>CAJGYO010000016.1:65093197-65593696 GCA_904845875.1 Miscanthus lutarioriparius
TTCTCTTTGGCCCACCTAGGGCCCAACAACTCGCCGGCCGGCCCAACTAAGAAGGAATCCACGAACAATCCGCCACCAAGGCGGAAGCACCAGTGAGGACAGCCCGAATCGGTCCCGATGGAACGGGACGCCACGACCCACTCCGGAAAAACACCCAGTTGATGAAAATTAAGTCCTTGACCTTACGCGCGAAGGGCGATACAACCCAGGCGACTCTACCGAGTCACCCGGGGCTCGAGGGTTACACCCATCAGAAGCGCTTTTCGCCGCGCACCCTCCGGCAAATTAGCTTCAACGAAATCAAAAACACCCTCCGGCGGTTCTACCCGAATCACCGAGTCTCGGGGCTCTTGTCGGGGACCTAATACCGGGGTACCTTTGAAGGTGGAACCGATGACCACCGAACGTGAAAAACTTCTAGATGCATAAGGGCTCCATGTCATCCCTTGTTGAGAGTGACAGAGTTCGGTTCCGCCTCGCCTGACGCCTTGAGGGCGGGCTCGGTCTCGCCTTAGAGGGTGAGGATGAATTCTGCGTCTTGCCCGACCCCGGAGGGGCGGGGTCACCTTACCCGACGCCTTTGTAGGATAACCTGCCTCGCCCCAAAAGCTCAGGCTAATCTCCATCTCGCCTTGGACGCCTATAGGGCGGGCTCGGTCTCGCCCAAGGGCCGAGGATAAACTCCGCCTCGCCTGACGCCTTGAGGTGGGCTCGGTCTCGCCCGAGGGCCGAGGATGAATTCCGTCTCGCCTGACCCGGAGGGCGGGGTCACCACCCGACGGCCCGAACGAGCCTCACCACGATCGATATCTATCCCTCATAATGATGGAGTACAGGGACGAGAGACAAGGCGTTCGGGTCAACCATGGCTCCAACGACCATACCCCCTACGCCTGGCAGAAAAGGACTGCCGAGGACGACAGGACTGAAGCTTTAGACCCTTCCGGCGCCGCAGAGCCCAAAAGGTATTACAGTGCGTGCACCTCACCCTCAGAGTTGTAGGCGCCGCCTCAGCTCTGGGGGACACGGAACCCGCAGCGAAGATATCGACAACCGCTACGCCCGGGAAAGGATTTGCTATCTCCACGAACGATGGGTATTCCGTCACCACACGGTGGACCGAGAGAGCGGGCGCCCGCTTCCCGACCCTCAGGTCCTCCCAGTCGAAGGCCTTGACCACGGCGTTACACCGGACCCCGACCCGCATTCTCCCAACGAGGACTCATGAGAACTGAAGGCGTGCGGAGCAAGGTGGGGGAGGCTCATAAGTCAAAACCATCACATCTTGCAGCCCATACCTGCCTTGAGGCAGCATTCTATGACTAACCTCGACATCCTACTGAGACATCGACAACATTGTAAACACTTATCTTCCTTCGCACTCATCATCGAGTGGAGGACGACCAGTAGACGTGAGCCACAAGACTAAGTAGAGTACGCTGCCCGGAGCCCTTACCCTTGTAAAGCCGGCCCCTTCATCTATAAAAGGGGATGCGCTTCTTCCATCAAAAGGGGGGACGAAAGAAAAGAGAGGACAAAACAATAGAACGCACTCACACCCATTCAAGCAGCTACGGAGCTCTTGACCACCTTTCAATCCTTCGATCAGAGACTTGGGACCAGTCCCTCTCTCGGTAGTTTGTATCCCTTACTACAGATCGTTACGGTGCTAATAACACAAGCAGCAACAAACTGGACGTAGGGACGTTTCGCCCGAACCAGTATAAATCCTGTGTCCTTTAGCGCACCATCCGAGCCTAACGCGCATTACTATAAATTCACTTGCCGGTGCTTGTACGAAACACCGACACCGCTGCTCAGTCAAGTTCTCACTATCCGGGAGAGACGGCAATTCGAATCGATTCCTACCCAGCTAAAGAATTTATTCCTAACACAAACCGAGGCACACCCACGCTAAGGTAGCCTTAGGTCACCTTTAGTACAATTCAGGTACAGTCATGGGTCCGATCAATGCCGCACCCTCAGAGATTCTACCAATCTGCCAGGAAGATCGAGACTCGAACCCGCCCTTGGACTCACGCCATTGGCTCTCCGCACATCCTTACTACCTCTAGTGTGTGCACTTCCACTTATCGGGGCCTGGTCTGAATTGAACTACTCGACTTCATGGTCGTATCATCGAATCTGACCAGCTAAGTGCTAGGCATGCATTCAACATGACATGAGGACATACAGTGAATCGGTCCTTAATCGACACAGACGGGGATAGATAGGCACCCAAGACCTTCATGCCTTGTTGCTTCTCTATCATGATCCCGCTTGGTCTCCTTTATTCATTGACACATGGTTATTTCCATGCTAGCAAATATAGCCAACCGTGATTAGTTATCAGCCTATATCATGCAGGTGATAGGTAATCACCCGACTTCTATCGACTAAGCATGGCAAAGCATGTATTCAATCCGAGACCTACATAGGATTCAAGATATATATATCTAGACAAGGAAGATATATGCAGCAAGTGGTTCCAATCAACTCCTAGTACTTAATGCATCAACATAAAAGGACTCAAGTTGATAGTTTGAAAACATAGGATGCTTAGAATGCTCTAGGGCTTGGCTTTCACAAAGGTTGAGGGCTGATGATCTAGACACTCGGGCAACTATTCACCATCAGGCTCACCTTCTCCTAGGGTCTCCTATTGTTGCACTTCCTGATGCTCTTCCTGGGGATCGACCTCGTACTCCAACACGGTGATTTCTTCCGTTGCACCAATTGCATGCACATGCAAAAAGTGAGAATCATGAATGCATAAGAAGGGTCATGGATGACATGACATGATAATGTACATGGTTAAATGATGACTATCATATTAGGTCATTAGGATGATAACAAATTTGAATTCTTATTTACTGAGTAGGTGCATAACTCTTCTCTAGAAATTTCTAAGACCTCACCAAGTCAATTTCTGAACCACAAACAACCGCTACATGTTTTAATTATAACTAGAGTTATACTCATCCGAATCCTATGATCCTAGACTTTCTGGAAAGATTATGAAATTAGCTACAACTTTTATTTACTCACCATAAGCTAATTCAACTTCTATCCTTGTCAAACAAGACAATTTCCCAAATATGTCTAGAATTTCCAGCGTGTAAGCACTTTGGGACACCAACTTCTAACAGCTATAACTCTCAAACCATTTAGCCTATTGCCTTGAAAATTTTACACAAGCAATATAAGTAAGTTATCTACAACTTTGTTATTTATAAGATTCACAGCAAACATCATCTTACCCATGCAATTTACTTAACAACCGAAACTGTCCAAACAGTCACTAAAATTGAATTATAGAGCAATTAATATTTCACTGCATACAAGCAATCAAATTTGGGGCACAACCAATGGTACCAATAATTCATAGGCATCATACACACTCTCGAAAACATGATGGTCAAGCCCAATAAATTATTTAAATGCCTTTATTAATTTATTTGGACACTAATGTGAAATAAGGAAAATATACCAAAAGTGCACAATAAATTCTAAGAACATTACAGTAGCCTACATATGACCCAAAAAGTCTATTGTACAAATTTCATGCCATTTCGAAAACTATAGCCATCTCTACAAAAATGACAAGTTGCTTGGGCTTATTTTAACAAAAATAGGTTAGCCTAGTGAAAAGTGTCAAACAATAGATTTCATATTTTTCTTATATTCATCCTAGCACCATAACATTGTGTAAAAATTTGCATGATCATTAGTTATGTATTTTTACCCCATTTATTTTCACTAGAAACTAGCAATTATTTAAGATTAAATAGGAAAACCATATTCCAATTATGCTTACTGTAGGTTTAGTATTTTTTGTAGCTAGAGCATGTCAACACAAGATTAGCAAAATTGGAATCACAATTTTATCACTTTCCTAGCTCAAGTTATGCATTTTACAAGATTGAAAACAATTTAAAAGCACTTATCTAGCTCCATTTAATTCTCTTAGAAAAACATCCCAAACAGTAGGTTTCATATTTTTTATCAAATATTACACTTCATGATGAATCCAACAAAATTTGGTTCACCCAAAATAGACATCTACAACTCTACTTATAAATTTTCAATGTTTGCCTATATTTCTAAAAAAGAATAAGTTCAAATTCTTAATGCAGCCGCTGACAGCTGGGACCCACTGGTCAGTAGGACCCACTCGTTAGGGATACCGGGGTAGGGGAGGCGCTCCGAGCAGCCCTATCTCACCGATGGTGAGATCACCGGTGACGAGGGTGACACCAACATGTTCCCCTCATAAAGCCGTGTCGGTTGGTGGTGAAGACGTGACCTAGGGTTCACCGGAGATGGCTCGCCGGAGGCAATGGCGGACGGTGGAGGTAGCACAGCGGTACGTCGGCGTTCTTCGGCCATCACGTGCTCCGGTGAGGTGCGCTACCGCTTTGTAGAATCCTAACGAAGCTATCTAGGGTGGGTTAGGGTTCCGATGAGGCAGCGGCGAGCTCCGACCGCGTGCATGGCCGCACAGCGGCGCACGAAGCAAGGTGGTGCTCCCACCGTTCTGGCTAGATGGCGGTGAAAGGCAGGTCTCCATCATGCCATCCACTAGGTCTAGGGTTACTCAACCTAAGGCAAGAGAGAGAGGAGGGAGACGATGGACCAGCTCGGCAATGGCGAGCTCGAGTGCCACGACGGCCGCACGCAGAGTGGCAACGCATTCTTGCCCAATCAGGCGGTAGCATCTACCCTAGATCCGGCCTAAGCATCTAGAGCTTGGCATGGTGCCAGACTAGAGAAGAGGAAGGCAGGGGATGTGGTGAAGCGGTCAAGCCATGGTGACCCGAGAGCACGGCGGCGCTCCGGTGGCGACGATGACTTTGGCGAAGCAGAACGTCGCTTTACCTTGGGTCGAGAGGTGGTGCTGGTGGCTCGAGGAGGTGGAGATGATGGCAGAGCAGCTATGGCCGAGACAAATCAACCAGCGACGACTGGCTGGGGTGGATCTATGGCGGTGATGCGGCAAGCTCAGAGCTGTGCTTTGGCAAGGCAGAGCGAGAGGGAGGAAGTGAGAACGGGCGAGTGGAGTGAGCAGCAGGGGTGCGGCGCCTATGTGCACTGATGAGGACATGGCACCCAAGGATATGACCATGTTTGGTGCATGGTATGGAGGGGTAGGAGGCCAGCAAGGGTGTCCAAGTCAAGAAGGAGGTCCGAGGCTAATTCGGTTCGAGTCCCCGAGGTGGAGGCCCAAAGCAACTCAAGTTCGAGTCTACCTTGGCCTCCACGACCAGTCTGCCTTAAACTGGTCACCCAGGACGCATTCGGACTCCGTTTTCGACGATCCACATATGGTTGGAAAGCTAATTTGATAAGGAAGCCAATGCCAGTGGTCTCACATCAAAATCCCTTCTGAATACGGGAATCGTCAAAATAAGTCAGCATCCAGAATCTGCCAGGGTGTTGCGACACCGTCTTTTGGTCCGTTGGACCGTGTATCGTGTTTGGGCCCATTAGGGGGCGCGTCCAGGGGGGTGACACCCAAGACTCTATAAATACCAACCATCGCTCTCCTTAGGGTTTGGGTTTTGTTTAGTTCTTGATTTCCTCGTGAAATAGACGTTGTTTTGCTGCAACTGTGCCGCCAAGGTTGCTTGCTGTGAACCAGGGCCCTATTTCTTGATCTTGTTCGCCTGTGGCGATTAGTCCTTTCGAATAAAGACTTGAACTCCTTGTTTTCATAAGCCTCATATTTATTTGCAATTTCAGAGTGCATTCATCCCTTTCTTGCTTGTGTTCTCGATTCACTTGCAGGAAAGCCTTCTCGGCGAGGTCAATCGTGTTCGCGTGGTTGCTAACCAACGGAGCAGTGGTGTAACGGTTGCGGGGGTCCGAATCAGTCTTGGTTCAAAGCCTAGATCATGAATGTCGAGTCTCCACCAATCAACGCTATCATACCTTTTAGAAGATCGGGCCTAGTCTACATCAAGTGTTATCAGAGACCTTGCTGCCCGTTAGGTATAACTTTGTTTTCTCCTTTAGATTGTTATTGTTTTTGCATTACCTATAGTCCACAAAAAGCCAAAAAATATACACCGTCACATATTCTTGTCCTATAGCCTCGTTGTGCCATGCAATTTCATCTCTATTTCGTGTTGTTGAGTTTGTGTCCTAGGTCAAGTTCTGGTTGCTAGTTTTAGATCGTTTTGAGTCTAGTTTGTGTTTTTCCCTTTGTTTTTCATTATAATCCGTGAACACCTTCAAGTCTAGCTGTGTTTCCTTTGTATCCATCAAACCCAAGTTCACGCCATCTAATTAGTTACACTTGTCTTCACTGTTTCCATCAAATCCTTGCTGCCATGACCAATTTTGCACGCATTGTTCCCGTTTTATCCTCTAATTCGGAGTCAGTTCATAAAACTGGTCTTGTTTTCGTATACGAACTCGGATTTTGACGTTTCATATATCAAAATTGATCAAAAATGAATTTTAGATCCATCCATCCCCGGTGGCACCGGGGTCCAAAAAATTTATTTTAGCCAAAAACTGGTCACAAGATCCTCTTTTCGTGGTCACAAGCTCTTTGTCGATTTTGAGCACGTCTTCTGAAATTTCCACAGGTCACGCCTTTCACTTGTTTAAGCTCATATTTTCTGTGGTTACTTCTTTTGTGCTCCTAAGTGTAGGAAAAATATCAAAAAAAATAAAAATAAAAATAAAAAGTCAAAATTTCCCAAAAAACAACGATAGCAAAAAAAAACAGAAAAAAGAGAGGGGCAAAAGAGGAACAATATCTAGAGGAGCACATAGAGAGCGCCATTTGAGCTGTGTTTGCGTGTGCTGATTTCTGTCTTGTTCCTAATCATATTCTTGCTGTTCACATCACTTAATACATCTGGTACTTGAAACGTGAGTAGGCCAGCAACTAAGACAAGTACTCGGGATACTTATTCAGCTTTGCTATTCAGTTGCGAATATTGCTATTCCTTGCTACTATATTGTGCCTGTTCAAGCTCCACTTTCTTCTAACCAAGTACAGGTTCTCCTTGCAACTGTTGCACTCAAGCTATAATGGTATCACAGTCACCGATCGATTGCACCGCGTGTTGCTTTGGTAAGAACACTTGTAAGACTGTGGTAAGACGCTTGAGAGTTGAGTGTCTTGTTTTTCCTTGTCCACAACCTAAGTAGTTGGTAGGGATAATACTTTTGTGTTGTCTTTTGCTATCTTCTAACAATGACAGGTTGTTCATATCCACCGACTTATGATGGTATAGGTGCTGATTAGTACATGGAGTAGGAAATTGCCATCGATAACATATTTGCTACTCGCTTTATGTGTCTAAGGAGGAAGGTAAAAAATGTAGCTAGTGTTTTTGCGACATTCTGCTTTATCTTGGTGGGAGTCTTTAGATCCTTCTGATAAACCTCAAACTTGGAATGATATGAAACTCCTTATGCGAGAAACCTTTGTTAATCCACCTTCTGTTTTGACTTCATATGCTGAGGTGCACCATTTAGAGGAAGAGTCTGTTGTTATTTCTCTTGCTATGACTAACCTTCTGCAGGATAATGTATATAAGCGAGAGGATGACATGGAAGAAAATGAGGAGCTCACAACCTCATATGCAAATTCAGAACCATCACTTCACAATGCACCTATTACTCCTGCTGAGAACATAGGTAATGCCCATGGTGCTACACTCACGGAAGGTGAGAATTGTTTTAATGTACTAAATTCTTCCACAAACCATGCTATAATAGAGCAATTGCTAGTGGAACCATCTCTTGATTTATCTTTGTCCCATGATAATTTGCTTGATGTTCCTTGTGATAAAGATGAATTGGTTGATGATGCTTCAGTTTTACATGTTTTGGAACCAACCACTTGTGCTGAAAATAAACATGTTATTCATATTGCTACTAAAACTGATGAGCTCAAACTGTTGCCTTCTTTACATACTTTAGGTTACATTGAATTTGATGTTTTGTGTAACCTAGATTGTTTGGAGGAGAGCCTTTTTAAATATGCTTATTTGCCTTGGTTTTCTAAACACACATATCATGTTATTGACAAATATAACAATAAAGGACAAAATATGATACATCGAGTATACACTCGTAGTAATATGAATTCTCCTTTTGTTGTACAAGATTATTATCGTTTAGAGGGCAGCCATAATAATACAAACATTTTCTCATGTTCCTCAAACAAACAAGTTCACTTCCAAGAAGGGGAGCATTGTTGGTTGCTCTCTATGTCTGCTAGACCATCTATTCCTGCATTGTCTTTGGTTAGTTCTAATCTTTTGCAGGATAGTGTTGACATACATCGTGTGCATTTGGATCATGGAGTCTACATGATTGCTGAAATTTTTATGCGAGATGACATGCTAGAAACTTGGAAACATGGTCACATTCCTTCACACAATTATTTTAGTTCCCTTTGTCTTTGCAACCCCGTTCTCCTTTATGTTGTGCAGGATCAGTTTCAAGCACAATCGACGCCGATGACGGCTTTTCATCAAGAAGGGGAGGATGATGAGGACATGACACCCATGTATATGACCATGTTTGGTGCTTAGTATGGAGGAGTAGGAGGCCAGCAAGGGTGTCCAAGTGAAGAAGGAGGTCCGAGGCTAATTCGGTTCGAGTCCCCGAGGTGGAGGCCCAAAGCAACTCAAGTTCGAGTCTACCTCGGTCTCCAGGACCAGTCTACCTTAAACTGGTCACCCAGGACGCATCTAGACTCCATTTTCGACGATCCACATATGGTTGGAAATCTAATTTGATAAGGAAGCCAATGCAAGTGGTCTCACATCAAAACCCCTTCGGAATCATTGGGAATCATCGAAACAAGTCAGCATCCAGAATCTGCCAGGGTGCTGCGACACCGTCTTTTGGTCCGTTGGACCGTGTATCGTGTTTGGGCCCATTAGGGGGCGCGTCCAGGGGGGTGACGCCCAAGACTCTATAAATACCAGCCATTGCTCCCCTTAGGGTTTGGGTTTTGTTTAGTTCTTGATTTCCTCATGAAACGGACGTCGTTTTGCTGCAACTGTGCCGCCAAGGCTGCTTGCTGTGAACCAGGGCCCCAGTTCTTGATCTTGTTCACCTGTAGCAATTAGTCCTTTCGAATAAAGACTTGAACTCCTTCTTGTTTTCATGAGCCTCATATTTATTGGCAATTTTAGATTGCGTTCATCCTGTTCTTGCTTGTGTTCTCGATTCACTTGCAGGAAAGCCTTCTCAGCGAGGTCAATCACGTTCGCATGGTTGATAACCAATGGAGCAATGGTGTAACGGTTGCGGGGTCCGAATTAGTCTTGTTTCGAAGCCTAGATCATGAACATCGAGTCTCCATCAATCGACGCTATCTTACCTTTCAGAAGATCGGGCCTAGTCTACATCATGCACGCTCTGGCCTGACCGGCTAGGCCATCACCGGTGTATGGCTGCCACACGGCGGCCACGGCTTATGGCTGGTCGGTCATTGACACGTGCGTGGACGCGGTCATCAGAGCCAATGACAGTGCCTGACAATGCTACTTTGTAATCGTCTAACTCCAAATCCGTGGTGATTTGTTGAGAGGAGCATTAACAAAAGTTGTAGAGCTACATACGATCTACAATTTTTCTTAAAGTACTTTGGCCTAAATCCTAATGGTTAGCAAGTTATATCATCCCAAAGTGCAGCACTTGAAACTGTAATTCGATCCCAGACTTAAAATTTTTCGAAGTCAAAAACAATAATTCTTTTGCTCCTTGTGAGCTATTTTTGAGCAAGCTATGCACCGAATTAGGTCTTGACCCAAAAATAAAAGTTGTTACCTTAGTCAAGTACTACAACTTTGCTTAAGGGTGCACTGCCATGCAAGCAATCTAGTGCCTAGTTCAACTTTGGTCAAACTAGTAACTTGAAAATGATGGTTTCTAGTATAGCTATGACTTGGGGGCTGTTTTGGCTCATGCCATGAATACCAAACTTGTTCCATGTGTCATTCTAAACTTGTTGAAGGTGTTTCTATGGCCCCACAAGCATTTCACACATTGATCACATGTAAACCCTAGCCTAGGTATAAATTTAAGAGGCATCACATGTGATATAAGCGAGGTAGTGAAGATGGAATTTGACATGCTCATGCTCAATGATGCTTGTGCTCATGTAATGCCAATGCCAAATACATGCCTAGCACCAGGGTGTTACAGCCCCTCCCCCCTTATAGAAATCTCGTCCCAAGATTGGAAAGACCTACCAATCCTTGTAGAAAGTGGGGTAGGCGTCACGCAGAAAATCATCCCTTTCCCATGTTGCATCTTGCTCACTATGGTTGTTCCACACCACTTTATAGAACTTAAACACCTTACTTCTAGTCACTCTCTCCATTTCTTCTATCACCTAGATAGGTTTTTCTTCATACGTCAAATTAGACTAGATCTTGACACTAGTGGGTTCAATGGCTTCTTCGGGTACACGAATACATTTCTTCAATTGAGAGACATGAAAAACATTGAAGATGGCGCTCATCTGTGGTGGTAGTTGGAGTCTATAAGCTGCTGGTCCACATTGCTCAATAAATTTTGTATGGGCCCACATACCAGGGTGCCAGCTTTTGCTTCACACCAAATCACTGTACCTTTTTCATCAGTGATATTTTCAGGTACACGTAATCACCAACTTCAAATACAAGAGGACTCCTTCTCTTGTCCGCATAACTCTTCTGTCTTGATTGAGCAGCTTCCATATGTTGCTGAATAATCCGAACTTGCTCTTCGGCTTCTTTGACAAAGTCAATACCATAATACCTTCTTTCACCTGGCTCAACCCAATTCAGAGGAGTTCTACACTTGCGGCCATATAAAGCCTCAAAAGGGGACATCTTGATGCTTTCTTGATAGCTATTATTATAGGAGAACTCAGCCAAAGGTAGCCATTTCTCCCATGAACCCTTTAAAGATATTACGCAGGCCCTTAACATGTCTTCAAGAATCTGATTTACTTGCTTTGTTTGCCTAGCAGTTTGAGGGTGATAATCAGAACTTCAGATCAATTTGGTACCCAACTGATTATGCAAATGTTCCCAAAAACGATTTACAAAATGTGGACCTCTATCAGACACAATGGTTCTAGGTATCCCATGCAATCGCACTATATGGGTGATATACAGCTCTGTATATTGATGTGTGCGGTAAACTGTCTGAACTGGAATGAAATGTGCTGACTTCATCAGATGGTCCACAATTACCTAGATGGAATCGTTACCTTTCTGGGTGGTTGGAAGACCAACAATGAAGTCCATGCTAATTTCTTCCCATTTCCAACCTAGAACAGGCAGTGGTTGGAGTAACCCTGCGGGTTTTAAATGAATGGCTTTGACTCGGCAGCAAGTATCACATCTAGCCACATATGCTGCAATCTCTTTCTTCATCTTTGTCCACCAAAACCGGGTCTTCAAATCCTAGTACATCTTGCTACTACTAGGATGGATGGACAATTCAGAAGAGTGTGCTTCATCTAAGATTTGGTTTCTAAGTTCTCTATCTTTAGGTACAACAAGTCTATCCTTAAACCAGAGTACGCCTCTCTCATCTAATCTAAAATGTTTAGTCTCTTCTTCTTCCATCTTTCTCTTGATATGAAATATACCCACGTCGGTCTTTTGGAGTTCCATGACCTTAGCTTCAAGAGAGCAACTGATAGTGAGATTATGTAAAACTACAAGATGCAGTAGGTTAAAGCCATCTTCAAGCAATGGTTTGCTATGATACTTCTGGATCAAAGCATCTGCAACAACATTTGCCTTGCCTGGATGATAATGCACGTCCAGGTTGTAATCCTTGATTAGCTCCAACCACCTTCTTTGTCTCATGTTCAACTCAGTGTAAATGTGACACATATTGCCAAGCAAATAGTGCCTCTAAATCTTCAAAGCATGAACAACCGTGGCTAGCTCTAAATCATGAGTTGGGTAATTAATCTCATGTTTCCTCAATTGACGCGAGGCATAGGCAATGACTCGGCCCTCTTGCGTGAGCACACACCCCAAACCAGTACCAGATGCGTCGCAAAACACATCAAATGGTTTTTCTATGTTGGGCTGTGCTAAAATCAGAGCAGTGGTCAACAAAGTCCGTAAAGTGTGAAAAGCAGCTTCACACTCTAGAGTCCACACAAATTTCTCATCTTTCTGAAGCAATCTGGTCATGGGCCTGACTATCTTAGAGAAGTCTGGAATGAATTTAAGAGGTATAAATTTAAGAGGCATCACATGTGATATAAGGAAGGTAGTGATGATAGAATTTGACATGCTCATGCTCATGAAAGCTCAATGGTGCTTGTGCTCATGCAATGCCAATGCCAAATGCATGCTTAACACTAGGGTGTTACAAGCACCATACTGAGACCGGGTCTCAAGTGTGGGGGCTTGGAGTCCAAGTTTGGATGGGGACCTAAACCCTGTGACAGGAGTGGAATGGGTTGGTCTTGTTTGTGCCTGGGGCACAAACGGGGCGTGTGTTTCGGGGTACCCAGTTGGGATACATTGGTTCGCAAATCGCCGTTTCTGTGAGGCGGTACGACTTGGCTATGGTCTAGCACCATAGTAAGAACTGGAAGATGAAAGATGGGGAAATGGTTCTAATTGCTTAACCCTTGCTTGGAAGTAAAATATGTGCTTAACTAGAATGGTTAGCTAATAAAGTAATCATGATTGCTAATTAAACTTGATCTTAACGATGTACTTCTAGTAATGCTTTTCGCAAATAAAAAGAAAATAGCAAACCTATATTGCATATCATATCCTTGAGAGTCAGGAAACTATTCCCACTAGTCGGGTAAGTCTTGCGAGTACATTGTGTACTCAGGGTTTATTTTACCCCTGTTACAGGTGCAGCTTGAGGAGTAGCTCTTGTGTGGAGGATTCTTCTGGTGGACACAGATGGATCCTTGTATCATTTCCGCTAGATGTTTATTTTCATTCCACTGTTTAATTATCGCACTCTGAACTTTGGTATTGTAATAAATAATTTCCAAGAACTCTTGTTGTATAAAATGGACTAAGTGTTGTAAACTCGTACTCATTATTGGATCCTAGGGATAAAACATGGATTGTTTTGAGTTCTCCCTTGGGGTGGGCTCGATGGAACTGTTCGATGTAGCTAACTTTTAGGGTGTTTAGTGTCTAGTGGAAGACGAGGGCCTCTGAAAGCATGTAATTTCAGGTGGTTCTGCCACACCGGCTCCCTTGAGCTTCAAGGTCACCCCGGGAAGGATACCGAAGTGTGAGGCACGCTGGGGAGACAAGCCCACATGGCCATAGCTACTATGCCCAGAAGCGTCCCGGCCGTCTAAATGAGTGATGTCCAAGTACTGCGAGCCGGTCGTGGTGACCCAATGAGGGAGGCAGCAAGCCCCCAAGCACCGATAGACGGGCTCAGGAACTATACAAGTGGCTCGGTTGAGAAGCCGAGAATCTCCCCCCTAAGGGACATGACCAAGGTATGGAACGACCATAAACTTGGGGTTCTCATGGACTTACCCGCTAGTAGCATGGGCGCGGCAATCTTGGCCATCGAGGCTATTGTCGTGGCAGCCTAGCCCACCAAGTGAACATTAGCCCTGAGTTGAAGGCTCATCTGAGCCTATGAAGATTTCGAGGACCCAGTGGCCTCAGGGGCTACGTTGGCTCCCCAGACGGAGCAGCCTGACCCCCTAATCGATGGGCGCTTGGGTGGCGCATCCCCCAAAACTAACCATCTCCCTAGAGTTGGGTTGGGGGCCGCTAAGCAGTGGGCCCAACAAGGGCCCATCCAAGACACAACACACTCCCTGCTCCCCGATCTATGGCCATTGAAGGCTGGCCCTAGAAGGCTGGCTTGAGAGGACCGGGGCCTACTACCGTAGCCCTCAGATGGGCATGGGGCTTCGGATGATCAAATGGCCCCAAGCCAGAGCCTAGCGCCCTTGATCACCCAGCCCACGGTAGGCTCCGATCAGAAAGGAGGTCGCCCCTAGGCCTAAGGTCGGTGACTCCCAGATGAGTTCACCGAGCCCTCACTCGAGTTGAAGACCCATGCGACATAGACTCATGAAGGGATTAGTACCATCTTCGCTTGGCCCCAATAGCTGAGCAACACCCATCACATTGGAGAAGAAGGCCCCAAGCAGGGTGTAGCACTCTGGTCAGTACAAGATGTCCCCACCAAGGAGCATTCGGTCACCATAAGATCGATTTTAGCCCTTCGTTGCCATCACGCCAGGTGAGGCCACAAAGGGCTCGGGGGCTCCTAACAAGATCCTAACATATGTGTATGTTAAGCCTCGGGTCCAATGGTTCCCGATCGAAGAAGAGCCCCTGACCGACCCCTTCAAGATCGCCCAGGGGCTTGGGGGCTATGCCCATCAGGCATGCTCGTGCGCACCCTCTTGCGATCAAACTCAGCCAAGCCTGACTTGGCCATGACCTCCGCTTGGGGCTCGAGGGCTCACCCGAGCCCTAGGCTCCTAATCTATGGCACATCCTGACCTGGCCCTTGGATCCTGCTCGGCAAATGACGCCAGCTAAGGCCCAAGTGCAAGAAGACAAGCCCTAGGCTACAGATGCTCGAGGGCTCCCTAGCATCGCTCCCTAGGCGGGGCCCTGCCAACTGCTCCCCCGATAGGGTCACGTACGGGGCATGACACAAGAAAACAAAGCTTTCCTTTGGCCTTTGGGGGCTCGGGGGCTTCTGGGCCTGTGCGTCAGCCCCTAGTGCCGACCTCCTTCACCACCAAGAAGACTCCAGAAGGTTCATCTAGGGAAGGCCGGTGCAAGTCGACATAGCCTAACATGCAGAATGTCATAATAGAGTAGTCAGACGACGCCCAAGGCTTCTTTGGCTCTAAGACACCTCCACGGTCTATGGCACACCTCTACAAGACTCTCCTAGACTCTAGCACACATAGACCATAGACTAGTTTCCCCAAACCACCATGTACCTGACCTATCTCGTTATACAAGGGATAAGGTGGGACCTAGGAGGGGAGAGGATCCCAAATCGATCACCAGACACTTCATTCCATTCCATCTACCTCCGCTCTACACCGGGAGCGAGGCAACCCACCGAGGGGCACCGGGAGCTCCTCCACCGCATCCCATCGTCTTCCTCCTCTTTGATGAGGGGGAGGCTCCACCAGTGGTGAGGCAACCTTAGGATTACCATCGAGCTAAACCCCTACCAATTTTCTCTTTACACTCTGTTGTAATCCCTCGATTTTGGGTGCTCTTGAGTATAAAGATAATCAGCTACTGGACATAGGGACTGAATTGGCCAGAACCAGGATAAACCGTTGTGTCTTCTCTACATGATTCTTATGTTCTTGTGTCCACCCGAGCCACCTGATACTTGTACTCTGACACTAACTCGAACAACTATACTTGTCGTGGTTTCAACCCCGCGATAGCGGGCATGGGGGGCAAGCATTCCATGACCTCCGCTAACCTTGGAGGAGATGATTTCATTGGGGCTACCCTCCTAGGGATGTATGCTGGCTCCACTGCTAAGGCCTCCGCTGTGGCGCCTATGCCCAGTGTTTTGGGTAATGAATCGTCTAGCTATGAGGGAGAAGACGTTGGTGGTGGTGGTATTTCCCCACCTAAAGATACTGAGGTTGGGAGTGTGGGCTGCGGTTGGTTTCTTTCCTTTGGCTACTTCTTGGCTTGTGATTTTTTGGGTACATTTGTGCATCTTGTGTTTTTGTGTATTTAAAAGTTCTATGCTCCTTGCAGGAGTTGCAGACGTCGGAGGTTGCGCGTGTTACTTCGGAGGTGCCGAGTTCCAAGGTTGGGGAGGCGTCGACCCTGAGGGCTCCATCGGATGGTGCTGATGACGAGAAGACGGGGGAAGCTGCCTTCGCTTATGCTAATCTGGAGGTGTAGTGTCTAGGTTTTAGTTACTAGTTTGTTAGGTTTGGGCGATGGTGAAGTGTTGCGGATGCTCACCCTTTGTGTATATCATAACTTTTGTTACTTTACTAGTGCCTTCACTCATTAAGTTTTAATTGTAAATTTGTCTTGCACAGGTTTCCTCCTTTGGGCCTATGTAGGACGTGCTACCTTTGACCTTTTTCCAAGATGGTATTTATGTTAGTGGTGAACTATGGGAATATTGACATCAAAATTTCCCCAGACCTTCGGTTGTTGAAATGTTTGCCTTCGTAGCGTACGATATTGACAACAAACACGTAGAGTTTACTAGGTCCCTAGCTTGGCGAGGGTCTCGACCGCTGGTTTAGTTTTAAACTTATGCCAAGTTGTTTTGGTTGGCCTTCGAGCCTTTGTAATATTTCACCCTGGGCATTCGGTTAACCGAAACCGTTCGGTTCGGTTCCTTGGTTCTTTATAAAATTCGGTTAGCATAAAACTGGAACCGATCGGTTAGCTAGAAAACTTGGAACCGAGGAAATTCGGTCTCGGTTAGTTCGGTTCAGTTTTGGTTAGAACCGAACTAACCGAGCCATACATTACATCAGCGAAACTGGAGGGAAGAAAGGGAGAAAAATGAAAACCGAGCCATACATTACATCAGCCATACAGTTCGGTTCTTTTGCTATTGGGCCAATATGTACAGATTCGGTTCTTCGGTTCTGTTCGGTTAACCAAGGTCTGGAACCGAATTACCCGATATTATTTTGGTTCCTGAGAACTGGGAACCGAACTAGGAACTGAAATTTTTGGTTTCGGTTAATTCGGTTTTGGTTCTAGTTATTTCGGTTCGATTCTTAGTTCTCGGTTATTTTTGCCCAGGGTTAGTAATGTTTGCTTTGAAGGCTCAATGCCTTTTGCGCTTTGCCTTCGGGCCTTTGTCATAGCTTTTGAGTTCATCTTTGTATGATTGTGCTTCTAACGCGCTCTGTTGTAATTTGTTTGTGTGTTTTGAATAAAATTGACTTAGAGTGGTTGGTTGGCCACTTGTTTGATTGCAGAATCTTGTTTCAATTATGATTTAAGCCGAAGAGCTCTAACTGATGGCGCTTATTTTCTTGCTCTTACCTCTGCTTCTCTGTTCTTTGGTTCCTATTGGGGATGAGCTTGCGTGTCCACGTGGAAGAGTTGAGGCGCTCGTTTTAGACCTTGTGTCCTGTGCGGAGGCTCCATTACTTGCTCGCTTCGGCGTAGCCCTCGCTTTTTTGTCTCTAGCTATCAATAGGGAGGTTCTAGCGCATCGCTACGGAGAAGCTGAGGTGCTCGTATTTGATCTTATTGTTGCTACGAAGGCTTTGGCGCAATTTGAGCACTCATCGGAGGTGCTAATCTTTGATTTTGATGCTTCTCCAGAGGCCACAGTGTAGCTTGAGCAAGCAACGGAGGTTGATGAAGCATTTCTTGGGCGTTGTCTTCGCTTGCGCCTAGGTTGTTTTGTTGTTGCCTTCAGTCATGTTGGAGCAGCTGTGCTCCCATCGAACATGGTTGATGCCAGGCTACAGTGGTCGGTATCTTCGGTTATGGGGGGATGTTACGAGTCTTCGTGCGATACCCTTCTGCAACCCCTAATACTTACCGCTTGATGGTGGACTATGACTGTACAACACCCTCTAGAGGCTATACAAGACCATGTGGTAGATGCGTACAACCTTTTAATAGCCTTCACTAGGCTACGCGAGCTGTTGTAATTATGAGTCTTCGTACGATATCTTTTCGTTCTCTCGTTTCTAAGGATACTTCGGCCTGCATGGCTCTCTTGCTTTTGTCTATAGTGTGATAGGTTTTGGTTGTCTTGACTACCCCCCTAGCGCTCTCTAGAGTTAGTGATATGGTGATGCACTGGCTGAGGCTAGTGTGGGGGGATGGTGCTGCGTTTTGTAATCTAAAATTTGTACGATTTAATAAATTTCGATGGTTGGCTAAGGTTTATTACTTAGATACGTTTTAAAGCCGTATGAAATTGACAGATTTCTTTGTACTTGGCATATCTTTGGGTTTTTATTTCTATTGTACTTTGGTCATTAATTCTTGATTGTCACCTAGTGCCTGACAAGGGTAGGTCTTTGCTAGGTGTTTTCTCGCCCGATGCCTACGACGAAGGTAGGTCTTTGTCAGGTTTTGTGGCCTTTTGGCCATTTTGATAAATCCTTGATGCCAGATTGTGGATAGGGCTTTGTCAAGGTTGCAGGCTAATTTAGCCGCAGAGGTCGTTCCATGCTTTGGAGCCTTCGTCTAAGGCAGTGGAAGGTCCTCTTTGTCGTGATGTTTTCGAATGTTGTGGCTCCGTTGCTAGCCACTTTCAACCATTGCTTTTCATAGTAGACTTGGGGAATTCCTCTTTGTAAGGGTTTTACATGGGTCCTGCCCCATCAAAAACCTAACCTCCGCTAGGAGCCCCCATTGTGAGGGGAAGTGTACAGGCCCTTTTGCACGAAATGTAAAGAGAAAACATGAAAACTAAGGGAGGTGAGGTGACCTTCGCTTATAGCTCTGTGGAGTCCACCCCTTTCCAATTATTTGTAGAATCTGCTCAATCTGTCGATGTTCTAGGTATGAGTGGTTGTTTTACCTTCACACCTGTCAGGAAAAATGACTCTAGTCTTCCGGCGGCCTTTGCCGTGTATGGGCCTTCCCATTTTGGTTGGAGTTTTCCTGCATTAGCCTCATTGGGCTTTCTTCTTAGGACTAGGTCTCCGTCTCGTATGAGCTTTCTGGCCACCTGGTTGTCTCTCCATTTCCTAGTTTGCTCTTGGTATTTGGTGATGTTTTCTACTGCTTCGAGTCTTGTGCCTTCGATTGTTTCTTTAGAGTATTGTTCATCTGCTGCCAAGACCTGTTTCATTACCTGGAGGCTCTAATGCTTGATCTCCTCGGGTAGCATTGCTTCTTCGCTGTACCGGAGCTTCAACGATGTAAAGCCTGTCGTCCTGGATGTTGTGGTGTTATGAGACCACACCACCTTTGGTAGTCCCTCTATCCATTTACCTTTACGGAGGTTGAATAAGATTTTCAAGATTGCTAAGAATATTACTCTGTTAGCTCTTTCTTCTGCTCCATTTGACTCTAGATGATAGACTGATGCAAAGGCTATTTTTGTGCCTATGCTCTTGCAAAATTCTTTGAATTTATCTAAGTCTAACTGCTTACCGTTGTCAACTGTTAGTGTTCTTGGTGCTCTAAATCTGCAGAGTATGTTCTGCTAGAAAAACTTTTTCACTAATTCTGAAGTGATTGTTGCTAGTGGCTTTTCTTCAATCCACCTTGTAAAGTTGATTGCTACTACTATGAACTTGTTCCCCCCTTGCGAAGGTGGCAATGGTCCGACAAGGTCCATGCCCCATCATTACAAGGGCCAAGTTGGTGGGATGAGTTGTACTACAGCCAAAGGCTTTGACTGATGTGGGGTGGTGCTTTGGCATGCTTCACATGTCTTGACAATTTCTTCTGCGTCTTTGATGTGCATTGGCCAATAGAATCCCTGTCTGATGGCCTTCGTAGATAATGCTCTTGGACCGATGTGTGAGCTACATATTCCTGAGTGAATTTCTTTGAGGAGATCTTTGCCTTCGCCCTAGGTTATGCATTTGAGCAACGGTTGGACTACGCCTTTTTTCTACATGATCCCATTCATTAATATATAGCTTCTTGCCCTGGCGGCCATTCTTGCTATGCTTGATTCGTCTTCTGAATGATGTATGTTGTTTATCTGATCAATAATCAACTGCCTCCAGCCTTCGGACTCTATGAGTAAGACTTGCTTGAATGCTTTTGCAGTTGCTTGTATTGCTGGTACTTGGGGTACTTGGTAGAATGTTCCATTTGGTGTAGGCAGATTGTTTACTGCCGCCTTCACCAGCTCATCGGCCTCTGAATTTTTTGCTCTTGGTATGTATTTCAAGGTGAACCCCTAGAACCTCTGCTCTAGTGCGTTTACTATTGCCAAGTACTTTACCAATTCTGGCTCTAGTGCCATGTGTTCTTTTTTGACTTGCCCGGCCACAACCTAGGAGTCTGTTTTTTCAATTATTGTTTTTGCACCAAGTGCCATTGCCTTGTTGAGTCCCAGTATGAGGCCTTCGTACTCTACAATGTTGTTTGTTGCTTTGAACTCTAGTCTGGCTACGTAATTGGTTCGGAGGCCTGACGGTGCTATCAGCACGACAGAGGCTCCTGCTCCTAGGTGACCCTAGGCCCAATCTGTGTAGAGTGTCCAAACTTGAACTTGGGTTGGTGAACTTTGACGCACCGAAGGTGTCCAATCGGCCATCAAATCTGCTAGAGCTTGTGATTTTATTGTTGTTCTTGGCACGTATTTTAGATCAAATTGGGACAACTCTGTCACCCATTTCCCTATTCTTCCGGAGGCTTCTTTGTTGCTCAATATGTCTCCGAGCGGCTGTGATGATGGCACTGTTATCTCATGCACTTGGAAGTAATGCTTGAACTTTCTAGATGAGATCAATACTGCGTAGGCTATCTTTTCGATTTCTATATAATTCAGCTTTGCTCATGAAAGTGCTTCTGAGATATAGTAGACAGGTTGTTGGGTAACCTTTGATTCTTTCTCTTTTTCTTGAACGAGTACTCCACTAACTGCATGGTCGGAGGCTACGATGTATAGCAATAGTGGAGCCTTCGGATCAGGCATTGTGACTAGGAGCTCGGAGGCCATGTACCTTTTGAGTTGCTAGAAGGCCTTTAACTGCTCCGGACCCCATTCCACTTTATCTCCGCCTCTTAGAGGTTTGAAAAATGGGAGACTACGCTCTACTGACTTTGAGATGAATCTATTTAGCTCAGCTATACTTCCTGTGATCTTCTAAACTTCTTTATTGGTTGATGGTTCTATCATTGGGACTATGGCCTTCGCCTTTTCTGGATTTACTCTTATGCCTTTAGGCCCTATAATGTACTTGAGCATCTTGCCTCGGCTTATGTCGATGACACACTTTTCTAGGTTTAACTTGAGTCCAACTACAATGAGATCGGCGAAGGTTTCTTTGAGGTCTACAATGTGATCCTCTTCATTCTTGCTCATCACCACAATGTCATCGACGTAGGCTATTATATTTTTCAGCAGCAGGTGGTCAAGAACTGCTTTTGTCATTCTAGCGAAGGTTGAACCCGCGTTCTTTAACCCTTCGGGCATTCAGATGTTACAATATGTTCCAAAGGGAGTAGTGAATCTTGTTTTCTCCTCATCCTCCTTGTTGAGCCTAATCTGGTGATATCCTAAGAAACAGTCTAGGAGTGAAAATCGCTTGCAGCCTGCCACCTTATCCGCGGAGGTATCTATTCTTGGTTGTGCAAATGGATCTTTCTTGCAAGCTTTGTTTAGGTCTGTGAAATCTATGCACATCCTCATCTTCCCATTTTTCTTTGGTACCAGTACTATGTTTGCCAACCACTCTAAGTACTTGACTTCTCTGATGACGTTTGCATCTAGCAGTCTCCGTACTTCAGCCTTCACTACTAAGACTCTGTCTTCCGACATTTTCCTTTGTCACTACATTCTTGGCTTTATTTTAGGGTTGATGTCAAATTGGATGCTGACCAGGCAAAGACATCTTTGTTTTTTGCTAAGGTTTCTATGAGCTCTGCTTCTTCTTTATTCAAAAGGTTGCCTCCGATAGTGACTTTTCTATCTGGCACTGCATTCTCCAACGGTACTGATTTTTTTTCTTCTTGATCTTTGAGGTCTGTCTTCCCCATCGGCATGTCTAGAGGCTCTGGAGCGTTGCTCTTGGCTACCTCGACAGAGTTATTGTTATGCTGCGATTTGTAGATGGCTCTCTCTATGTTTCTTGCCTCTTTCTAACTACTATGAACTGTAATGGTGCCGTGCAAAGCTAGCATTTTCATACACAAGTAGCCCATGTGGATGGTTGTGTTGAATTTGTTTGCAAACCCCCTACCGAAGATGGCATTGTATGGGTAGTAGAGATCTACTACGTCGAAGGTCACGTATTTTGTTCTTGCATTTTCTTGGCCTCCAAAGGAAACTAGTAGGGATATTTTTTCCAAGGCATCGATCTTCTTTCCTCCGAAACCAATTAGCGGTGATTTCGAAGGTTGCAACTAGCTTCTGCTTAATTTCATCTGGTCAAAGGCATTGCCAAAGATGATGTCCATGGAGCTTTTAGAGTCTATAAGAACCCTGTTAATTTCCTAGCCTGCTATGTTGGCTTTGATCACCATTGCATTAGCATGGGGATAGCTTTGTAATTGGAGGTCTTGCTCTGAGAACGTAATGTGTGTCTTCGACCGATCTGTGCAGCGTACTGGAACCTGAACTGCTATGTTGTTAACAAGCCTGAGATGATCTTTCTTCTACTTCTTTGTTTGGAACTCCATTGAAGAGCCTCCAACTATTGGCAGTACCATGCTAATAGTGGGTAGCTGTGTATGTGGGTTGAGCTAATTTTCTGGGTTGGGCTCATTTTTGGGTGTGGCTAGTTGCGGTGGTGGCGGAGATAATCCTTCAAGTTGTCTATTGTGAACTTGAGCTGGCTAGTTTGTCTCTATGAATGTTATGTGCGGAGGTCTTGGGTTTACATAGGTGAGGTTTGCCTACACACATTGGTTACTTGCCTGCCCTTGCTGCTGGGTGCTTCGTCGTCATGCGGGAAAGAAGTTAGGGTAGTATGCGGCTACTAAGGTGGATGGGTGGATTTGATTGGAGTTAAGGCTTGGGTAGAGTGGGTAGTATGGCTGCTGTGGGGGTGCAGCGAAGGTATGGTTGACTTCTCTTGCGGGTTGTTGCGGCGGAGGTTGAGGGTTTGCCTATTTTTTATCCTCTCTTGAGTTTCCTTCGCGCCTGGGCAATCTCTAGTGATATGCCCTTTGTTTTCTTCATGAAAGAAGCAATACTGCCTTCGCTACCTTGGTTCCTAGTTTTTGTTCTAGTTCTTCCTCTGATTGTATTTCTTGCCTTCATACTGCTTCTGAGGTGCTTTGTTTGGAGCTGCCTTCGATGTCTGCTGCCCTTGCTGGTTGTTCCCTTGCTGCTCTATATTAAAAACTTGTTGGTCTGGCTATTGCTGAGGTTGTGACTGGCCTTGGCTTCTATTGCCCCTTTGAGCATTCCTGCTACTTCCTTGGTACTGCTTGTTCTGATTTTGCTCTTTTATCCTTCTGCGAAGGTTGATATCTGACCTATAATACTATTCAAATTCACTGTATAGTTTTTCTATGGTGCTTGACTTCTCTTGAGCTAGATGAGCTACAAAGGCTCCGATGCAGAGGCCTTTGATTGTGGCTTCAATTATGATATCTTCTGGGACATTAGATGCCTTCGCCTTTAGCTGCACAAATCTCTGAAAGTTATCCCTTAGAGCCTCCCCTTGATTTTGTTTGCACTAGAACAGGTCCATCAAGGTTATGGATTTAATGGTAAACCCTTTGAAGTTGGCTATGATTTTGTCGTAGAGGTCTTCCTAGGAATATATTAAGCTAGAATACCATGCCAATGCATCACCCTCGGCTGTAATAATGAATGACTTCGCTAAAACGGTGTTATTCCCACCTGTGAAGGCTAAAGCTGCCTCGAAGCTCGTGATAAACTGGCACAGATCTGTCCTTCCGTTGAATTTGGGTAGGGTAATGGGTTTGTAAGATGAGGGCCAAGGTGAGCTTTGGATGCCTTTAGATAATGGAGATTTTTATTCTATGGTTCTGTGGACTAGGGTTGAGGTGAAAGGTGTGTCGAAGGTTGGTTGGGTGGCCAAACCTGGCGAAGGGTTAGGTAGGCTTTGATTTGTTGAATGGTGCTGGTTAGGTGTATTGGAAAGAGGCTGATTAGGCTGTATGCTCTAAATCTCTGCTTGCAGGACAACTAGCTATTGCCTGATATCCGCTGCCTACAGTGATGCTTGGACTACCCTCTGGCTTGCGACAAATGTTGCTGCTAGCCTATCTCTTTCTTGCTGTGTGCTCTACAACTGGGCATGCAGTTGCTGAAGCACTTGCTCTGGGGTTGGATCTGGGCTTGTTGCTCTTTGGCTGCCGGAGACTAGTCTTCTATAATAGGCTCTTCTACAACTTGGTATTCTAGGGCGCTAGCGTAGGTGCTATGGGTGTTATGCATGGGTCTTCCCCTTGCTACGAGCTCTGAAGTTGCCCAGGCGAAGGCTACTCTTTTTCTTGCCATTGTGGATTTTGCTTGGACTACACACGGTGGCCGCCAATGTTGGGACAAGCGTCCCAAACATGGTTGAGAGTAGAAGGCTCCTCGAAGAAGGCCCCTCGAGGAAGGATGGTGGGAGAAGGCCTCCTAGAGAGGGCCAACTAGACAAGGTCTCTCAAAGAAGGCTAAGGGCAGAAGGTCTCCTGGCGGGAGAAGGCCTCCTGGAGAAGGTAGGAGGGAGAAGGTCACCCAGTGAAGGCCGATAGGAGAAGGCCGGTGGGAGAAGGTCTCCCAGCAAAGGCCAGCTAGAGAAGGCCTCTCAGAGAAGGACAAGCTAGAGAAGGTCCCCCAACGAAGGCCCGGCCGGAGAAGGCCCCCCCCCACAAAGGCTAGACCGAAGAAGGTCTACCGATGAAGGTTGGGCCGAAGAAGGTCCACCGTCGAAGACTAGGCCGGAGAAGGTTCGTCGACGAAGGTCCCAGGCGAAGGTCTAGATCGAAGGTCTCAGATGAATGCTCGATGATTGTTTTGCATAAGGGCTCAACGGAGAAGGCTCCAAGGAGAAAGCTCCGCAATGATGGTCTTGTGCGGAGGCTCCACATATAAGGCTTAGGGATAAAGGCTCCAACACACGAGTGGGAAGAGTGAGGCGACAGCTAGGGTTTGCAAAAAATGAGTGGGACAGGAGAGAGAGCCCCCCCCTTGCCCTAATGATCTTGGCAATATATAGGCAAGTGGAAATTTACAAGCGACCCCTCGATGTGGTTGGGTTTTACATGCCACTCTAATGGTTCTAGTTGGGCCTTTTTTAGGGGACTTGGTCCATATGAATATGGCATGTCCCAATAGTAGCCCCTCATCTACTAGGTTATGGCCTGTACTACATGACCTAGTAGATGCTCATACTAGAAGGGGCACAATACAACTTGAACTTTGGTTGCGAGGACTGCCCTTCGCAAACCACACGTGCACGCCTCACTAAAAACTCCATCCCAAAAACCCTATGGGAAAAAGAGCATGGAGAAAAGAGCACGTGCACGACTCTAACCTATACATGTTCTAACTCCTGAGGCATCTACCTCTGAGTGCCTTGTTCTTCTAGATGACTTCACCTTTTGGGCTTTGGATTCTTTGTACACATGGTTCATTGGCTTCGCTTGGTGCACAGACCTTCATTTTCAAGGCCTTCTCCTCCAATATCTTCTCGACACGGTCTTCGGCTCTGAGGTCTTTTGGCACGGAGGTCTCATCTCTAGGCCTTCTTGATGTAGAGGTCTTCATCTTCAAGGCCTTCCCAATGCGATGGTCTTTCCTCCCCAAGCCTTCTTAGCGAGAGGGTCTTCGTCTTCAAGGCCTTCTTAGCGAGAGGGTCTTCGTCTTCAAGGCCTTCTTAGCAAGGGGTTCTTCATCTTTTGGTCCTTCTTGGTGTGGGGGTCTTCATCTTTAAGGCCTTCTCATGAGCGCTGGGCAAAATACTTCACATTCTGGAGTTGTCGGTCCTCTGGTATGCTCCCCTAGCCCCTCTTGGCCAGTGCTCATGACCAAATCCTATGTCTCCCTTGGTGTAATCGATGTAGTCATAGTAGTGGAAGTAGATGTTTGGACTGGAGTTGCCGATGAGCCCCTCGAGTCAAAGCAGTTGACGAAGGTGTGGTAGACCTTGGTGTCGAAGGAGTTGATGTAGCCCCTCATGCTTGGTGACGAGAGCGAGCCACCATAGGCATTGATGCCAAAGGAGTTGGTGAAGGCTCTTGAATCATTGTACTGGACAAGGATGATGGCGAAGCCCCTCCTGCCAAAGACCCTCCTGCAAAGTTGTTTAGTGGAGTAGATATTGGTGTGGACAACGAAGGTGTCGATGAAGCCCCCTCGTGCTGATGTATTGGCAGAGGCGAATCATCTTGGTTTGCCATGGCTATTGGTGAAGACCCTCTTGCAAAGGTGTTTTGGCGGAGGTGATGTTGGTGAAGTCACCGAAGATGGCGGCGAAGCTTGTCGGCAAAGGCGATGCCGATGTAGGTGCCGACGCCGCGTGCTGAAGGTCGAAGAAGTCGTGTGAAAATGTACCTGAGTTGATCTCCTACATTTTTCAGGGACTTAGGTTGGGCGTTATAGCTTCATCGAATATCGACTTGCTTTCAAGTCTTTCAACACTCAAAAAGACACTGGCTTTCCCACTTCCTGGAAAAGTTGGTTAGTCATTTACATGATATGTGAGGGGTAAAGTTTTTGAAGGTTTTCAGAGAGTGAAGGTCCCAATGCCTGACTGCAGATAGGTCTTTGTCGGGTAAAGCTTTTTGAAGCTCTTGAGAGTGACGACCCCGATGCCTGATCATGGACAGGTTTTTGTCGGGTTACCGTGGTGCAATGCATTTATGTAATGCATGTATGTATGTGATGATGCAAGGAAGTGCATTTGCATAAAAATATTAAAAGGGGTAAATATATCATACACCCTGCAAAAATGATGGTTATGATTGAACAAAAGATAAGCTCTGCATATAAGAAATAATGCCCTCGAATGAGAGGGTTGTAGTTTTGGATGGCTAGTGAAGGCTGCCATATAAGAACCTGCA
This sequence comes from Miscanthus lutarioriparius, assembly GCA_904845875.1. Classification (NCBI taxonomy): domain Eukaryota; kingdom Viridiplantae; phylum Streptophyta; class Magnoliopsida; order Poales; family Poaceae; genus Miscanthus; species Miscanthus lutarioriparius. The sequence goes on from CAJGYO010000016.1 coordinate 65,119,834, forward strand.
TGGGTATATATGTGACTTGTAACATTGAACACAAAAAGGATCAGTTCCCTGTGAAGTTTAGCGAAGATAAAATTTGGTTAATGCATATTATAAAAACCAAAAAAATTTGAACAATACAACCTGCAAAAAAGAGGAAAACATGTTGGTGTTTGTGGGTTCGAAGGTTGGGTGTTGTCGAAATTCGATTTCAAGGCTGCTGACAAACGAAGGCTGCTAACTGACGAAGGCTGCTGAATGACGAAGGATGCCAACTAACGAAGTATGTAACGAAGGTTAAATATTCCATGAGAAGGCTGCTGAATGACTGATGATAGCTAACTGATGAAGATCACTTACTGATAAAAGATCACTGAAGTATGTAACGAAGGTTAAATATTCCATGAGAATCATTCACTGATGGAGGATACTGACTAATGCAAACTCAAAAACTGGGTAGATGTGTGACGAAGGCTGAACAATTAATGAGAACAGGGCTAATGGAGAGTACTGACTATTTCAATTTGAGAAGGTGGAAATGTATATATTTGATAAGGCAAATGAATATATGGGAGGGCTAGCTTGGTGTCGACAGAATATCATCGGTAGTCCTCTGAGGGGTATCCCACAAAGGTAGATTGATCGGTAGTGGTGCGCGTAATCAAGAACAAGAAGGCAACAGAGACACAAGAGTTAGACAGGTTCAGGCCATCGGCACGACGTAATACCCTACTCCTGTGGCCTATTGATTTGTATTGGCTATTGTATGATATTGCGTGTGATCAGATGCCTTAGGCTAAGCCTAGGATCTGTATGGGGATATCCACTAGGGGACCCCTGCCCCTCCTTATATGCTCTGGAGGGGTAGGGTTTCAAGGAAAGTATCCTATTTGGTATTATACAATATCTTCTTGTAGTCTTGTGGTGCACGTCGAGCAGTGCCGTGCGCCGCACGCCTTGATCTTGTGGGCTGGGCCACCTCTGATGGTGCATCCCATGTCATTTGTCGTGGGAATTCAGGGTCGTAACCCCCACAGCTAGTCCCCGAGCGCCATGTATCACTGTGCAACGTCGTATTGAGCTTGTCCGAGCAGGTGTAAACAAAGCCGAGCAGTCAGACTCATAGTCCGACCACCCTAATGAGTCACTGAGTAGTTGTGGACCATAACCGACCAGCTTAACTATTTGGTCGAGCATGGGCTTACTCAAGTAAGGCTTGCCAGAAGGATGTAAGGAGCTCAAGATAAAAATTTGAAAATTCTTCCACTTAGGAGAAGTGTAGCCACTTAGACTCCATCAATAAGGAGGGTAAATAAAAAAATAAGCACTACATTCACTGTCAGGTGAAGTGTAGCCACTTAGTCCCCGAGCCTGCTAGAAGATGAAGAATGAATCTTGTAGCAGGGTCAAAGAAAAGAAGTCTGAAAGCTTGCCGACATCATGCGCGTATCAGGACCTAGATTTGCTGCCCAAGATCAGCACCCTCATACGAACAACATGGGGCAGCTTAATAGCACACCGATGAGACGTAGCAAGATCCGACCACCAAGGGAGTCCCCAGCTTAGCTGGCGACGCATGCACGAAGAATCAGAGCATCGAGGAGTCCCTAGCTTACCTAGTGACGCTTGCACAAAGAATCTGAGCACCGAGAAGTCCTCGGCTTAGCTGGTGATGCTTGCACGAAGAATCCGAACACCGAGGAGTCCCCGGCTGAGCTGGTGATGCTTGCACGAAGAATCCAAACACCGAGGAGTCCCCAGCGTAGCTGGCGATGAAGCCCATACGATGAGCAGTCCAACCAACTAGTCGGCGGCGAAGTGAACGCCGAGTAGGAGTGAGTGCCGAGTGGTCCGACCAGTTGGTTGGCGGTGAAGTCCGTCCGATAGGTAGTCCGACCACCTAGACGATGATCATCTTGTCCAGTCCCTGAGCGTAAGCTCGTTGGCCAAACCGTGCCCCTGCGAAACAAATGGGTAGTACATGATGTAAAAATAGAATATATGAACTCCAGAGAAGAATCAGCAATGGTGATGAAATAGCATAGGCAGCTCGGCGATTAGTTGGTGTGAACACTTAGTGTTATTCTAAAGATGTGTTTATATTTAATATAAACCGTCCGACCAGTTAGTGAGTAGCTGAGTCTCCAGCCCTAGCTAGCCTGTTAACCATAACGCGGAGTGCGGAGCCCTTGTGCGTGTAGGAAGAACAGGACGTCGCTAAGGAGGCACTGTCGACCACCCCAAACGCAGAGGGCGGGCGCTCGTGCACATGTATGGAGAAGCCAGAAATAGGGCCGTCTCTAGAAACATCCGAGCATCAACATGACTGTTCGGGGATTTGCCTTAGACTTAGTTGTAAGTCATCTTTAAGATGGTATACATGAAAGAAAATCGTTTGGAGAGAAAATATAGAGAAAACAGCTCGGAGAAACATCATGGAGATATATGAAGGTTGGGGAATATTTAGAAAAATGTTAAAGCGTGACTTAGCTTTAGACAGAACATCTGGTCGGTGGCGTATGACGTTATCTGGTCAGCGTTGACAAAATTGCCCGGCCCTCGAGCCTTCTGAAATGTCGTCATGGCGGCGGTCGCAGTTGTCACGGGGTCGTTCTTCGCGGCGATCATCATTGCGACACGGCAGGTGTCAGAGTAAGTAGTCCGGGCGATGTTGTCCTTATATTAGTGGTCGGCGACGCGGGCAGCTCGCTTAGCAGCTCACTTGACGGCTTGGACGAACATAGTCGGAGCTTGACGGTGTCAATCCGCGTACGAAGACGTGCAGCCGATCTGCCTCATACATAGATGTACAACAAGCAGCCTTTCTCCATACATGTATGCATGCGTACATGCAAGTCTTGGTAGCTTGCATGGCTCCTTCCTTATTTGCTTGTTAGTTGAGGATTCAGACGTGGCCTTGCTTGCCTACTTGGAGTCGTGGTCGTGCGCCGCAGGCCGTTGGCAACAACTTCAATCGTGTCAGGATATGAGTCGGTGATGCTTTTCATCTTCTGCATAGAGTCGACGCGTAATCTTGATCGGATCTTTTGAAACTGGTCGTAGTCGTAGGTGCTTGTAGTGGCTGACAGGAGCCATCATGCAAATCTGTTGTCGTAGACCTTCATGCCACATTTTGTGGTTGTCGTGGAGACCGAGACTCCGGACCCTTGAGTCGAAGCGGGACCGACTACGCCACCGGGCGTGATCGACCAGATCGATTCTTGCGGGACGCCGTACTAGATGTGTTAGGGCTGCAGCTTGACTTCGTGCACCATAATGTGCCATCGGGTGCTGCCCTCGAAACACACCGCCGCAATGTCCTAGTCTGCCCTTAGATCACAATTGCGTCAAAAGCCATCTTGTTCGTCATGGAAACAGCATGTACACCCCTAACTGGCGCGCCAACTTTCGACAGAATATCGTCGGCAGTCCTCCGAGGGGTATCCCATGAAGGTAGATTGATCGGCAGTGGTGCGCGTAATCAAGAACAATAAGGCAACAGAGACATAAGAGTTAGACAGGTTCAGGCCGTCGGCACAACGTAATACCTTACTCCTATGGCCTGTTGATTTGTATTGGCTATTGTATGATATTGCGTGTGATCAGATGCCTTAGGCTAAGCCTAGAATCTGTATGGGGATCTCGACTAGGGGACCCCTGCCTCTCCTTATATGCTCTGGAGGGGTAGGGTTTCAAGGAAAGTATCCTATTTGGTATTATACAATATCTTATTGTAGTCTTGCGGTGCACACCGAGCAGTGCCATGCGCCGCATGCCCAGCAGCTGGTGGCGACCGGCGGTGAGGATTCGTGTCCACGCCTGGTGTGGATGCGTGAATACGGCGACTGTGGGAGGGGTGGCCGAGTGGGGATACTGGGAACTAGTGTTAGGAATTTGGTTATATACTCCATGTCTTTGATGGGCTTGGGCCGATTTGGGCTAAACTTTACAGCTCGCATACGGAGTATACTCCTTAACAGGGCAGGGATGTGGGGATCGGGTATGGGCCCTGTACCTGCCAGACCCGACAGGGATAGATTTCCTCCCGTTTTCTTCCCCACGGGGAATAAAATCTCCCCATCCCCATCCCCTAATAGGGGAATTCCCCACGGGGAATCAGGGATCGGGTCTCCGTTGTCATCTTTACTTGATCTTGTGGGTTGGGCCACCTCTAATGGTGTGGCACATGTCGTCTGCCGTGGGTATCCGGGATCGTACCCCTCACACTCGGGGAGGGAAAGAGATACTTACAGTGATGGTGATCTGCATGTTAGTAAAAAAGGGATTAAACATAAGAAAAAAAATAGGTTTTGAGTTAGCCAGTTAGGACTAAGCATATATAGCCACTCAGGTCTTGCTTTTGATATGGCGAAGGCCGTAACAACTTTCTTTGTTACATTGGTGACAAGTTGTATGCGAAGGTTAATTTTCAAAATTTGCCTCGAGGCGCCAAGGTTAAATCAAGAGTGTGAAAAAAATAAATGAAAAGAGCGAAAATTGTTAGGCGTTATAAGTTGATGAGAATTTATAGACCGGTGAGGAATAGTCACTTGTGCATGTTTGATTCCTGCACGAGGGTACTTTTAGCATATGTAAAAGGTTTTGTGAATGATATATGTGCCACGACAGTCATATAATTATGAAAAATGAAGGTTAAGATACTGCAAGGCACGAGTTAGATATGCACAAGGTGCAAATGCCTTAGACTAAGGTGCTATTATTACCTTAGTCAAGTGGCATATTCTTGCAAGAGAACACTTTCGACGTCTGAATAAAAAGGTTAGTTGTTGCATATACAAGCCATTACAGTCTTAGCAAGGATGAAATAAGACATACTTACCTTGTATATCGGTGATTTGGAGTCCAAAAATTCAACTCCATACTTCCAAAATCCGGGAGATCCCAGAAGTCCGAAAATTCCAAACAGAAGGTTGGACCTTCGGTGGATGTCCGACGTCTAGAAAGTTAGTCCTGAAATTCCGACCTTCGCGAAATGTTTTAAATATAAGAAATTGTGCATGATTGGCACGAAGGTTTTAGAGTTGCAGCGGTTGATGGGAGCTGTGGTCACTCGGATGTCCCTGGTTCAAGTCCTGCAGGCACACATTTTGCGGAATATTTTATATGAACAATTTTTTTGAGAGGGGAAGGGATACGCTTATCACTTGATATTTGGACGCGGAAAATTTGCTAAGATGATGAGAAGAGCGAAGGCTCTTGAAGCCGAAGGCCACCAGAACTTTCCGAAGCGGAACGTCCCAGAAGATATTCCGAAGGCCAAAAAATTCGGTTGAAAATCCACGAGGGCCCAAAAAATACCTGAGTATAACCGAGACACATTTGCAACATTGAGTTAGGAAAAAGGGGATTTGGCAACGTATCACGTGCAAACCAATAAATCTGTGCAAACTTGAAAACTACCAATCAGGACCATTAGATGTTGATCCAATGGATAGGGTGAGAGGTGGAATTTTTTTCAAGTTTACACAGATTGATTGATTTGCACCTGATATGTTGCCGCTTCGAAGTTTGCTTATCTGATTGCGCCAGCCGGTTGGCTGCCTTCGCGGCCGGCAAGAGCTCTGCGAGCTGAGGGTTGCCCCCCTTGTGGACCTCCGGGGCCTGGGAACACAATCGGAAGCCTCGAGGGTGCTCCGATCGGAAGCCGAAGGTGATAAAAAAGCATCTGCATATGCCTAACAGAAGAGCTTGTGTTGTTTGCTGGTTAGTTAACAGAGGTACGCAATGTTTTTTTTATGCTGAGGTTCTGAGCTTGAAGCTTAGGTGCTACACAATTTTTGCAGATTTATTATTGTTATGATTATTTCTTTAACATGAAGGGTCGAAGGCTTTTGAAGCTTTGCCAAATTATTTTGTCATTGTATAATTTAGTTTTACTACTTTTTTTAAAATAACTGACTAAGGGTTTGGAGCTTTGGTTTTCTTTTTGGGAAAACGTTAGTGAGGCTTAAGGAGGTCTTACCTTCGGTCGACGTTCACACTGGTTAAAAACTTTGCTCTGCTGACGAAGGTTGTTTACGAAGGCTCAGCTCAGGCCTTCTCAGAGGTTCAAGCTTCCTCGCTCGAAAAATTTACTCGTGCCGAGCACGGTGGGCGCCAATGTTGGGACAAGCGTCCTGAACAGGGTTAGAGTAGAAGGCTCCTCGGAGAAGGTCCCTCTAAGAAGGCCGATGGGAGAAGGCCTCTCGGAGAGGGCCGACTAGAGAAGGTCTCCTGGAGAAGGCTGAGGGGAGAAGGTCTCCCGACAGGAGAAGGCCTCCTGGAGATATACACAAAGGGCGAGCATCCACAACACTTCACCATCGACCAAACCTAACAAACTAGTAACTAAAACCTAGACACTATACCTCCGGATTAGCAGAAGCGGAGGCAGCTTCCCCCGTCTTCTCGGCATAAGCACCACCCAAAGGAGCCCTCAGGGTCGATGCCTCCCCATCCTTGGAACTTGGTGCCTCCGAAGAAACATGCGCGGCCTCCGACTTCTGCAACTCCTGCAAGGAGCACAGAACTTGTAGGTACACGAAAACACAAGATGCACAAATGTACCAAAAAATCACAAGCCAAGAAGTAGCCAAAGGAAAGAAACCAACCGCAGCACACCACGCCTCTACCATCGAACGAGCCTCCGCCCGGCCAAACTTCACCCAGAATGACTTCATAAAATTACGAACGGATCTTCTAACGCCTCAGGAAATCACTCCAAAATCGGTCGGGCCTTCAAGGTCCCTCTCCTTCAAGCCTTTGACATGCGAATGTAACCTTCGCCACTAGCCTGGCCCGACCCGAGTGAGATCCTGGTCGACAGGTTTGGTAGGGTTCCCGATAGCCTTCATCAAATCAGCTGAAACAACCAAAGTAAGTAAACCCTAGAAAAAAGGAAAAAAAACCAGGCACAACGAAAGGTTAAAGAACAGCTCACTCAGATACAAAGGGCTAGGATTTGCCTTCGCAGCACCAGCATCTTTGGTACCAAGAGCCGCAGCTTGGAACACCTCACTCTAGAAGCGAGCAGGCGGAGAACGCCCCTCCACCTCGTACTCAGACACCTCCAACGTTGGAGCACCAGCAGCACGACGGCGGCCCGCAGTCCCATCCTCGGTATCTTTAGGTGGGGAAACACAACCACCACCAACGTGTTCGCCCTCGTAGCCGGACAATATGTCACCCAAGATGCCGGGCATAGGCACCACAGCAGTGGAGCCAGCACACATCCCCTGGAGGGCAGCTGCGATGAAATCATCTCCTCCGAGGTCAGCGGAGGTCATGGAATGCTCGCCCCCCATGTCGGCCGTCACAGAAGCAGAACCCCCATGAATGATCTTCCCTACTTCTTCGGCGGAGCCGATGGAAGCAACAGCGGAGGTGGCCCCAACCTTCTGTTTCTTGCTGACGGCCTTCACCACGCCGGTACCCATCCTATTCTTGGACAAGGCCGCTACAGTGTTGTTCTTTGCAGCAGCCTTCTTCGCTTTGTCCTCAAGGGACTTCAACACCTTCGTAGGAACCTTGTGTTCCTCATGGTGAATCCCCAACTCCTCCAACACTCAGCCAGCACACATCCCCTGGAGGGCAGCTGCGACAAAGTCATCTCCTCCGAGGTCAGTGGAGGTTGCGGAATGCTCGCCCCCATGTTGGCCGCCGTAGAAGTAGAACCCCCATGAATGCTCTCCGCTACTTCTTCGGCGGAGCCGGTGGAAGCAACAGCGGAGGTGGCCCCAACCTTCCATTTCTTGCTGACGGCCTTCGCCATGCCGGTACCCCTCGTCTTCTTGGACTCGGCCGCTACGGTGTTGTTCTTCGCCGCAGCCTTCTTGGCTTTATCCTCAAGGGACTTCAACACCTTCGCAGGAACCTTGTATTCCTCGTGGTGAATCCCCAACTCCTCAAACACTCGGTTAAGTCGAGGCATCATGCCTGCAACGGCCCTCCGAGCAAGAAACTCCTTATCAGAGATATCCCCAACAATCCCCTGCACCCCTTGTTCCACAGCAGCAACAAAATCTTCAAGAGTTTCATCCTCCGACAGCTCTATCCCAAAACGGGGAAAAGGAACCCCACCAGCTTCACCGTAAATAGGGAGATCCACCTGTCGGTGCGGGACCCACAGGATACCCCACAGGGAGGAGAGAAGATCTAGTCTAACTAGGATTCTCCCCATGTAATCTTAGTAGTAGTATTATCCTATAATCCTACTAAGAACTCTCATTGTAAACCGACTAGGATTCTGACCTCCTGACTATATAAAGGAGGACAGGGTTCCTAGAGATAGGAGATCACGATTTTCTACAATATAATCAATACAACGCAAGGGCTAACGCCGGCTGGACGTAGGGCTATTACTCGATCAACGATCGAGGGCCTGAACCAGGATAAATCGACCGTCTCTTGCGTTCACCATCGAGTTCCGCATACGCTGAAGCCCGAACAATACTGCCCCGGGGACCCCCATGGTAGGCTATCGGTGGTCAAATATCGACAGAGCAAACATCAAGAAAAATTAGCACTATGGACTATCATGACAGCAGAACCGGCTACTCTAAGATATCTCAATTGGTCACAGTATCCAATCCAATTTTCCAGAGAAGACCAATGGACTAGCGTGGGAAACGTAGGTCATTATCCACTGGTTCTAGATCCAACTATTGCCGGTATGACTGTCACCAAAGTACTAATCGACGGGGGAGCCGGACTCAACATCATCTTCTCAGAAATGCTAAGGAAGATGGGACTACAACTCACCGGGATGATTACACCAACAAGTACACCTTTTTATGGCATAGTACCCGGCAAGGCAGCCATGCCACTTGGACAAATTACTCTACCCATTACTTTTGGAACCCCTTCGAATTACCGTACAGAGTTCATCAAGTTTGAGGTTGCAGACTTCGATTCATCATACCATGCAATCCTCGGACGCCCAGCGCTAGCAAAATTCATGGCAATACCACATTATCCATACCTACTGCTCAAGATGCCAGGACCTAACGGTGTCCTTTCTCTACGAAGTGATTTGAAGCGCACTTTTGACTACGACGTTCAGGCAATCCAAATCACGGCCAAAGCACAAGCCGACAGTGGAAGAAAAGAAATAGCCACTATTGCCGCAGAAATAAGCCAAGAAGAACTAGAGATACCGGCTAAAAAGCTGAGCATCCTCGCACCACCAAAAGAAGCCGATGTCAAGCAAATCGATCTGGGCACGGGCGATCCCTCTAAGACAGCAACCATCAGTGCCCACCTCTCGGCAAAATAGGAACTCGCGCTCACCAACTTTCTTCGGGACAACAAAGATATCTTCGCTTGGAAGCCGACCAACATGCCAGGTGTCCCAAGAGAGTTGGCTGAGCACAGAATTGATGTCAACGATTCTCACCTGATAAGAAGGCAGCGATTAAAAAAGAAATCACAAAACTAATGGCGGCTGGATTCATTAGAGAAATCCTTCATCCAGATTGGCTAGCAAACCCAGTTCTAGTACAGAAAAAGAACACGGACGAATGGCGCATGTGTGTTGACTACACAGATCTCAACAAGCACTGCCCAAAAGACCCGTTCGGGCTACCACGCATTGATCAGATATTTGATTCAACAGCAGGATCCGCCCTATTATCCTTTCTTGATTGCTATTTAGGGTATCACCAGATCGCATTAAAAGAGCAAGACCAGAGCAAGACATCTTTCATTACTCCGTTCAGTGCCTACTGCTACAAGACCATGTCGTTTGGACTCAAGAACGCTGGAGCCACTTACCAAAGAGCTATCCAAACGTGCCTTGGAGATTAGATCGGCGAAAACGTAGAAGCATACGTGGACGACGTGGTGGTAAAAACAAAGAACCCGGATACACTGATTGAGGACTTAAAACAAACTTTCAAGAACTTAAAAAGATGGAGGTGGAAATTGAACCCAAACAAATGTGTATTCGGAGTCCCTTCAGGACAACTACTCGGTTTCCTGGTCAGTCATCGCGGAATCAAAGCAAGCGCCAAGCAAATTCGAGCCATAACAGAGATGGGCCCACCTCGAAACATCAAAGATGTGCAAAAGCTAACAGGCTGCATGGCGGCACTCAATCGTTTTATTTCAAGGCTCGGCGAAAAAGGGTTACCTTTCTTTAAACTACTAAAGAAGGCAGGCAAGTTCGAGTGGACGGAAGAAGCCAATGAAGCTTTCAAGAAACTTAAGGCATACCTCACATCCTCACCAGTTCTCTCACCTCCAAAGAAAGATGAAGACATGATGCTATACATTTTGGCAACTTCTACTGTGGTCAGCACGGCGATAGTCGTGGAAAGAGAAGAAGAAGCGCGCGTATATAAAGTACAACAACCCGTATACTACATCAGCGAAGTACTGTCATAATCTAAAATCTGGTACCCGCATGTGCAAAAACTACTATACGCCTTGTTGATCACTTCACGCAAGCTTCGCCACTATTTTGAAAGCCACAAGATCACCGTGGTGATAGACTTCCCGCTCGGAGACATCTTGCACAATAGAGACACAACAGGGCGCATATCAAAGTGGGCAGTTGAACTTTGTGCTCTCAACATCGATTTCACCCCACAGAAAGCAATCAAATCTCAAGCCCTTGCCGATTTCGTTGCCGAGTGGACAGAAATTCAACAACCTATGTCAAATACAATCCTTGACCACTGGAAGATGTACTTTGATGGATCACTCAAGCTAGGCGGAGTCGGTGTGGGTGTCCTCCTAATCTCTCTAGACGGAAAACAACTTAAGTATGTCCTTCATATATTATGGCAAGCTACCAACAATGAAGCGATCTGAAGCTCTCATCCACAGACTCTGAGTGGCAATTACCCTCGGAATAAAGCGATTACTCGTATCACGGGATTCGGCTATAGTCATCAACCAAGTCAACAAAGATTGAGACTGCACTAAAGAAAACATGGGCGCCTTGCTGAAATCAAAAACTCAAAAACATTTTCAAGGGTTAGAAATTCTACATGTCTGTGATAGCAACATTTACGTGAGATGTCCTCGCCAAGCTCGGATCAGACGGGGCAAAGGTCCCACCGGCGTATTCATAGAGGAGTTATCGGCTCCTTCTATCAAACAACCCGGTGAGAAAACCCCCGAACTCATAGCCAAAGGCAGCAGATTCGATAATCAACACTTCATGGACACAAGCTTTTATTAATTATATCAAAGAGAATAAGTTGCCGGTGATAAAGAGGAAGCTACCGAGTTGTTCGTGAAGCAAAAACTACGTCCTAGTGGGGGACAAGCTCTATAGAAGAGTGCATCGTCAGAGTACTCCTAAAATGTGTCTCGTTTCAAGAAGGCGGAGAAATCCTAGGCGAAATACACTCAAAGTTCTCGCAGAAATCACGCCGCTTCAAGAACACTAGTCGGCAAAGCTTTCGCACCGAGATTCTCTTGCCAACACTCACGAAAACGCAGAAGAACTCGACGAGAAAATGTAAAGGTTGTCAAATGTTCGCAAGACAAGCTCATGTGCCGACTCACAACCTCATCGCATCCCACCCGCTTGGCCTTTCTCCTGCTTTGGGGCTGGATCAAGTAGGACCCCTCAAGAAAGCAAAAGGCGGTTTCGAGTACATCTTCATGGCAATTGACAAGTTCACCAAGTGGATCGAATACAAACCACTCACAAAATCTGCTTGTGACCAAAGCAAATCGAGTTCATCCAAGACATTATGCACCGCTCGGCATGCCCAATCGAATCATCACAGATTTAGGCTCTCCTTTACAGCCACACGAGTTCAAAAGTTGGGCGCAGAGGATTATGGCTTCGGCATAGATTACGCATCGATCGCACATCCGAAGCCAGCGGACGGTAGAAAGAGCTAATGGACTCATACTAGCTGGGTTGAAACCAAGACCGTATGAAGAGCTAGCGACTATGGATCAAAGTGGATTGAAGAATTACCCAAAGTAGTATGGGGCTACGGACTCAAATAAGCGAGCTACGGATACTCGCCTTTCTTCCTAGTTTACGGATCGGAAGGCTGTACTACTGCCGACTTGATTTGGGCGTCACCAAGGATAGAAAACGATGACGAAGGAGAAGCGAGAACACACGGAAGATTAGAACTTGACACTCTGAGAAGAAGTCAAGGTAAACGCTACCCTTCAATCAGCAAGATACCTCCAGGGATTAAGACGCCACTACAACAAGAATACCCAGCCTCGATCACTACAAGTCGGAGACCTAGTGCTCGAAGAATACAAAAAAGCGACGGACGCCATAAACTACTCGGTCCATGGGAAGGTCCTTTTATTGTCTCAAAAGTCAACTTTGGACCCGAACACATTACAAGTTAATAGCGAAGATGAGAAAGAAGTCGACAATACATGGCACATCAGCCAACTAAGAAGATTCTACGCATGAAAACAACTCAAGGGAGAATACATGTACAAACCACAAGAGATCAACGTTCATGGCCAATAAAGATGTTGTCCCTTGACAAAATATGTATTATGGCTTATCAAACGATCATGATCAATAAAGATGGCTTTTCGGCAGCATACGTCTTACGATGGCTAACCCCGAATTGTTTCTAAAGAGCAAAATGGCTGAAACATGCCTGAGCCTACCGGCCGAGAGCAAAATAGCTGAAAAGACGCTTGAGCCCACCGATGAGGGTAGCTAATAAGCTAACACTTGAACCAAAGAGCAAAATGGCTGAAACATGCCTGAGCCTACCGGCCGAGAGCAAAATAGCTGAAAAGATGCTTGAGCCGGCTGATGAGGGTAGCTAATAAGCTAACACCCGAACCAAAGAGCAAAATGGCGAAACATGCACGAGCCTACCGCACCGAGAGCAAAATAGCTAAAAAGGCGCTTGAGCCGCATGATGAAGGTAGCTAATAAGCTAACACCCGAACCAAAGAGCAAAAAATTTGAAACATGCACGAGCCTACCGGTAGAGAGCAAAAGCATTTGAAAAAGATGCTTGAGCTCCGCCGATGAGGGTAGCTAATAAGCTAACACCGAACCAAAAAGAGCAAAATAAATTTGAAACATGCACGAGCCTACTGGTGAGAAGCAAAATATTTGAAAAAGACACTTGAGCGACCGATGAGGGTAGCTAATAAGCTAACACCGAAACAAAAAATAAAACAACTAAGCACGGACATGGATTAGGAAAAAAAAAATCAAGTCAAGACCCTCCGGCTCCTTGTTCCAAAAAGCAAGAGGCTGGGGCTACACTAAAAGACACTCAAGAGTGCGCACCGAGTTGTTTATCTTGGCGTGAGCGGGGGCAGGCAAGCACTCAACAGATCAAGAAATAATGTGCAAAGTTGTTCACATGGCAAAGTCGAAAGCAAGACAAAGTACTCGGCAAGTCAAATAACATTGATCACTTGGACAACTCATCCAAGGAATAAATAAGGCATCCAGGCGGAGAGGAAAATCTTCATTAAAAAGAGTATAACTACTCTGTTACAAAAGCCGGAGTACATAGGTTGATTACATTCAAGCATTATCATCCAGAGTAGAAACATCAATATTGAGATTATCTACGATCTTCCTGGCTAAGTCGTCGACTTCGGGCTCTATCCTCTCAACGGCATCAATGTACTCTTGACTATCAGCATCCTCTGCTATCTTGGACAAAGGCGCCTCTGGAGCAAGAACCCGGACCTGGGCCAGGACATTCTTGGTACACAGTTGGGCGCACCTCTTTACGAACTCTTGAAAATGAGTCAGAATTCGGGGAATCAATTGAGCCCAAGACTGCCCATCATCCGCTGGAGTTCGGAGAAAGTCGGCTACTGAACGAAAGGATTTCCACAAAGCTTTCTAGTTTTCAGTAGCCATCGCCAACTTGCCAGACAAGTCTTCAATGGTTTTTTGAGCCTACACAAGATCTCTATCAGCTCCACGCCTAATCAACTTAGCGAGCGCGAGTTCTTCCTCAGCACGAGTAATTACCTCCTCAGCCTTGTTGTGACTAGAACGGACAAGAGTCTTCATTTCATCGATACTCTCCGAGAGCTTCTGCTTTTCAACTCGGAGAGCTGGACAAGACACCAAACAACAAGTCAGAAAAAAGGAAGGTTCAAATACAGAAGGAAACGAAAAGAACTCGCCATACCATTGCACTCTTTCTTCGCTGCTTCCAAGTTCTTCATGGCCTCTGAGTTCTTTAAAGCCTCCTAGACAGCAGCATCCCTATGTCTCTCGGCCTCAACTACCTGGGCACGAAGTGATTTTTCCTCCTTCTGATGCATTTGACGCTCAGACTCTATCTCGGTCTGACAGAGACCAAGATCTGTCTTCAAGGTGTTTAACTCAGAGGACAACTTCTTCTCAGTTTTCGACGAAAAAAAGAAGCCGGTATGGTCCCGAGAGAAGGACTGAACAAGAAGAAAGAAAGAAAGAAAGAAGGCATAAGAATAGGAGAAAAATGAACATCCAAAGAAAGAACTTCAGAAAACTTACTTGGAGTTTTTCTCCAAAAGAAGTCGCAAAGCCTCCCCAAGAAGTGGTCAACTCTGACAACCGATGAGTGGCATCAAACTGATGCACCACGTCTTCAGTAGAGAGAGTAGAAGTGGGGGAAGACGACCGATGCGGAGAAGGCAAAAGTAGGGACACATCATGGGAAGTCCGGCTACCTCCCTAGACGAGTCCACCGCCATGGCCACGGTCACCTCTGGGGGAGCCAAGCCAGCAGTAGCCTCATCACTAGGAAACCTTGTCTCCCCCACAACCACTTCGCCAACCATGTGCTCCGAGTCCTGAGGCTCGGTAATCGGTGGCACACCAGAAGATTGGCAAGAAGTCGACAGGGGGTCGAGAGAAGACGAAGGCCTGAAAGTTGACAAAGAAACTCGGCAATAAGAACAAAAGAAAGGGGAAATAGATGCAAATAGACGAAACCAGAAGTCACTCACCCGACTATCTTCTTCTTTGAAAAACACAAAGAAGACCTCGCAGGGGGAACAACGGCGACAAAAACATCCTCGCCACTTGGCAATAGGAGCGGTATAGCTGATACCGGAGCCCCAGAAGAAGCCCGGGCTGGAAACATAGAAGAACTCGGCATCGGAGGTGTGGAAGAGCTCGGTACCAAGGAACTCAACACCAGAGCTTCAGAAGAAGCCGGCGTGGGAGCCTCAGAAGAACTCATACCCGACGTCCGGTTACTTCAAAAAGATCAAGACTAAAAATCAAGACAAAGAGGAGAAATTCAATGGAAGGGAATATGAAAACAACTCACCGCCGCATGATGAGGGGTACTTCATCATCCTCTTCCCCCTCGGTTTCAACCAAGGCCACCAGACCACCCGCGGAAAAAAGAATAAAAGTACTCGGTTCAAGATAAAAAAAAAGAGAAAACAAAGAGACAGAGAGTATTAAATATGCTCACCTAAGAGCATGCTAGCTACAACTGGAGAACCTGGAAGAGTACTTGGCTTGCGAGACTTCTTGGAAGCAGGCAGGTCAGATGAAGACCCATCCATTCGCCCCCTCTTGGGGACACTACGTGGACCACGGGGGACTAGACGAGGAACATATTCTTCATATACATCAACAAATCCGGAAGAAACTCTAGGAAGCGCTGTGGAGAACGGGAACTTACTGGTTGCGGAAGCTCCAGCAAGTTTCTCCCCAGTTTTCACCACGGCAGGGAGAACATCAAGAGGGATTGGGTCAACAAAGTTGCGCCCAAACTCCTATGAAAAAGAATAAAACAACAAGACAGAGAAAAGTTAAACAAAAATGGATACAGCAAGAGTACATAAAGTACCCGGACAAAGAGATAAACAACTTACAGCTAGAGGTGAGTTGTTAGCAGAGAACTCAGAGACAGTAAGCGGGACAACGCTTGCTCCTTTCAGCATCTTCTGGAGACACTCAAGTACCTCCTCATTGGTCAGCTCAAGAGCTGGGACCATACGTGAAGGATCCTCAGCCCCAGAGTACTCGAAGCCAAGGTGCTCCCGCTCCTTCAAAGGCTAAACTTGGCGACGAAGGAAACTCGAGACAATACCGAAACCGGTTAAACCTCATTGTTTCAAACATACTAATCCTATTAAGGAGTGGTGGATTGCACGGACCTCGGTGAAGCGCGACAGGGTTCTTATCCCACCGGTCATTAACCGAGGGACCAGACCCAGAATGTATGGAAAGAGAAGGAATCAAATTGGTGGCATAGAACTAATCATCACGCCAATCCCTCACAGAATCAACCAGGTCATAGTCAAAGAACATGCTTTTAAGACCTGGCGGCCTGGATCCCTGACCGCCAAGAACGTTGGTTTTTCTTCACGGCGGGGTTGAGGCTTCAAATGAAAGAAGTAGCGGAAAAGAGATAGAGAAGGAGGAATTCCAAGGAAAGCTTCACAGAGGTGAGCGAAAGCAGAAAAGATGGAGGGGCGGCATTAGGGTTAGATGGTTGATTAACCCCAAAAGAACCAAAAATTGATGAAGGAAGGCTAAAGCAGAAGGCAAAGTCTGGGCGCGGATAAAGGAAAGCGAAAAGGACAATCTCACGGGACTGGAGCAGAACCGGTGCTGCGCCGGAACTCTCCATTCAGCAATGTCTTTGCTTTGGATCAAGCCGTCGCTGACGAGCTCATGGAGCTGGTCTTCGGTTGTTGTTGGAGCCAGCCAAACCTTCTGAGCAGCCCTCATGGCCACGAACTCTCGGTTCTCGATCAAAGAAAGGGATGACTCCTCGTCCACGAATGCTGCCTAGGACTTGCTCGTGGTTTTCTTCTTACCCATGAACTAGCGGAAGCAAAAAGGCACTAGGGAAGACAAAGCTAAGATGGCGGCGCTCGGGTGACGGCGACAATGACGGCGGCGGATTTCTGAAAGCTAGGGTTTCAAGGCAAGAGCTGGGCAGTAAAGAAAAGGAAGATAAAAGGTCTTTAAATAGATTTTTCAGTGATAAAAACAGCCCACCAGGCCCGTTAAAACATGGTGTGGGAATGCAACGGTCCATTTACTGACACAGCTAAAATGACGGACGGCACAAATCCACACAATGGTACAGTTTAACGGGCAGATTTCAGACTTATCCATCCAGTACCACGGCAGGGTTATTAGATCACTACAAGAACGACCCGTCAACCATGAAGAAACAAAGGGCTACCTCGCAAGGAACAAAAGAACCCGGTTATTAAAGAAAGAACTCGGGAGTCTCATGAATAACCAGGATTACAGCAGAAAAATGAATGACAACTCTGAAGACAAGATTCTTTCCATTACAAATGGCTTCAAAAATAGAAGATTACACACCTTACAAGACCCAATGAACTTGGCACTACGACAAGCAAGGTAGCAAAAAGGAGCCCGGACACAACTAGGCTCTGGAACAACTACGTGCTCCAAATTGCTACTCGGTAGAACAAACCGCGCTCGGCTACACTGTTTTCTTCAAAGGACGGACGCAGTGCATCCAAGGTGGAAATCAGCAGCACGGCGGGACAACATAGACCAAGGGAAGTCGGCAGGCATCTGTCTACCCAAGCCTGACATGATGCAGGATCAGGTGTTGATCTGCACCGGACAGTCTCAAGACAGACGGTGAGGATCAACCCAGAACTACCGGATGAAGGAATGAAGCCCACATCACAAGACTTTCTCCAACTACCACCACGTACTTCCAAGTACAATGCGGCTGTTGGATTAGTCTACCTCTAATCCCTGTCACAAGACTTCCTCCAGCTACGACAAGACACACAGGAATTACAAGATATGCCCGGGGGTGGATCTACCTCACAAACTACCATATTCATGACTATGAAGTTTTCAACAAAATGTTCAATGAATGAAAGCATGCACCCCGGGAGGGTATTTATAGATCGAAGGAGCAGTGCACATGGACTAGGAGTATCGACGAAACAAGCCTTTCAAAAGACACAGTGAAAAGACAGGACTCAATAATGGAAGACTCAGAAGGAACAGTACTCAAAGACGAGCATATTCGGAAGAATATGCCAACACTGTACAACCTGTGAATAGGCAACATTTACACTCAACCACCACCATACAACTACACCTGACAAACAGCAGACTACCAGAGAATACGCCAAGAACAATGCGTCCGAGTTCTTTTAGAATCAAAGAACCCAGATAAATGCTCAGAGGCTACAAAAGGAGAAGATTTCAGTTCCTCGAACAAATCAGACTCAAGACCCTCCAACTCTTTGTTCCAAACAGCAAGAGGCTCGGGGGCTACACTCAGTGAGTGCACTTTTTCTTCAAAAAAGCGCACATCACTCGAAAGACTTCTTCAAGTCAGCAATTTTAAAACAACATAAGATTCAAAGACCCTCCAGCTCCTTGTTCCAAATAGGAAGAGGCTCGGGGGCTACACTCATTGAGTGCACTTTTTTCTTCGAAAAAAACGCACGTCACCAAGAAGACTTCTTTAGGACAAAACTACTTTAAGGAATCATGACAAAAAGAAGCCGGACTGAGCTATATCCGAGTTCTTTTTGATAAAGAACCCGGGCACACGCTCGGGAACATTTCAACGAAGGATCAGAGCGATTTCAAGACAAGACCCTCCAGCTCCTTGTTCCAAATAGCAAGAGGCTCGGGGGCTACACCCAAAGGGGAATACTTTTTTCTTCAAAAAGGTACACTCCACACGAAGATCTCACAGAGCGCTACACGGTTTCGCTCAAGAAAGCACTCGGACGACGCTTATTCCTGCTCGGCAAAGCCTGAAAGAACAAGACGACGCTTCCAGAGCTCAACCATGAAGTGCTCGGGGGCTTGTTGGTGTGGGACCCACAGGATATCCCGCAGGGAGGAGAGAAGATCTAGTCTAACTAGGATTCTTCCCATGTAATCTTAGTAGTAGTATTATCCTGTAATCCTACTAAGAACTCTTATTGTAAACCGACTAGGATTCTGACCTCCTGACTATATAAAGGAGGGCAGGGTTCCTAGAGACAAGAGATCACGATTTTCTACAACACAATCAATACAACACAAGGGCTAACGCCGGCTGGATGTAGGGCTATTACTCGATCAATTATCGAGGGCCCGAACCAGGATAAATCGACCGTCTCTTGCATTCACCGTCGAGTTCCGCATACGCTGAAGCCCGAACAATACTGCCCCGGGGACCCCCGTGGCAGGCTATCGGTGGTCAAACATTGACACCACCATCTCCACATTGAACGAAGGCCTAGACTTACCAAGAGGCCAGAACCTGCCAACCACCATCTCCACCACAAGATCATGGCCTCTGAAGTAACGGCAATCCAAAGCGAAGGCCTTGTCTTCTCTATGAGGGGTAATCTCACTGCTAGGTGCAACCTACGTTAGATGCTTCATCTCTGTCACAGAGGCAAGAGGATACCTAGTGACGAGGACATCACTCCTTTGGATGTACCAGCTGATCCTCCAACCGTCATGCAAGGTCCAATGACCCGGGCTCGAATGCGTCAACTCAATTTACAGGTGAGCTCGTTCTTAAGCGATCCTTTTCATACTTTTGAGAATAGACTACTACCTAATGATGTTATCTTGCTTAGGAACATTGTAGAGGGTCAAGAGGGACTAAGAGGACGTGGAGGAGGTGATGATGACCAGCAAGGACGTCCAACACAAGCCGGAGGCCCAGTCCAACACGAATTCGAGTCTGCCTCGGCCTCTAGGACCAGTCTGCCTTAAACTGGTCTCCCAGGATGCATCCGGACTCCGTTTTCGATGATACACATATGGATGGAAAGCTAATTTGATAAGGAAGCCAATCCAAGTGGTTTCACGTCAAAAGCTGTTCGGAATCAACGGGAATCGTCGAAACAAGTCAGTGTCCAGAATCTGTCAGGGTGCTGCGACACCGTCTTTTGGTCCGTTGGACCATGTATCGAGTTTGGACCCATTAGGGGCGCGTCCAGGGGTCTTGCATGACCCTAGAGTCTTCATAAACAGCCACCGCCCCTCCATTAGGGTTTGGGTTTTGCTTAGATTATTCTGTCAAGAAACAGTTTCGCCGTTCTTCGGTTTGTGAGACCCCAACTCGTGAGATTAATCATACATTTGCAATTTGGTTGCGTTCTTTCTTGTTCTTGCTTGTGTTCTTCGTTGCGTAGGCAGGGATTAGCCTTCTTGGCGAGGTCAACCTGGTCCGTGACTCGGTTGATAACTAGAGGAGCTGTGGTGCTAAGATTGCAGGGTTCAATCTTTCGATCTGAAGCCGGATCGGTGTGTCATTCTCCGCCACAATGATAGTTACCATCACCTGACGGAAGATCGGGATCCCCATCTCCATTAAGTGGTAATCAGAGCTAAGGTATACCGTCAGGTTCACTTGTTATTCCCTAGTTTGAGTGTTTCGTATTCGTCCCATAGTCCAGTGCCATACTCGTTTTTCCTATCCTAGAACCTTCCGCGCCATAGCCTTTGCATATTTCAGTTTCAGAGTCCGTCGTGTTGAGTTTGTGTCCTGGTCGAGGTCTTGTTGCTGGTTAGGTCATGTTAGAGTCCAGTTCGTGTGTTTCCCCCCATCGTTTCCATCAAATCTTGGCTGTTGTGACCAATTTTGCACACATTGTTCCCGTTTTGTCCTCTAATTCGGAGCCAATTCTTAAAACTGGTCTAGTTTTCGCATACGAACTCCGTTTTCGACGTTCCATATATGCAAATCGATCAGAAAAAAAATTTGGATCCGTCCATCCCCAGCTTTGCTGGGGTTCACAATTTTTAGATTGGCCAAAAAGTGGTCACAAGATCCTCGTTTCGTGGTCACAAGGTTTTTGTCAATTTTCATCTAGTTTTCTGAAAATTCCACAGGCCACGTCTTACACTTGTTTGAGCTCATATTTTCTGTGGTTACTGCTTTTGTGCTCCTAAGTAAAGGAAAAATATCAAAAAAATAAAATAAAAAAGTCAAAATTTCCCAAAAAAACAACGACAGCCCAAAAAATAGAAAAAATGAGAGGGGCAAAAGAGGAACAATATCTAGAGGAGCACATAGAGAAGCCCAAAGTGAGCTGTGTTTGCGTGTGCTGTCTGGTTCCTTATTTGTGTTGCTGTTTCCATCCACCATACTTGTTTTTCTCATACCTATCACCTTGCTATCCACCATACTTTTGTCACAACCTGGTACTTGCAACACTTTAGACCAGCAACGAGAACAAGTACTTTGGACTATAATTCAGCATTACTTTCTATTACTGACTTGTGTGCCAAATATACATATTACTCTTTGTTTGCCTTCCAAGCTCCACAAATTCTTCAGATCAGTACAGACAAAGGGCCTTGCAATCTCGGTACCACTACCTCACAGGTATCACGAACCAGCCACCGGTTGTACCGCCCACTGCTTGCGTTGGTAAGAACTTGGTAAGAGCTTGGTAAGACGCTTCCACTTGCTGTGAAAAGTGACACCACTACAACCACGTAGTCATTTGGTAGGGATAACTTTCACCTGTTTGTTCCTGTTTTTGTGTTTTCAATGGCAGGAGGTGAACAGACTGCAGATAACAATCCTAAGGGTTTCAGCGAGTGTGTCAGCCAAGAGCAACTACAAGCTGTTGTAGAGGATGCCCAAAAAAGGATGAATGAGGCCGTCAGGAAGGCCGTCACTGACACACTCATTGAACTCAACATTGGCAATAGCATGGAGAGATTGGACAAGCGAATTTCCACGCTAACCGACAAGGTTACTGAGTTGGAAACCTTCGTGGCGGGCAACAACAACGTTTCCGGCAGCAACACCGATGGTCAAGACACGGTGCATGATGTCGCAGGAAACATAGGTCGAGCAGCTATCCGACAAGAGAGATTACGGCAACGCGTCTACGCGCAAAACACGACGGTATGGGTGGTGTCCACCACCACCACCGTCAAGGTAATAATCACCGTGTGCTCGATGATCCTTATGATAAGATTAAGTTCACAATACCATCTTTTCGGTCATTATGATCTTTGAGGGATATCTTGATTGGGAGATGACGGTAGAACAAAA
Source organism: Miscanthus lutarioriparius (assembly GCA_904845875.1). Taxonomy (NCBI): domain Eukaryota; kingdom Viridiplantae; phylum Streptophyta; class Magnoliopsida; order Poales; family Poaceae; genus Miscanthus; species Miscanthus lutarioriparius. Next base: position 65,141,766 of record CAJGYO010000016.1, read on the forward strand.
GTTTAGTGCCCACCTTGTACCTGAGCAGCATAGAGTTAGACAAGCTACTAGTGAGTTTAAGGATTTTGCCATTATTTGGTGGAATGGGCTAGCTGCGCAGGATGCTTTACCTGGTACATGGGAAGAACTTAAGGTAGCTATGCGTGATCGTTTTGTTCCTCCTTCTTATCATAGAGACTTGTGTAAGAAATTGATGCGTTTAGAACAAGGAGATAAATCTGTACAGGATTACTATGGTGAGCTCCAAAAGGGATTGATCTTGTCAGTAGTGTTGTAGAGGGAAACGAAGATGCCATTTGTCGTTTTTATATTCGGGTTTGAGGCGTGACATTCGAGGACATTGTTGATTATAAAGATTTTAACATCATCAACCCAGTTGTTTCAGTTTGCTATGCTTGCAGAAAAGGAATTGCAGGGGCGTGAACAGCAGGGCAAGAGCAAGGTCAGCACCAGCACATACACGCCACGCTCGGCACCATCTTTGGGGCTGACCAAGCCAACCACTTTTCGGACGCCTCCACCAGCGAGCAAGCGACCAACAGCCTCTGGAGTTTCCGCTACACCTAAGACACCTCCCGCACGACCTTCAGATTCAGGTAAAAATTCTTTGCAGGTGCCTACCAAGAGTTCCTCATCCGTTGCATCGATGGGACTTGCCGGGTATTCAGTGCCACCGCTGCCATGGCATTGGCCATGTGCAGAAGGACTGCCCAAGTCAGCGGGCATATATTGCTACAGAAGATGGTTACATCAGCACCTCTGACATTGAGGATGAAGAAGACCAAGATGCAGATGAGGAGGACGGCGAAGTCCTTGGTGACGAGGCCACGGCGTCCTATAGGAGCATTATTGTACAGCGGGTGCTCAGCTCACAAGTCCCAAAGACACGAAGCTACTAACGCCATAACTTGTTCCAGATTTTCTTCGTCATCAGTGACCGTCGAGCACGTGTCATTATTGATGGAGGTAGCTGCAACAATTTGGTGAGTTCTGATTTGGTCAAGAATCTTAGCTTGCCCACACCCACATCCATATCATATTCAGTGGCTAAATGATTCTGGTAAAGCAAAGGTAACACAAACTTGCAGAGTTTCATTTTCCATTGGTTCTTATGCTGATTCTGTTGATTGTGATGTGGTACCTATGCAAGCTTGTTCACTTTTATTGGGTCATCCTTGGGAACATGATAATGATGCTACACATCATGGTAGAAGTAATAAATACACTTTTGTGCATAAAGGAAAGAAAATTACTTTGGTACCTTTGACCCCTGCTCAAATTGTATAAGCTGATAGAGAACGCGCTGCTAGTTTGAATGATGTTCAATCTGAAAATCAGCAAGTTGCTAATTCTATTTTCCCACCTAAAAAGGATAAGTCTACATCTATTTCTAAGGCTGAGGGGATTAAATTGAAGGGTGGTGTTATGCTTGCAACAAAATGTGACTTTGCTAAAATTTCTGTTGATGATATTTGCTATGCTTTGGTATGCAAACGAGCTATGTTTTCACTTGATGATATTGTTAGCTCGGTACCTCCTGCTATCACTAACCTTTTGTAGGAGTATGAGGACATTTTTCCAGCTGAGATACCCCCGGGGCTGCCACCTATGAGAGGGATAGAGCATCAAATCGATTTGATTCCGGAGCGACCTTGCCCAACCGAGTGCATCAGATATCAACCAACGAGGAGACTAAGGAAATTCAGTGGCAAGTCCAAGACCTTTTGGACCCTTGGGTATGTACGTGAAAGCCTTAGTCCTTGTGCCGTTCCTGTACTTTTGGTTCCTAAGAAAGATGGAAGTTGGGCGTATGTGTGTTGATTGTAGAGCTATCAATAATATTACTATTCGGTATCGTCATCCTATTCCTAGGCTGAGACGACATGCTTGATGAGTTGTGTGGTTCTATAATTTTCACTAAGATTGACTTACTTAAGTAGCTACCACCAGATTAGAATGAAACTTGGAGATGAATGGAAAAGCGCATTTAAAACCAAATTTGGGTTGTATGAGTGGTTAGTTATGCCTTTTGGTTTGACAAATGCACCTAGCACTTTCATGCGCTTAATGAATGAGGTTTTAAGAGTTTTTATTGGTCATTTTGTGGTAGTTTACTTTGATGATATATTGATTTACAGCAAGTCTTTTGATGAACATATGGATCACTTACGTGCTGTTTTTAATGCCTTACGTGATGCGTTTATTTGGTAACCTTGAGAAGTGCATCTTTTGCACGGATCGAGTTTCTTTTCTTGGCTATGTTTTAACTCCACAGGAATTGAGGTGGACGAGATGAAAATTGAAGCCATAAAGAGCTGGCGGTCGGTCCCCAAACCATCACACGGTGAGGAGTTTTCTTGGTCTTGCAGATTCTACCGCCAACCGTCAAAGATTTCAGCACCATTGCTGCCCCATTGCATGAGTTGACGAAGAAAGGAGTGGTGTTTCATTGGGGAGAGGCACATGAGGAGTCCTTTGACACTTTGAAGGACAAGCTTACACACGCACCATTGCTGCAACTTCCAAATTTTGGTAAGACTTTTGAGCTAGAATGTGATGCTAGTGGATTTGGCATTGGTGGTGTTTTGATGCAAGATGGTAAACCTGTTACTTACTTTAGTGAAAAATTACATGGTCCTGTTCTTAATTATTCCACGTATGATAAAGAATTGTATGCACTTGTCCGTTCTTTAGAGACGTGGCATCATTATTTATGGCCTAAAGAATTTATTATTCATTCTGATCATAAATCGCTTAAGTATCTTCGCTCTCAAAATAATCTGAATCGTAGGCATGCTAAATGGGTTGAATTTATTGAGTCTTTTCCTTATATTATCAAACATAAGAAAGGGAAGGATAATGTGATTGCTGATGCTTTGTCTAGAAAGATACATTCTTTGTCTCAACTTGATTGCCGGATTTTTGGTCTTCAATCCATTTAAGAACAATATGCGCTTGATCCTGATTTTAAGGATGTGTTGCTTAATTGTAGAGAGGGACGCACATGGAATAAGTTTATGATCAGCGATGGGCTTTTGTTTAGAGCTAACCGCCTATGCATTCCAGTTGGTTCCGTTTGTCTTTTGTTGTTGCAGGAGGCACATGGAGGCGGATTGATGGGACATTTTGGTGCCAAGACGGAGGAGGTGCTGTCCACACACTTCTTTTGGCCTAGGATGAGGCGTGATGTGGAGCGGTACGTGGCTCGGTGTGCCACATGTCAAAAAGCTAAGTCGCGTTTGAACCCACAAGGTTTGTATATGCCTCTTCCTGTTCCTTCTACTCCTTGGGCAGATATATCTATGGATTTTGTGTTGGGATTGCTAAGGACTAAGAGGGGGAGGGATAGTATTTTTGTGGTGGTTGATCGTTTTTCTAAGATGGCACATTTTATTCCTTGTCATAAGAGCGACGATGCTGTTCATATTGCTGACCTTTTCTTTCAAGAAATTGTTCGCTTGCATGGTATGCCTTCTACTATTGTTTCAGATCGTGATGTAAAATTCTTGAGCCATTTTTAGCGCACATTGTGGAATAAATTGGGGACCAAGCTGCTGTTTTCTACAACATATCATCCCCAAATTGATGGGCAAACTGAGGTTGTGAATCGAACATTGTCCACCATGTTGAGAGCCATTTTGAAGCGCAATTTGAAGATGTGGGAAGAGTGTTTGCCGCATGTGGAGTTTGCATATAACAGGGCCGAATATTCCACCACCAAGGTAAGTCCTTTTCAGGTAGTGTATGGTTTTAACCCCCGTGCTCCTATTGATCTTTTGCCTTTACCTACCACTGAGAGAATACATAGTGATGCTAGAGAGCGTGCTGATTTTATTCGTAAGTTGCATGAAACAACTAAAGCAAATATTGAAAGCATGAATGAAAAGTATAGAATTGCTGGTAGTAAAGGAAAAGAGATTAAACTTGAACCGGGTGATTTGGTTTGGTTACATTTAAGAAAAGATAGATTTCCTGAGCTACGTAAGTCTAAATTAATGCCAAGAGCAGCTGGTCCTTATAAGATTATTGAGAAAATAAATGATAATGCATACAAACTTGAGTTGCCACCCGAGTTCGGGGTTAGTCCCACATTTAACATTGCAGATTTGAAACCTTATTTGGGAGAAGAAGATGAGCTTGAGTCGAGGACGACTCCAATTCAAGAGGGGGAGGATGATGAGGACATCACTCCTTTGGATGTACCAGCTGATCCTCCAACCGTCATGCAAGGTCCAATGACCCGGGCTCGAATGCGTCAACTCAATTTACAGGTGAGCTCATTCTTAAGCGATCCTTTTCATACTTTTGAGAATAGACTACTACCTAATGATGTTATCTTGTTTAGGAACATTGGAGAGGGTCAAGAGGGACTAAGAGGACGTGGAGGAGGTGATGATGACCAGCAAGGACGTCCAACACAAGCCGGAGGCCCAGTCCAACACGAATTCGAGTCTGCCTCGGCCTTCAGGACCAGTCTGCCTTAAACTAGTCGCCTAGGACGCATCCGGACTCCGTTTTCGATGATCCACATATGGATGGAAAGCAAATTGAATAAGGAAGCCAATCCAAGTGGTTTCACGTCAAAAGCTGTTCGGAATCAACGGGAATCGTCGAAACAAGTCAGCATCCAGAATCTGTCAAGGTGCTGCGACACCGTCTTTTGGTCCGTTGGACCATGTATCGAGTTTGGGCCCATTAGGGGCGCATCCAGGGGTCTTGCATGACCCTAGAGTCTTCATAAACAGCCGCTGCCCCTCCATTAGGGTTTGGGTTTTGCTTAAATTATTCTGTCAAGAAATAGTTTCGCCGTTCTTCGGTTTGTGAGACCCCAACTCGTGAGATTAATCATACATTTGCAATTTGGTTGCTTTCTTTCTTGTTCTTGCTTGTGTTCTTCGTTGCGCAGGAAGGGATTAGCCTTCTTGGCGAGGTCAACCTGGTCTGTGACTCGGTTGATAACCAGAGGAGCTGTGGTGCTAAGATTGCAGGGTTCGATCTTTCGATCTGAAGCCGGATCGGTGTGTCATTCTCCGCCACAATGATAGTTACCATCACCTGACGGAAGATCGGGATCCCCGTCTCCATTACCTAGTAACCTTCTTCCCATCCTCATGAGTAGAAGTAACACCGAAGGTCTGCACATAAAACTAATAGCACATCCAATCCTTATCCCACTTGTTCCTCTGATAATACGAGATTTCTAGCCTAGAACCCCCCTGTTACCTCTTTGCCATAAAAGCGCAGCTGCCATACTGAGCTATAATCTCGTCATCACCAACCTTCTTAGGTTGGCGTTGAAGCTCGTAATACTCGCAGAAGGTGTCCACATTCGGCTTGGCTCCGTAGGACTCACAAGCCCAGCAAAACTTACTCAAAGTAAGGAAGCCATTAGGAGTAAGATGATGGATCTGCACATCGAACTCCTCTAGCACTTCATGAAGAAATCGGGTGGAGGGAAGGCAAAGGCTGCAGGAGAAGTAATCCTTGAAGACAACAGCATAGTCCTTACTGGGCGTTGGGACAGTCTTGCCCTATGGAAGTTTAGCCCTGCCTGCGGGAATACAGGCATCCTTCTCAAGTTCAAGAATCATCTTCTTCGACATGAGCGAAGGCCCAAAATCCTAGGTCTTGCTAGCCATAACCTCCGCTTCTTTAGCCCCAACCAAATAACCAAGTGAGGCATCAACACTAGCCAGATCCTCCTCAAGCTCTTGGGCCTCCACAATATCAACCATACACTCCTCGAAGCGTGCGGACCACCCACTAGCCCTAACACCGAGGAGGCAGGAGCAAGGACCAAAAATGGTAGCCCGGCGTGGAGGGGGCCAACAGCAGAAGCCACCTCTAAGCGCTAAGAAGACCGAAGGCAGGTCACAACCAAGAGCTGGCTAAATGCAAAAGATTGCTCAGGTAGGCGTGGGGGGGTCTTCACCCGCCGCCCCTTTATATAGGGCACGGATGGAGGTTGGTGAATTCACTTATGAAACCTTAATTATGCCTGGACCCTCATATCACTTCCTTGGCCTTCGCCTAGGGCAACCGACTAGGCGAAGGCTCTACCACATCGTTCCTGCTGGAAACCCTATTTTCCAATAGTGTGAACATGTAGCTTTTGAGTCCATGGTTAGAGCATGGCCGCCATGCATGAACTGTGGCCAAGTGAGCCGTCGTTGCACCTCGACGACCTACACGCTGTACCGGTGGCTCCACCCTGCCGACGACGGAGCTGGGGGAGACAACGCCCAACCTCTCATGAACTCCATGCCGGTAATTTGGTGTGGGCGTGGGGACGAAGACTGCTGACTGTGGGCACGAAGGAAAGGCCAGCGGCGGGGCAGAGGAAAGGGTGGCCGCGACGGGAGACATGTAGGTGGGCGGATGCGGGAGGGAGGGGAAACACGGCGGTGGCTAGCGAGATTCACACGAACGGCGAGGAAGGATGCGGGAGGAAAGGGGAACCGAGCAAATCGGATAGGGTCATGTCTTGGAGCCGGGAGGGGTATCGATGCCTCTTTTTCCAATTGAGTGAAACTTTAGCCCTTGATAGTTGTTTGATGGACTAGTGAGCTAACAACTAGTTGGGGTTTTGGCTAATGTTTAGCCCACCCATTAGTTCTTCTGTTTGAATCCTCAAGGGCTAAACTTTAGCAACTAGTTGTTAGTCCATGGGATCTAAACAAGCCCTAATTTGGTTTAAACTCCTCTGTTGCGTGCTGGAGTATATCAGCCTGTTCGCTTGCTCGTAAACGATCGTAAATTTCTAGCCGGGAATAGTGTTTTTCTCTCACACCAAATCAGCCAGCAGTAAATAATCCACGATACGATACGGCCTCCCGAACAGGCTGTATATTATTGTCTAAGTAGCTCCTCTTGTAGTGCGCGTGAACTTTAGAAAATAATGTTGTTGTACCATATAAACAAATCTAATCTGGAACTTTACAAACTAAACAAATTAAAGTTAGGTTTCTTACTATGGAACTTGGCCACTCATGTTCAACTGCTTGGCTTGGCACAAGTATTCGTACGTATTTTCTTAGATTTATAATTTATATTCAAGGTTTTGAAGACGCTAGTGTTTTTGTGATAGGCAGTGTTCATATCGATAGTACAATGAATATGGTGACTTTGTTAAACCCTAGATCTGTGACCATAGGTACGTGTATGTTTGTATGCATATAGGTTTGTACTATAATTCGCAAACAATTATTTGTTTTGATGGACAGTTATACCATCCTTGTGCCATGAGCCCCATGTAGTTTCTCACACTTAATTCATCATCTATGCTATAATTTTTGAAATTAACTATAGTATTTTTGTGAAATAAAACTTCATTTTTCTAGATACTCCCTATTTTTGTACAAGTGGATTAAATTATGGGCTTCCTGTGAAAGCTGTGGGGGGTTTTTCTCCTTTAAACTAGCTATGGTACAGTACTAAAAAATTATTAATAGAGGTGAATATTTTTGGGCCCCTGAAAACAGGCTACGGACAAATGCCCACCAATGTTAATCATTTATAGAAAGCCAGGCATCCTAAGGAGATCACACCTATGTTAGTCTACTATTTACAAGAACCCTTATTAATCGGTTAATAGAGACAAACTCCTCAAGACACCCATCTCTAAAAATAACTACTAACAGAGGCTCTAGTATTCTAAGAGTAACCTTAAGAGACCCTTTATATCATTTCTAATTTATAGGAAAATAGATTTTGGTGAAAAAATACCCTCCAACGTCCTCTTTAATTGGATATCTCAATATAGACATCCTTTATTCCAGAATTTTCGCTAGTCAAACATAGAAAGTGAGAATGGCTCTCTAGAGGACGCACAAGATATAGAAAAGTTGTTGAAATATACATAGATATAGAAAAACGATTTTTACTCAAATGACTGTCCAAATGATGAGTTAGAGAGTAAATTTTAGAAAGAATTTGGGAGATGGTCCACGTGTTCGCCTCTAGAGATCGGTTAACAGAGGCGACACTCTTAAGAGGCCCAGCTCTATAAATATTTGTATCAAAAATATATATAATTTTTTCATATGAAGTCAGATGAAGATAAACTTTATACCAAAATTATATATCTCATTATGGTCTACAACTTTATGGTTCAAAAGTTTTTTATTTAAAACTATTTGGAGTCCAAAAATTATTTTAATTTATTATATTTTTTAATTTAAGATTTAGAATTTTCAAACAACCTCATATTGTCATGGTCTGTACTAGAGTTATAGTTCTTAATACAATATATAATCTTTTTTATTTGAAGTTGTTTAGAATCCCAAATATGTGTTCTATGTTCTTAGATTTTAAAACATAAATTTTAAATGTCTTAGAATGTTAGTTTCGGAGCCCCATTCTTCATGGATCTGTTCATGATCGTGGCTTGGTGCATTTGGAAAGAAAGAAATGCTCTTATTTTTAATAACAAAAAGTACCAGCCCTGTGTTTGGTTAAAAACCGAATGAAGACAAAATAAAAATAATGCAAGAGAGACACATGCACACATTCAAGAACCACATATTTCATTAATTCTTTCTTAAATATACAAAATACATGATCAACGAAAAAATGTCTTCTTCCGTCTTCAGCGTCATGCTAAGGAGATGTGTGACTTGTAGGAAAATTGCGTAGTTCGCCGATTCCTGGGGCCAGTTGGGCGCGACCGGTTAATTACATCCGCAAGACGAGCTAGCGAAAAACCTCCGATTAAGCCGCGCTTTATGGTCGTCAAATATTCGATTGATCGTCGTCAGCCATATGCGATATATGGTGCAATAAAATATGGATGGCTTTATGTCGCCAAAGCTCGGTCGTGACATCGCCATCGCCACGTCAGGGTAAAACGGAACATATTGTTGATGAAGGGAATGGCTTTCGCCTCGTCGGTGCCCAGTCATGTACGTGATGGTGGGGAAACGAGCAGCTATGACCCGCCTCCACGTCAGCAGAGACAAATTTGGTTTTGGTTAAATTTAATTGGAACAAAAGAAAAAGAACAGGTATTGCAAGTCCATACTTCCATAATTCTTATATTTGCATAAAATTATGTTAATTACATCTCCGAAGAGAACACCCTTGATTAAGAGTTCCAAAATGAGTACATGAAAAATAAGATTACATCATATGGCTTCCTATTACAAACTACAAAAGAAAACAAAGTCTTCGGTCTTATAGGTCTTGTAGCCGTGGATGGATAAATATGCATGCTTGGCATAGGCTTGAACTTGATGCATGTTATTTTATTTAACATGATATTTTCATTTGTTGCGGAGCTAACGTATATTCCTTATACGATTGGTCGCTAGCTTGTTTAGCTTTCTAGCGACCCATGATATGCCTATAGTTAATCTATGAAAAGATCATGATATGGCGCTAAATTTAGCTAACGGACATCTTGACCATGCCACATATGCATATACAACTAGGAGGAAATGATTTGTTTGTTTGTTGGACATTTTTTTTGGTGCATAGTATCATGTATGTATGCACATAATTTACTTTGGAGACTAAATTTGACATAGTCTTATCAGACCATGCAGAACCATGGATCGACATGTTTGATATATGTGGATGCATTCGACATATGGTGCCATATTTTATATGGGTACTTGTCAAGGTTTAGGAAGACATGTTGCTGCACCAAACCTAGACGCGACACATGGAGTTGATTTGTTTTATCAAAATTAGCGTACACGCTCATGACATAGTATTTGACCCAGGATACATGTATTATGTTATTTAATCTAATTTGATTTAAATTAATGACCTGGCTAGACGTAACCTTATATGGGTGCAGTCTAACTAAGGTGCATATTGATCCAAATTAATTAGGAATTATGATGAATGTGGCCCAGCTTATATGACTTGGCTAAGCTCTCATTAATGTTTGCAACACTTTGGTTATTTTAACTATGGTGCCGCAGGCACGTATTTTATCATGTAGAGATTAATTTTGATTATAGTCTATTACTATATGGTTTAACCGGATATGGGTTTGGATGAATGCAGCATAATTTAGATGCACGGTCCAATTTTATTTTAGTTAATGCAGAGGAGATATATGCCGGGACTTTACATGGCCTGACATATGGAGTTTAGTTTAAACATGACGTTGGGTGCATGATTTTTCATAGATGCAGTCTGCTTTGTGGTGGGATTATTTAATAATCCCTCCTATTGCCACTAATGACGTGCATGGCATGAACTGACATGATGCCCAGACGCGTGGAACAACGTTATCTTGTTTTACTAATTTTGATTAGGGACAATGAATTTGATGAAATCCCTTTTTAGCATGATGCCGTAGATGAAAGCACCATGTGCTGACTTTGACGCAACATTAGTTTAACGTTTTTTTTTTGGTTTATCTTGTGCATGTGGTTTGGTCATGTCGCTGTTCATGCAAGACGGGGCATGCAGGCCGGTTTGCATTTCTGAAAGGAGAATGCTAGCTAGCTTATGGCTTGCACACAACATGGTGTAATATGCAAAATCTCTCACTTTGTTTATTGATTTGATGTTTTGAACGCACCTGTGCGGCAGATAAAGGAGGCAAGTTAAAGATCCATGGAGCGCTAATTTAATTAGCAACTATGTATTTGACGCAAACAGATGCTAGCTAACTAATACTTATGGTATGTTCTGGATGCATGGATGGCATGACTGAACATATGCACCACTTTTCTTTTAGACATAATTTCGTCTGGTTATATCATTATTTCTTTGGTTTGATAGTAGCCCACGCATATATATTTCTTCATAGCAGTAGCATGCCCTTTTTTAATTTGCGGAGCATAAACTGGCCGGCTCTGTCGTGGCCAAAAATATACGTAGGCCTTTAACCGGGTTGGAGCCACAACGCGTCCAACCAAATTTACACCACGAACATAACCGGGGTGGAGCCCAAAATGCGTCCGACCCAATTTCACCATGAATCGTAACCGGGGTGGAGCCAAAACGCATCCGACCCAAATTTCAACCACGGGATGGAGCCACAACGCGTCTATACCCAAATTTCACCGAGGCACATCTGCTGGCCTTTTACGCCTTTACCGGGGCACAAAGCACATGCACATAGCGCGGCCATGGCATGCTGGCCGGCCTTTTATTGGAGATCAGACTCAGGCGCGGGGCGCCGGCCTTGTTTGTCCCTTTTACCTTTTACAGGGCCGGTAACACCTATATGCCCTACTCATCCACAGTGACATAGGGCAGCCGTTTACTGATGCCGGCGAGTTGCTGATGAAGCTCGTGGACGCATTAGCCGAAGACGAGAAGCAGGGAGGTAGGGAATAGAGAAGCGCCATGCAGCCTCTCACCTTCTTCTCTCGGAATCCGACGAACAGAACCAACAGCTTTTGCTGGCAGGTGTTGCAGCTTGATGGAGACGCTTCTGGTGGCCTTCCGCTTGGAACGGTGAGCAGCGCGGTGCTGCGGCAGCCTGACGGCAGTTTGTTTCAGGGACTATGGAGCAGCCGCCTGGCGGCACTACAGATCAGGGAGCCAGGGGGCCTTCTACCGCTGGCCATCACTACTACAGAATGGACTTATTGTCCCGGGCGGTAACGGCCTTTAGTCCCGGTTACCACGCCGGGACAACGATCCCGGGACTAAAGGTGCCACTTTTAGTCCCGGGTCATCGAGCCGGGACTAAAGAGGGACCTTTAGTCTCGGTTGGTGTTACCAACCGGGACTAAAGACCCTCCAGCCGAGCAAACGTGGCCGCACCCTTTAGTCCCGGTTGGTAACCCCAACCGGAACTAAAGGTTCCTTTTCTTTTTCCTTTTTTTTTGTTTAATTTGTTTTCAGTTCAGTTACACGTATTTGTTTAATATATAATATGTTTTTATGTACGTATTCTACGCTGCTAATATAAATACACGCACGCATATAATTACATCTAATTCTCATCTCGAGCATTATTATATTCGAATAAAGTATGAATCTATATATATTATAGATATATATATGTATATATACAACACTTTCATAATCTTGTTCTCGAAAATAACGATATCAATAAACATTTAATTTACACCATTTATTCCTTAGGATCAAAGTAGAACTCGCCGTTGGGATTTAGCATTTTTTCTAGAAGAAATCCTGCTATTGACTTTTGAACTGCTTTCAGATGGTCTTTTTGCATAACCCTTCGTTTCAACCATTCAGTCTTGCATTTGAAATAAAAGGAAAAGTATTAATACATACATATATATATATATATATATTCATTTTAAAAATAAATAAAAATTGATATATACGTACTCACGAGGACATCTTTAGGAGTTCTTCTTATATGCTTGTGATGATAAATTCACAAACGTAGTATCCACATAAGTTATTACAGTTCTTTGCCGAAAACACCTTTGTCTGAGAAGAAGATTATTCTCATCATCTCACACGTAAATTGAAGTACGATATAGTAATTAAACACGTGGGGAAGTGTATATAGTACAACTTACTGGTATTTCAACTATATTAAGTGGTGCCTTGCAATCCTTGCGATGTTGCCGAATAAACTCTTTCTAAACCCTGTGCGACCAATAATGTACTATTGTTAATAAATTATGGCAAAGTCTATTCAATAATAGTTGTGCGTGAGAGATCGAAATTATCCCTGAATAATGTCTATCATATCTTGGTATAGTGCCCGCTCTTTTCTCAACGAGTCAAAGATTACTAACCGACTTGAGTTTAACTCAATGATAATGAGTATCCAGTGAAAACTGCATTGGTTTATACACACACGTACATGCATATAAGTTGTATTGATATTACATAAAATGTGTAGACTACATTATTATTAACACTTACTCAAAGTTATACGGGAAAAGTATTATTGTCTTGTCGTGCTGCTTCACGAAGAACGTCATGATATTCTCCTGTGCTTCAGATACCCACCGCTCCTTGATAATAATACCGGTTTTGAATACGATATATGGATCAATGAAGCCAACACTGGTGTCTTGTATTCTTTAGAGCTCTGACATCTGGAATCTGTATATAAATATAAGTTACATGTGAGGATAATTATATACACGTACGCATAGAAATGAATTTATTAAATAAAAGTAAGAATCACTTACAAACAAAAGGAGCTAATGATTGATTTGTCCAGAGCGTCCAAGTGGTATAGTTGATGCAATTCTTCGAAACTAATATGTAAGATGTCATCACCACGGAAGTAATGATGGTCTCTAAATCTGACAAAGATCCACTGCTCACCCCCGCCACACGTCTGCATGTACCACTTGTTGAGCAAGTACACTTTTGCGTACCCAATTCATTCAGAGCCGCAGGGTTGTACAGACTTTTGCCATATTTATAAGTCTTCCGGTATCAACTTCCCAGTTCTGGATTGGAGCTTTGCCCGTCAATTGATCCAAGGTTAAACCAGTATCTTCAAAAAAAGCATTAAGGGCTTGAACCGACACTTCTCTAGAGTTGTCTGGTCGATAGACTTCTATGTTGGAACCATATTCATTAGCAACAACAAGATTTTGCATTGGTTGCTTCTGTTGTCCGAGCTGTGGGACATCCTTCCCTGATGCTCTTTTCCTTTTCTTATCTACATCATGTGACTTCACGAGGGAGCGGTCATAGTCTAATAGTGGCGAAGGCTTATGAAGTTCAATCATCTTTTTCTTGTGAGCATCAACCTTCTGCCTCAGCACATCTCGTGGTATGTAAAAGTACGGCTTCTCCTTAAGCTTCGCTTGACTCTTGTTTTTGATATCTATAAAAAAATCTTTCACTTTTTTGTCTTCTTCAGCTGCTATTTGCTCATCAGTCTTTCCAGAAAGTATTTCTTGAGAAATAACTCTTTTTCTCGGGATCTTCTTTGCCGCCGGGACCTTAGACGTCTTTGTAGTGCGTCGCTATGGAGGGGGTGGGGGCGGTGTTGGAGACCGGTGTGGAGGCGATGAGGCCGGTGTTGGTGGAGACCGGCGTGGAGGCGTTAGAGATCGTTGTGGAGGCGGTGGGGGCGGTGTAGGAGTTGGAGATCGTTGGAGGCGATGGGGCGGTGTAGGAGTTGGCGATCGCCGTGGGGATGAAGTCGTCTCGCCCATGCTTGACATTTGTGATGAGATGGGGAATGAATGATTAGGCTAAATGGGGGAGACCCCTGCTACAAAAACAAGTTGTGTGTCAATTATTTTTGAAGCCAATAGAAAATTAATGAAAAATAATATTTTATTCACTTTCATTCGTACCTAGGGTGAGGTAGGGGGGAAGCGGTGGCGCCCGGGAATGATGATGAAGCGTTTGCGCCATTGAATAAATGTCTTCTCCGCTTCTCCTAGTGTCTTCTCCCCATCACCGCCTTCAATGTCAAGAGGAACATTCTTTGTAACCTTTGAGCACTCTATCGATCGAGGCGCTAGCATATCCGGGTTGAATAAGCGACCCATGGATTCTTGGTGTCTTCGTTCGGTCTATTGGAGATACAACCCGGATGACCACCATGATTGATGCATTATTACCATCGGAATGTGCAGCTCACATGTTGTTAGAGACTCGGTAATGTCATCAACGAGGAAGCGCAACCCAGCGTCGTCTTGAATAAGCTGGCAGCTCCATAGAAGCACAACTGCTTTTCATCTGACCAATGGGGCTAATGGTGACTCCCGGCGTTGATTGCGATTGCATTTGACTCATTGCTAGATGCACTTGCCTCTTGATCTCCTCCTGCATTCTTGCCTCAAGAGATTTTTCTCGTTCACGTGATTCAAGCAATGCTTGTCGTGACTCATCAACAAATTGCTCCAATGCACGGATTCATTCTGCCTCCTCATCCTTCTTTCTCTGGCGGCTTCATGAGGTATCCTTGTCTGCTTTGGGAATGCGTGTAGCCACGGAACCGCCTCATAGCCTCTTGTTCGACCACCGTGTTTGGGATTCTCTAGGGCATATGTCAATTCATCCTTCTCTCTGTTGGGCTTGAAAACACCACTATCGACTTCTTCCCTAGCACGAGCTAGTCTCGTGTTGCTCTCTCAATTTTTGGCGAAAATTAGCTTGCCGATTATCTCGGGTCTAGGCTTCCCCCATGAGCGTAGAACCAATTCTTCGCGTTGAGGCTAGTTCTTCTCTATTGTTTTCAGGTATGATTCCTTGGCGGTAATCTCGCTTCTAGGTTACGCCACTTGGGAATAGCACTCCTATAACCACCGATCCCATGCGATGATGGTATTGCTTACATCGGGCATTACGCCGATTCCTCATCATACGTTCCTCTTTGTCTTGAGATGTCTTGTATTCTCTGAAGGCATCCCAATGGGACTCAACTTGACAAACGCCTTAGCATTGAAATCCGCGTAGCATTCTTCAAGATAAACTTTTTATACAATGTCTTCTTCCAACTCTGGAACAATGTTGCCATCTTCTTCATTGTCCAATCCCTCACTAGCTTCTTCAAAGCATCATCATCGCTTGTAATGTGAAATCTTTGAGTGATATCTCTCCAAGCTAGGTTCTTATCACGATCGGATACAAAACTAACATTAGGAGCGGATATCTTACGCTTCCATTCACGAGTACTAATGGGATCCTATCCTTACAATGAACCCACATTGATTGACATATGTACGAGCATGTGGTCCCAATGGTTTGCCGGTGTCGATTGTCGAATTACGATATTATGAAACGGCCCTCTAATGGCTTTTTTGGCCCTCAGACTTTCCTACTTTTGTCGATGGTTGATGTAGATCCAGAGACCGGCTACATGAGTAGAAACACAATGATTAACAACAAATATACGTACGCATGCATCTATAAGAGATGATAGATAATCGAATATACCTTGCCAGTATTTTCTTGCGCGACAATTTGTTGATCTTCAACCACCGGTATATTCAGGATATCCTCATAATCAGCAAAGTACTGACTCGTGTCATCTACATCCACATTGGTGCCGGCGTTGATAATATCCGCCATTATGTCATCACTCAAGTTATCATCCGGAGCAGCCATTTGTATCTTCAAGATAACACATAGATAGAATTACTATGGTACATAACATAAGTACATGTGATAACACATATAGAATTACTAAATCCAATTAAATATAATAACACATAATATTTCATAAGGATAAACAATAATAAGGTATAGGCTTTGGAATCGAATCAAAAACACTTTCGATCCAAAAACATGAAAATAAGTACATGTATATATATACACATAGAATGATACAATATATTTTCTCTCTCTCAACACATAGAAATAAGTGCTTATGTCTATATCTCTAGATATGCATGTGATAACACATAGAATGTCTCTCTAGATACAATTTTCTCTCTCTCTCAACACATGAAAATAAGTACATGTATATATACATATAGAAATAATTAAGTACATATGTATTCAAATAGAATCTTTCTCTAGATATATATAGAGAGATAGAATATATAATTACTAAATCCAATTAAATAAATCTAACATGAAATAAAAATAAACTAGTAATAGATAATACATTTTAATCTAACATATATCAAAAACTATATTAAAAAACTATCTAAAAAACTGTCTAAATAAAATACTAATTAAATTTTAATACATTTAAATTTAACATATATCAAAACCTATCTAAAAAATAACTAAAAAACTAACAATAAACTACTAATTAAATTTTAATACATTTTAATCTAACATACGGCCGAGACTTTGTAAAAAAAATTAAAAACATGGTCGATCGAGAGCAGCTAGCTATAGCGGATGGCGGGCCGGGCAGGGCGTGCTGGCCGGCCACGGGGCCGAGCTAGGCACCTCGCGCGAGGACGGCGTACGGCAAGCTAATCTTCGATCTCGCCTCCACTGATTTCTGAATTTCTTGCAGAATAGTATCAACTTATCCTCTTTTAGGTGATGCTCTAGCCTTCAGTGCTTGTTTGATCTATAGTAGGATGGAAATTACTCAAACATCAGGCATCGCTCGCTGACTTTAGATTAAAGGACACAAACAATAGGAGAAAAAGGAGCAATTCAAGCGCATATATCTTTGATTTAAATTGATCTTTGTCTTGTTTAAACTCAGTGTTCTCCCCATCTTTGCATTAGTGACCGAAATGTTAGAAGACAAGACAAGCATGGGATAGTTCATAGATGCATCAAATGCCATACTTACAAGCCTTGCGCGAGATGAGTTCGACGGAGGGTGGGCGCGACGGGAAGCGTCGGCGACGGAGGTGGGGTTGGTCTTGGCGGAGAGAGCAGGATGCGGCGCGATGCGGGCGGGAGAATGGCGCGGCCGAGGCGGGGGTAGACGACGATGGCGCCAGCGGTAGAGACGAGCTCGACGACGGCGGATGGCGCAGCGGCCAAGGCGAAATTTGGGCGACGGAGGCGAGAGCGAAGATGAACAGAACCGCCGTTCGATATATATATAGGCTGGGACCCTTTAGTCCCGGGACTAAAGGCCATTTAGTCCCGGCTGGTAAGCCTAACCGGGACTAAAGGTCTAACCCTTTAGTCCCGGCTCTCCTTACCAGCTGGGACTAAAGGCTTTAGTCTCGGTTGGTGTTACCAGCCGGGACTAAAGGTATTTTTGGGTAGACACCGAAATTGTCGCCCACCCTTTAGTCCCGGTTCTTGGCCTGCGCCGGGACTGAAGGCCTGAAAATTTTGACAACCGCCAGCGTAATTGGAAAGGCCAGGTATTTTGATTTTGTTTAATACTAGGTTAATCAATTAATTCCATAGCAACTTCAATACTTTGCAATATTTATTTTAGAAAATACTATTGATTAACTAATTATTTATTGTAAATAGGAAAATTTTGTAACCTAAAGTTTTTAATTTCTTTTATGAAAATAGAATATAAATGTTACTAATACTAAGTATTTTGTTAATGCAAAAATATATTTGTAACTTAAAATTAATAAAACTAATATTATTCGATAGGAAATTTATTATCACATTATTGTAACGTCAATATTTTAATTTTTTCTCAGTTTTTGACCAAAATTGACAGGAAATTTTTGTTGAACCTATAAAAATAAAGAAAATATAGTATTTTTTTCTACAACTTTTTCAAATGAAAAAATGACCTATATAAGGATTGTAGATATTGATGAGCTGAACAAACGTGGTATTTAAAACTTTTCAATTTTAGACAATCTGGGGTTCCGAAAACTAGTTTCTAGGCGTCGAAATTTAAAAATCACAAATTTGAACCATCCAAACTTTCTCAAATGGAAAGTTGACCAAAACAACAATTGTATATCTTTTTGAGTTTAACAAACTTGGTATTCAAAACTTTTCAATTTGAAGTCATTTAGAGTTCATAATACTAAAGTCAAAGTGTTGTTTTTTCATTTTACCAAATTTAACTTGGTCAAACTTGCTCAAATGAGACACTAAATGACCTCAGATGAAAAAACTCTTAATATCAAGTTTGATCATCTCAGCAAGATCTACAATTGTTACATAGCTCATTTTCCCGTTTGAGAAATTTTTATCAAACAATAGTCACAACTTAAATCTCATATAGACTTTCTAAAACTATGTCACACACTTGTGAAATTTGAACTATATTTTGTTCAAGATTTCTCAAATGAAAAAATGGCCTATATAAGGATTGTAGATATTGATGAGCTGAACAAACTTGGTATTCAAAACTTTTCAATTTTAGCCAATCTGGGGTTCCGAAAACTAGTTTGTAGGCGTCAAAATTTAAAAATCACAAATTTAAACCATCCAAACTTTCTCAAATGGAAAGTTGACCAAAACAACAATTGTAGATCTTTTTGAGTTTAACAAACTTGGTATTCAAAACTTTTAAATTTGAAGTCATTTAGAGTTCATAATACTAGAGTCAAAGTGTTGTTTTTTCATTTGACCAAATTTGACTTGGTCAAACTTGCTCAAATGAGACACTAAATGACCTCAGATGAAAAAACTCTGAATACCAAGTTTGATCATCTCAGCAAGATCTATAATTGTTACATAGCTCATTTTCCTATTTGAGAAATTTTTATCAAACACTAGTCACAACTTCTTGAATCTCATATAGACTTTCTAAAACTATGTCACACACTTGTGAAATTTGAACTACATTTTGTTCAAGATTTCTCAAATGAAAAAATGGCCTATATAAGGATTGTATATATTGATGAGCTGAACAAACTTGGTATTCAAAACTTTTCAATTTTAGACAATCTGGGGTTCCGAAAACTAGTTTGTAGGCGTTGAAATTTAAAAATCACAAATCTGAACCGTCCAAACTTTCTCAAATGGAAAGTTGACCAAAACAACAATTGTAGATCTTTTTGATTTTAACAAACTTGGTATTCAAAACTTTTCAATTTGAAGTCATTTAAAGTTCATAATACTAGAGTCAAAGTGTTGTTTTTTCATTTAACCAAATTTGACTTGGTCAAACTTGCTCAAATGAGACACTAAATGACCTCAGATGAAAAAACTCTGAATACCAAGTTTGATCATCTTAGCAAGATCTACAATTGTTACATAGCTCATTTTTCTGTTTGAGAAATTTTTATCAAACACTAGTCACAACTTCTTGAATCTCATATAGACTATCTAAAACTATGTCACACACTTGTGAAATTTGAACTACATTTTGTTCAAGATTTCTCAAATGAAAAAATGGCCTATATAAGGATTGTAGATATTGATGAGCTGAATAAACTTGGTATTCAAAACTTTTCAATTTTAGACAATCTGGGGTTCCGAAAACTAGTTTGTAGGCGTCGAAATTTAAAAATCACAAATCTGAACCGTCCAAACTTTCTCAAATGGAAAGTTGACCAAAACAACAATTGTAGATCTTTTTGAGTTTAACAAACTTGGTAATCAAAACATTTCAATTTGAAGTCATTTAGAGTTCATAATACTAGAGTCAAAGTGTTGTTTTTTCATTTGACCAAATTTGACTTGGTCAAACTTGCTCAAATGAGACACTAAATGACCTCAGATGAAAAAACTCTGAATACCAAGTTTGATCATCTCAGCAAGATATACAATTGTTACTTAGCTCATTTTCCTGTTTGAGAAATTTTTATCAAACACTTGTCACAACTTCTTGAATCTCATATAGACTTTCTAAAACTATGTCACACTTGTGAAATTTGAACTACATTTTGTTCAATATTTCTCAAAAGAAAAAATGTCCTATATAAGGATTGTAGATATTGATGAGCTGAACAAACTTGGTATTCAAAACTTTTCAATTTTAGACAATCTGGGGTTCCGAAAACTAGTTTGTAGGCGTCGAAATTTAAAAATCACAAATCCGAACCATCCAAACTTTCTCAAATGGAAAGTTGACCAAAACAACAATTGTAGATCTTTTTGAGTTTAACAAACTTGGTATTCAAAACTTTTCAATTTGAAGTCATTTAGAGTTCATAATACTATAGTCAAAGTGTTATTTTTTCATTTGACCAAATTTGACTTGGTCAAACTTGCTCAAATGAGACACTAAATGACCTCAGATGAAAAAACTCTGAATACCAAGTTTGATCATCTCAGCAAGATATACAATTGTTACATAGCTCATTTTCCTGTTTGAGAAATTTTTATCAAACACTAGTCACAACTTCTTGAATCTCATATAGACTTTCTAAAACTATGTCACACACTTGTGAAATTTGAACTACATTTTGTTCAAGATTTCTCAAATGAAAAATTGGCCTATATAAGTATTGTAGATATTGATGAGCTGAACAAACTTGGTATTCAAAACGTTTCAATTTTAGACAATCTGGGGTTCCGAAAACTAGTTTGTAGGCGTCGAAATTTAAAAATCACAAATCTGAACCGTCCAAACTTTCTCAAATGGAAAGTTGACCAAAACAACAATTGTAGATCTTTTTGAGTTTAACGAACTTGGTAATCAAAACTTTTCAATTTGAAGTCATTTAGAGTTCATAATACTAGAGTCAAAGTGTTGTTTTTTCATTTGACCAAATTTGACTTGGTCAAACTTGCTCAAATGAGACACTAAATGACCTCAGATGAAAAAACTCTGAATACCAAGTTTGATCATCTCAGCAAGATCTACAATTGTTACATATCTCATTTTCCTGTTTAAGAAATTTTTATCAAACACTAGTCACAACTTCTTGAATCTCATAGACTTTCTAAAACTATGTCACACATTTGTGAAATTTAAACTACATTTTGTTCAAGATTTCTCAAATGAAAAAATGGCCTATATAAGGATTGTAGATATTGATGAGCTGAACAAACTTGGTATTCAAAACTTTTCAATTTTAGACAATCTGGGGTTCCGAAAACTAGTTTGTAGGCGTCGAAATTTAAAAATCACAAATCTAAACCGTCCAAACTTTCTCAAATGGAAAGTTGACCAAAACAACAATTGTAGATCTTTTTGAGTTTAACAAACTTGGTAATCAAAACTTTTCAATTTGAAGTCATTTAGAGTTCATAATACTAGAGTCAAAGTGTTGTTTTTTCATTTGACCAAATTTGACTTGGTCAAACTTGCTCAAATGAGACACTAAATGACCTCAGATGAAAAAACTCTGAATACCAAGTTTGATCATCTCAGCAAGATCTACAATTGTTACATAGCTCATTTTCCTGTTTGAGAAATTTTTATCAAACACTAGTCACAACTTCTTGAATCTCATATAGACTTTCTAAAACTATGTCACACACTTGTGAAATTTGAACTACATTTTGTGCAAGATTTCTCAAATGAAAAAATGGCCTATATAAGGATTGTAGATATTGATGAGCTGAACAAACTTGGTATTCAAAACTTTTCAATTTTAGACAATCTGGGGTTCCGAAAACTAGTTTGTAGGCGTCGAAATTTAAAAATCACAAATCTGAACCGTCCAAACTTTCTCAAATGGAAAGTTGACCAAAACAACAATTGTAGATCTTTTTGAGTTTAACAAACTTGGTATTCAAAACTTTTCAATTTGAAGTTATTTAGAGTTCATAATACTAGACTCAAAGTGTTGTTTTTTCATTTGACCAAATTTGACTTGGTCAAACTTGCTCAAATGAGACACTAAATGACCTCAGATGAAAAAACTCTGAATACCAAGTTTGATCATTTCAGCAAGATCTACAATTGTGAAGTCATAATATATTACATAATATCTGTCTCTAAAGCAGAATATATTAAACATGCATCGTTGTATCATGCGGGCACAACAGTGAATTTTTCTTGACGTATGACCCTTGGTTATGATCTTGTCGTAACCATGGAGTGTCTTCATCATTTAACATGATGCTTGGATCTTTCTTCACTATGAAGGGTGGAATTCGGACATTTCTTTCGTAATCTTCTGACATGTCTGACTTGTCTTCAATTCCCACTATATTTATTTTCCCAGAAAGAATTATGTGGCGCTTTGTCTCATTGATCATTGAGTTGATGTCTTTGTTTTTTCCTCTCTTTGATTTTGTAGACATGTCTTTCACATAGAACACCGACTCACATCGGCAGCAAGGACGAATGGTTCCTCTTTGTACCCAATATTGTTGAGGTCCCTTTGTTGTCATTCCATACTCTTTGTCATTGTTACCTCTCCTCGGTCCGACTTTCACCCATTGGCACCGGAACAAAGGGACTTTAAAATTAGGTGCGTAGTCTAGTTCTCATATTTCTTCTATGCGGCCATAATATGTTTGTATATTCCTATTTGGATCTGTGTTAGTCTATGCGAACACCACTATTTTGATTGGTGCTCCTTTTATCTTGGGCAAGCTGTGTAAAATGTATTTCCATTTATCTCGTACCCTTGGTACGTGAGGATATGCCACGATGGTGCCTAGCCAACAAATCTGATTGCTCATCAATATTGTCATCGCCTTGACATTCTTTTCACAACCAACCACTGAAACTTTCCATGTCTGTGGACGCCTAATCCAAGCTTCGGTCTTCCACGGAAGCTTGGATCGTAAGAACTCCTTATGTATCTCGATGTACGGATGCACCAATGACAAGTTACAGTAGAAGCATGTAGTGTGCTTTATTGAAATAATCGCGTCTTCCATCTTTGATATATGTTTTCTTCCCTAAAGTTCCTTTACCTTTCGAGTCTCCCTCTCGTGTGTCGTGATTCGGGAACACCAATCGGGGCAAGGTGGGAATAAAGTCAACCAGAACTCAATGACCTCCTCTATTCCATAGCCCTAGGTGATGCTTCCTTGAGGCTTAGAACGGACTTTCACATATTTCTTCAAGACTCCCATAAACCTCTTGAAGGGAACATGTTATGTAAGAACACAGGTCCAAGAATACTAATCTCCTTCACCAAATGAACTAGGAGGTGTGTCATGATATTAAAGAAGGATGGAGGAAACACCAACTCAAAGGCGACAAGACATTGAACCACATCATTACAGTAGAGTAGCTAGTTCCTTTGGATTGATTGCCTTCGAGAAATTGCATTGAGGAATGCACATAGCTTCACGGTGGCTAGGCGTACATGTGGAGGTAGAATTCCTCTTAAAGCAACTGGAAGCAATTGCGTCATAAGCACGTGGCAGTCGTGGGACTTTAAGTTTAGGAATTTCTTATCTGGCACATTTATTATACCATTTATATTGGAGGAGAATCCCGATGGGACCTTGATCTTTGCTTAGACATTGAACATCCTGTCCATCTCTTCTTTGCTAAGCGTGTAGCTAGCGGGGACTTAAGTAATAGCGTCCATCATCATCTTCTCGGATGAAGGTTGTCTCATTCTTTCATGCCCTGCAAGTCTGGCGTGCTTCAAGTGAATCCTTTGGCTTCCCGTACACACCCATGAATCCTAACAGGTTCACACAAAGATTCTTTGTCAGGTGCATCACGTCGATTGCGTTGTGGACCTCTAGGACTTGCCAATAGGGTAGCTCCCAAAAGATGGACTTCTTCTTCCACATGGGTGCGTGTCCCTTAGCATCTTTGGAAGCAGATTCACCGCCTTGTCCCTTTCCAAATACTACTTTCACATCCTTGACCATTGTGAGTACATCTTCCCGGTTCGGTTATGAGGCTTCTTCCGGTGGTGCCGCTTACCTTTAAAATACTTCCCTTTCTTTCTTACTTGGTGATTCAAAGGAAGGAATCGACGATGGCCACGGTACACGACCTTTCGACATCTTTTCAAATATATCTTTGTCAAGGTCATCAAAACAATGTGTGCATGCATTATATCCTTTGTTTTATCGACACGAAAGATTACTTAAAGCAGGCCAATCATTGATTATTTACGAACAACATTGCTCGTAGGTCAAAGTGTTCTTGTTTGTACTCATCGAGACACACACACACGGTTTGTTCCATAAAACTAGAAGTTCTTCAACTAATGGCTTCAGATAGACATCAATATCGTTTGCCGGTTGCCTCGGACCTTGGATGAGGATCGGCATCATAATGAACTTCCGCTTCATGCATAACCATGGAGGAAGGTTGTAGATACATAGAGTAATTGACCAAGTGCTATGACTAGTGCTCGCTCTCCAAAAGGATTCATACCATCTGTATTTAAGGCGAACCTTAAGTTTCTAGCCTCATTGCAAACTCTGGAAATTCCACATCTATCGCTCTCCTTTGGGACCCATCAACTTTGGGTGTCAAAGCATATTGTCTACCTTACGGTCTTCTTTATACCACCGCAACAACTTTGCATGGTCTTTATTTCGAACAAATATTTTAAGCGTGGTATTATAGGAGCATACCACATAACCTTGGCGAGGAGATTTTCTTTCTAGGACGTTGTTCACCCTCGGCGTCACCGGGATCATCGCGCTTTGATCTTATACCGCATGATGCTTTACATACCGGGCATTCATCCAAATTCTCATATTCATTGCCATGGTAGAGGATGCAGTCATTAGGACATGTATGTATCTTCTGGATTTTTAATCCCAAAGGACAGACAACCTTTTTTGCTTCGTACATAGTGGTGGGTAATTCATTTGGCTTCGGAAACATCTTCTTTATGAGGTTCAATAAATTCCCAAATGCCTTGTCGGATACACCATTCTTTGCCTTCCTTGTAGCAATTCGATTGTTGTACCCGACTTTTTTGCCCCTCTTGACCGTCGGGTATAGCAACTTCCTATGATCCTCAAGCATGCGCTTTCGAACTTAACTTTCTCTTTTCACTTTCCCATTCTTGTTGTGCATCACGAATGGCATCGCCAAAAGCATCACCGAGATCATCTTCTACCGCTACCTCTTCTTCATCTCCCCCATTATAGTATCATCAAAGGCACCATCTTGAGCAATAATGTCATCAATGTCTAAATCTTCTCCTTCACCTTCTACCATCATGACCCGCTTTCTCCATGCTTAGTCCAACATATATAGTTTGACATGAAAAACGACTTAAGCAAATGTGAATGAAGACTCATTGAGCTTGAATATTCCTTTAAATTCTTACATAGGGCACATAGACAAACACATGAAACCATCCCGCTTATTTGCCTCGACCACACCTAAGAAATAGTGCAAGCCCTCAATAAAGTCTTGGGAGCGGCGATCGGCATTGTACATCCAATGGCGTGACATAATCTGTATTACACGACAAATTATGAAAACCTTAAACATAATTAAGTATTTTATTACACAACATAGATGACACACACACGGTTGATTAATTAACTAAGCCTGGCTACAACGTAAGCAATCCCAACTATCACTAAACAAACTAAAACTACAATGCACTTGATAACATAATTATTTTGTGATAAATGACATAACTAAAAAGCAGACAAATCATTCTTACATTGAATATCAATAAGCTTCTCCTATTTGGCTCTTCGCCTCATCGCAGCAGTGACGAATTAATTCGCACGTATGTAGCATAATCTTCCTCCAGTACCAACCATCGCATCCATTGCCCTCCCACTAAAATTAAAGCCAAAAATATTTAATCAAAATATTCAAGAAAAGCAGGTCAATTAGCCATAATAATCAAATGCGTAAGAAACTCACATCGCGATCGGGCACTTGTAGAAAACACGACCCTTGTTGGGTCCCCTGTCTCTTGACTCGGTACTCCATCACAATCTTACGCTTACACTTGCCGTAGATAATGAGAGAGAGTTCGGCCTCGATCGTTCAATAACCGAAAGAGAGGCCGAGGATCCGTACCAATTGTCATCTACTTTTTATACTTATTTTTGCAAACTACTGTAAATTTCACATTTTCTAAAATAATATATTTAAACAAAACTAAAATTATTTATTTATCTAACTAAACCATGAAATATGTACTATGTATAATAGTAAAATACCAAACTATCAAGTCATTTTACTATTGTAAATCATCATGTGATTTTGAGCTAAAAATGACATAGAAATCACATAGCTCAAAAATATGTTTCTATAAATAACTATCCGTACTAGTTGACCTTGCTTACGTGATCATCTCGGCGAGCATTTCTCCACCGGACGGCACCGTACTTGGCCAAGGAAGAGCTCCGATTCTATGAGGAAGGGAACACGGTCTTCCACGACCGTTGCCGCTCTCCCTCGTAGAATCAAAGCTCCTCCTTGACGTCCGTTACCTCTCGGCAGAGAAAATGCTCGCCGAGATGATCACGGTCCGCAAGTTCAACTAGTACGGATTTTCTACAATTTTCTAACTATTTTCTAAGTTTTTCATTTCATGGAAAAATTAATTCTAAGATCACGTAAGCCGCTGGGGACGAGGATGGCGCGTGCTCCAGTGAGGACGAGCGAGGCGTGATTTTGATGAACTAATTTAACTTTTGTTTATCCAAACATATATGCAAATCATCATATGATTTTGAGCTAAAAATGACATAGAAATCACATAGCTCAAAAACATGTTTCAATAAATAACCATCTGTACTAGTTGACCTTGCTTACGTGATCATCTCGGCGAGCATTTCTCCACCGGACGACACCGTACTTGGCCAAGGAAGAGCTCCGATTCTACGAGGAAGGAAACACGGTCTTCCACGACCGTTGCCGCTCTCCCTCGTAGAATCAAAGCTCCTCCTTGACGTCCGTTACCGCTCGGCAGAGAAAATGTTCGCCGAGATGATCACGGTCCGCAAGTTCAACTAGTACGGATTTTCTACAATTTTCTAACCATTTTCTAAGTTTTTCATTTCATAGAAAAATTAATTCTAAGATCACGTAAGCCGCCGGGGACGAGGATGGCGCGTGCTCCAGCGAGGACGAGCGAGGCGTGATTTTGATGAACTAATTTAACTTTTGTTTATCCAAACATATATGCAAATCATCATGTGATTTTGAGCTAAAAATAACATATAAAATCATAATAAAGTCCAACATATAAAGTTACACATGCATCTACATCGCAAAATGAGATAAGCTACTGATAAAACATAAGAGGATTAAGTTTGTTACCTCTAAAATCGAAGAGCAACACCAATGGAGGAAGAGAGAGCAAGAACAACAGCAAGCTGAAGAACAGAGGCAGTGAGTTTGAATGGAATGGCTCGGGCTCAGGGAGGAAGAAATGAGCCGTTGTATAGACCCGCATAATTAGTCCCGGTTAGGTGGCCAAACCGGGACTAAAGATTAATATTTATTCATGGGGTATCACCCAAACCGAGACTAAAACCTTTAGTTCCGGAACCTTTAGTCCCGGTTGGTAATACCAGCCGGGACTAAAGATCCCTGCCACGCGGACGACCGTTGGGCAGGGACCTTTAGTCCCGGTTGGTATTACGAACCGGGACTAAAGGGTCCTTTAGTTCCGATGATAAAAAATGCCGAGGCTAATGCCAAAAAATGCTTGGAAATCATTCGATCCCGTTAATTGGGACGTGTAGATGGAGTAGGTCCGTCTAGCCTCGTCGGCACTAGATGTAGATGATCACATATATAGTAGAAAATACGCAATAAATTAGCGGTATAGGTATTGCTTGGACGATGCTTGCTCATGTGAATAAATCGACAACCTCCCGGTGTCGATATTTTATAGCAAAACGAGGCATTCTTGTCTCGTGTGTCTTGACTTTTCCGTCATCGCGATGACCGGGGGTTCCTGTCTCGCGCATCGTATCAAATCATCAAGCTCGGTGAGGAGAACCCCTCGCTGTAATTATCAGCATCCCGAGTTCGGAAAGTAATGTAATCCGGCCAATACGACCTCTTCGCCGAGTTCGGAAAGTAATGCGATCCGGCCAATACAACCTCTTCGCCATCGTAGAAATAATAGGGATCAGGCCAATACGACCTCTCCGCCATCGTAGAAATAATAAGGATCAGGCCGAGCCAATAACTAGCTCGGAGTATATGCATCTTACGAGCAATTGCTCATGCTCTTGTTAACGCATCAGATTAGATGCCCACCAGGAAACGTAACAACCGGGTCGTCGACTTGATGGACGTGAGCGTGTACGATGCGGCAGCAAGGACCGGCGACTGGCTGGCGTTGGCTTGCTTCTCGGCGACTCGCTGCTTGCAGGAGGCGGCGACTTGCTGGAGTTGGCTTGCTTCTCGGCGACTCGCTGCTTGCAGGCGGCGGCGACTTGCTGGAGTTGGCTTGCTTCTCGGCGACTCGCTGCTTGCAGGCGGCGGCGACTTGCTGGAGTTGGCTTGCTTCTCGGCGACTCGCTGCTTGCAGGCGGCGGCTTCAATTCGTAGAGGATGTGCAGCAGGGTCTCGGCGTGTATATGCGCATGCGGAAGCCTCCCGTTCTTAGGGGGCAACTAGGAGGCGCCGCCATCTATTATTCTTGTACGAGCAGGAGGGCGCCGGCGTGTATATGCGTACGCGTGGAACCCCCGTGTTAACACCCCAGTCTCCTCTGAAGAACCCGGTGCAGTGGACCGTGGGCCAAGAAGAAGCAAAAGGAACAAGAAGCCCAACAGCAGGATTTTCGGAAATGAATGGGCTTAAGCGCCTGCGTGTGCATGTCCGGGCCCAGGCCCTGTAAGTGGCTGATACAGATAAGTTTAGCTGAGAGCTCGTGAGGGCCATCATCTGATTTGTAAACCAAACACATTCTACTTGCCTAAGATTCCTCGTTGCGCCATCCCAACTCCTTCCGTTGCTTTTCATCCGACTCGATCCAGATTTCTTCTGCCTATCCCCGATTGCTCTTCCCCAAAATTCCCTGCTGCTAACACCCCGGCTCTCAAGGGGTCTCGGCTGTTTATATATGGGAGATCCAGTAGCCGGGCGTTTGCCCCTCAGCCAAGCAAACATGTTTGGATTAGATCGAAAATCTCTTTCTGTAACGGACGGCAAATAGCAAACAGATTCACTACTACACAAAAGATTATGCGTAGCGTTGCATTTTTGCACTCCGTGGCGGTCACCTATTTTCGCCCGCTGCGGTAAATGCCACCATTTACCGCGGCGGGCATTTTTTATTTACCGTGGTGGGCACTTTTGCCCGTCACGGTAAATCAATTTACCGTAGCGGGCGTCTTAAGACGCCCGCCACGAAAAATATATATTTTCCGTGGCGGACGTGTTAAGACGCCCGCCACGGTAAATCGATTTACCGTGGCAGGCATCCTATAATGCCCGCCACGGTAAATGGCCGAGGCCCAACAGGCCTAGGGCGAGGCCCAATAACTGGTCTCCATATAAAATGAGCACTTTAGGAGTTTAGGGTTTCAGTTCACTCACTCCTCTCCACCGATAGCGCCGCAGTCACTCCTCTCCTGTCGCGAGCCTCTCTCCTCCTGTCACCATCTCCTTCCACTGCATATCCACCAGCACGGCGCTCTCCCTCCCTCTCTTCTCTCCCACCGATCCCTCCCTCTCCCTCCTCTCTCTCTTCCGAGCGGGGCTTTGCGCGCAGTGGCTCGTGGGACGGCAACGACGAGCCCGTCCTGAGGCGGATCTGGCTGGTGGCGGCGCACGGTGACCGGATCCGGCCGGTGACGGCGTCCCGAGGCGGATCCGGTCGGTGGCGTGTGTATGGGATCCAGCGGGCGAGGACGGTTCGGCGTGGCGGCCTCCCTCCACCACGGCCACGACGCGAGGATCCACCACAGCCACGACGCCGGGACCTCCACCACGGCGGGCGAGGACGCGTCGTCGCGGTGGCCTCCCTCCACCACGGCGGGATCTCCACCAGCCACGACGCCGGGATCCACCAGCCTGGCGCTGGGACCTCCACCACCGCATGGGCGAGGGCGCATCGCGCGGCAGCCTCCCTCCACCACGGTGCGGCGGGATCCGCAAGGAGGCACGGGGATCCGCGAGGAGGCGTCGGCGTGGTCCCCTACGAGCGACTGGCGAGGTGGTGGCGGCCCTGCAATGGCGTCGGCGTGTCCAGCCGGCTTCTCCCAGACGCTGGGCCCGGCGGCTGCTCCTCTTCTCCCTCCCGGCGGCACGGATCTGCAGCCGTGGGAAGCCCGGATCCGTCGCCGGTGGGCTCGCCCGATGGGCTCGAAGCGGGCTCGCCCGGCGGGCTCCTGTTTTTTTTGTTTTTAAATGATTAACCGCAGCGGGCATCCTAACGTGCCGCCTTGTGATAAATCGATTAATCATGCAATGGCGGCCTTGCCCGCCCAGCGGTTACTTCCCTAATTACCGTAGCCTCTAGGCCGCGGCGGAGGGCTTTGCCCGCCACGGAAAACCAAAAACGCCCGCCTCTAGTAAAGTTTGTGTAGTAGTGATTAGGACTCCATCAGTAAACAATCAGGTTTCCCTTACTATTCCAATTGTCGTTGGGCTCTGTATTTAATATATCATCAAATTTAAACAGGGTCGTGCGTGACGTTGACGTGAAGAGCCTGGATTACTTGCTTTCTACCCCAGGCTTCTCAATTCACGTTCATGGCATCCCAAATTAATCCCATGGGCCATTTTAGATTAAAGCGAACATATGGGCTGAGTAGCCCTAAATAATTTCCTTACAAAATTGATAAGACCACCCAAAAATTTGCGATCAAACTCATGGTGGTGCTTGCAAATACCAGCACCATATATTTGGACGACTATTTAACAATGGTAGTCTCAACTACTTGACATAGCAGATATAATTATATGCAAAAATTTCATCATACACCCTGGCGTCTTGGAAGCAACTTTTCAAGAGTGAAGTAGATAAACTTCATCTCTACAGGATTCCTAGCAACCTTCGTGTATCAGTTATGAATTGGCTCAATGTGTTTTAATTTTCTCCTTCTTCTGGCGGCCTTCACCGTTTGTATATATTTGGTAGATAGGTGAGCCTCTCTTCACCTTTGTTAGCGTCTAGCTAACTCTGCTGTACTTGTCCTGTTTGTTTCAATATAGCACTGGGGAGCAAGCTCCACGATTTTTCTTCAAAAAAAAAGTCTTAGAATGTTCAAATGGTTAATACTAAAATTGTAGTGGTTGACCCAATCTACAAGTTTTTCCGTTGATAAGTTTTTTATTAAAGTTTTTTGGAGTCTCATATAAGTTCTCATATTTTGAGATTTAAATTTTTAAAAATTTCAAACTATCTCGGATGGAGGCACGTCCTATAGCAAAGATATAGTGCTTGACAATCCTTATAACTTTGTAGTTGAAACCGTTTTCATTTTAGATCATTTAGTGACCAAATTATTCGATACTAGATTACAGAATGTTAATACAAAATCATAGCATCTTATATACACCCATAAATGAGTGTGTAGTATAGTGATAAAAGGTGCTGTGTGAGTTGAAGGTTATAGGTTTGAATTCTAAGAAACACTAATTTTGTTTTTTTTGTGAAAACTATTAACAGAGAATATTTGACAGAGATAGTCTGAGTCTCTCTAAATAAAAAAATGCATACCTCTGAAAATACTTTTGGTATTAGTGGTAACACTCTTCACAGGCAGTTCCTTACGTGAGTCACTCGTTGAAATAAATGAACTGTCACTGCTACACAAACTTTACTGGAGGCGAGCGTTTTCGGTTTCCCGCGACGGGCAAAGCCGTCCACCGCGGCCTAGAGGCCACGGTAAATCGTGGGTTAACCGATTTCCCGTGGCGGGCCCTTTAGGATGCCCGCCGCGGTTAATAGTTTAAAAAAACAAAAAAAACACAGGAGCCCGTCGGCGAGCCCATTCTCGAGCCCACCGATGAGCCCGTTCCTAGACCAATACCAGCGCCACCGCACCTCGCTGTATCCGCCGCCGGGGTCTCCTCCTCGCCGTATCCGCCGCCGGAGAGGTCATCCTCGCCGGATCCGCGGCCAGGGAGGACGACCTCGCCGGATCTACGGCCAGGGAGCCAGATCAACCGGATCTGCGGCCGTGGACGAAGAGGAGGCTGGACCCACGCCGTGGACGACGAGGGCGCTGGATCCGCCGTGAGGCCATGGAGGAGGCTGTCGTCGTTGATCCGCCGCCGGGACGCCTCGATCCGCCATCGGGAGCCTCGATCCGTCGCCGGGACACCTCGATCCGGCCTTGGAGGAGGCTGTCGTCGTCGATCCGCCGCCGGGAGCCTCGATCCATTGCTGGGAGACCTCGATCCAGCCTTGGAGGAGGCTGTCTTTGTCGATCCCTCGCCGGGACGCCTTGGTCGCCCTTGGACGAGGTTGCCGTCGTCGCGCCCAGCTATCGCGGCCCCGTGCGCGCCGTCGCCCACCGCTGGCGAGCCGGCCACGCCCGCGCTGCTCTCCACCCTGGGCCTCCGCGCCTCCGGGCCACGCCGAGAGGCCGACCATGCCCGCAAGGCTGCGCCTCCTCTTCGGAACGCCGCGCCTCCGACCGACGAGGCTGAGCCGCCGCACCTTCACGCCGAGAGGCCACCACGGCGAGCTCCACCACCCTGCCAAGAGGAGTGAGGGAGGGAAGAGAGAGTGAGAGGTGAGGAGGAGGGGAGACCGGAGTGGAAGGAGAGGGGTGCGGTGAGATGGGAGGGAGAGGAGTGAGGGGAGGGCGAGCTCCACCACCGCGCGAGAGTCCTTAGGCTTCGCGGCCGTCTCGCGGCGTGTGGGAGGGAGAGGGGTGCGGTAGCTGAAGCTGGGTGAAACCCTAACACCTCCCTTTTATATGAAGCCCAGTAGATCGGCTGATTTAGGCTCAAAATTGGGCCAGCATTTTACGTGACGGACCTTATAGGATGCCCGCCACGGTAAATCGATTTACCGTGGCGAGCATCTTAAGACGTCCGCCACGATAAATGCCCTATTTACCGTAGCGGGCATCTTAAGACGCCCGCCACGGTAAATCGATTTACCGTGGCGGGCTAAAGTGCCCGCCATGGTAAATAAAAAATGCCCGCCGCGGTAAATCGTGGCATCTACCGCAGCGGGCAAAAATAGGTGACCGCCACGAAGTGCAAAAATGCAACGCTGCGCATAATCGTTTGTGTAGTAGTGTGTTCATCCTTTTAATTAAGTTGAGTACTCCTTCTATACCAAAATAAGTGCACATCTCGTACTTAGAGAAGTCAATTAATCTTAAGTTTGATCAAATAGATATAAAAAATACTAATACTTATGATACGAAATAGACACCATTAGATTAATTGCATCATATATTTTCATAATAAACATATTTAGAGATAAATATTAATATTGCTTTTATAAACCTAGTCAAACATGAGATTTGTTGACTCCATGAAGTGTGAGATATGCATTTATTTTCGATGGAGGGAGTACTTGAGTTCGACAATAATTATATGGAGGGGCATATCATGTCCTGCCCTATCTTTGGTAAAAATTATAAAATGTCTACAAACATTCTTGAAATACCAACTTGGAGTATAGAACTGTCGTAGCATCATTTAATTCTTATACTTGACGAACAACAATAACACAATCATATACATTCTGAAGTCGTATATCAAAAGTTTACAAATTAAACATTCTATGAGTTTAGAAGAGAGGGGGTATGAATATGAATATATGATATGTTGTCCATCAATACAATTTTATTGCCAAACTCAACTTATAATCATATAAAATAAAATTTACTTTTCAAAATACTCTCACAAGCGACTCACATTAGAGATCACATCTGCAAATTCCATTTATGTGCAAGTGGTCTATAAAAATCATTTTAAACAAGGTTCAAAATAAAAGGTTATCCTATTGCCAATAGCAATAAATTTTTGTGGTGAGTTAATCCTGGCTTGCATTGGGTCTCTAAAAATTGTTTTCAACAAGTTCAAAATAAAAGGTTATCTTATTGCCAAAATAAGTTGCCTTGGGAGTGTTTTTTTCAAAAAAAAAGCTTTTTGCATTGTTCTCTTATAGAACTGGTTTCTACATGTAGTTAGTTCCCTATCTTTCACTTTGTGGACATTGGTGATTTCTACAATTGGGTCTTAAGTGATTGGTTAACAACTGTAATGTGGTGGTTACTGACTGCCCATATAAATATTTTTTTTGTAAGTAGCTACTTTTGAAATACTGCATTCTTAACTGTGGAAGCTAGAGAAGTTTTAGTATGAATTATGCATTCTTGTGTGGAAGTTACATAATTATTATTATTAGTATGCTAGTAATTAATTTGGTAACAATTGCTAGTGGCTACATAATTCAAATGGATTCATTTAAGAGTATGCATTGGAGAAGATTGTTTCATTGATAATTCAACACAAAGCACTGTGGAAGATGTGGCACTTGAGGTTTTAGATTTTAGGCACCTGGGTTTTTTTGGAAAGTTTGCAATTTTTGTCCAATTTCATTCAACTTTGATCTTTCTTATTCTTTTGTTTGCAGGTGTTTTCCAAACCATCTTTAACTCTTCGATCATATTTTGGCTGTCAACATTTTCTGTCACACCCGATTTTAAGGATAAAATGGGGTGTAAAATCTTATGTGCGCCCAGAAATCAGTCACACACATAAGCCGATAAATTATAAATAATATCATCATAAGTGTTCATTACATCACGAATAATAAGACAAAGTCTTTACATAAATGTAGCGGAAGTATAAAGAATATTCTCTCGCAGAAGCTCCATATCATAGGGACGTCAACTGGTTGACCACAAGTCTAGTAATCCTCAGGATAGTCATCATTACCATAGCCATCTACTACCCATCCAGGATTTTTATCCAAATAATGAAAATAAACAAGCGTAAGTACATGTCGTACTCAACAAGTGTAACATGGGGTTCATGCGGCTCAAAAGGCTTGACACAGGTTTCACAGCATTCAGCTTTTAGTTGGCACAATTTTAACATAAGAGTAGCAACAAGTTATTTTAATCCCATAGTAAACACATGATCAATGTAAACATGAATAATGAATAGCATAAACGGATAATTTTTAGTGATAATCTATTCCGTAAATGTTCCAAGGCCGCTCGTGACCGTGAGCATGGCTGATATACCAGTTTTACACTCTGCAGAGGTTTTACACTTTCACTGTGAGTCGTGATACCCATATGCCCGGGTTAATTACTCCCAAAACACTTTCAAGGTGAGCAGACAGGGGTCACTATAAAGTCTTTTAAAGGTTCGTCTAACAAGTTAGGGCCATTAGATTTACTCGGCAAACAGATGTAGAGCCCCCCTTCCCGATGGCACATTGACGCACAGCCTATACACATGGGACAGAGGTCGCACTATACCCAATTCAACAAGCCATTCGTACGCCAATAAAGATAACCACTAACAAGCTAGAAAATGTCATCATAGTGAGCTAAAGCCAGAGCCATGTAGCCCTCATAGCTGTACTGTAAGTCCTGGATGATCACTTACAGATAAGTCCTTAGGGAGAGGAATCTGAAGCATTTAGAAAGTAGCTAAACACTCCAGCCCTCTATTTCCAAGTTACTAAAAAGTCATATTTTAATATTTATTGCATATACCATTAGTCAAGTTACAAGATCATGGTTTAATTGAGCACTAGCAACGCTACCCAATGTATATCCTATAGGAGACAAGGTATAAGTTCAATTCTAGGGAATCTCTATCAATGTGACACATGCAACATGAATTTAATATATTAAAGTTGATAGGAAATAAGGATAATTCCATGCTATACTTGCCTTGAACAAAGTGCTCCTGCCGATCCTACTCGTCAAAGTAGTACTCTTGGCCACCAACGAATTGCTCACCGTCTATACTCGATAATCACAGCAACACACAAGCATTCAGAAGCAATCATGCATAGCAAACAAAAGTTATATATTAGAATAGTACACCAACCAGCATAGAATCAAGATGAAAAGTTTGTAAAACGAATGTGCGTATCGTTACGATCACACAGACGCGAAGATCACAAAAATCGGAGCTAAAACAAAGAAGTTATGATTTAAACAAGATTTCCTTTAGTAAAATAATAGATTAAATCTAACCTCAAATTTTAAAAGTTAAAAACATACCTAACAGTAGTATGAACATATAGATTATGGAATTACGAACGTAACGCAACTTGAACGGATCAAATCGGAGTTAAAACCAAGATTTTATGGTTTAAACAAGATTAGTGACAAAACTGTAAATAGATGAAAACGTATTTTGAATCTAATTCAAAGAAAACTACGCTTTCTAAAGAAGAAAACGTATTCTGGATTTGCACAATGGACTGCGGCTTCTATAATCAAAAACCCGAGGGGCTCTTTAGAATATATGGAAGGACGGCGGGTCAGATTAAGGAATAGGAGGGGGTCTCTTTTGTAAATATTCTGGCCGAACCGGTATCATCAAATGTAGGCCGTTGGATTAGACTCGGGCGGCTGGGATTAGTTCGGGAGGGGAAGTGGCCGGCGACGAGCTGGACTGCGGCAGCGCCATGGCCGGAGACGGGCGACGCAAGCGATTCATGACCTACGGTCCACGAGGAAACAAACCAAGAGCACCAGGAGGTAGAGGAGATCAAGGAGAACTCACCACGATCAGTTACCGTTGGCGGCGGCGCGAGCTGCTAGGGTTTGCAGCGACTCGGCGATTCGGAGCAAGGGCGACAACTTCGACGCAACTGGATGGAGGCGGCAAACACAGCTCGACTTTTATGAGGCGGGTCAGCGTGGGAAGCACGCCAAGACGTGTAGAGGAGGCGGACTCGGCAGCGACGGCGGTCGTGACCGACCCGGACACAAGCTGGAGGAAGAGGAAGACTCTGACATGCGGGACCCGGTTGCCAGCGGCTCAGGGCGAGAGAGGAGAGGGCGCGGGCAACACGGGCCTTCGGCTGGGCCGGCTTGCTGGGAGCGAGAGAGGGAAAGGCCGAGCAGGGCGGCTGGGCCAACGGGAAGAGCAGGCCCATGTGGGGGAGTGAGGAAGAGATGAAGGCGGACTGCGCCTGGGCCAGCAGGCCGAACAGAAGAGAAGAGATTTTCCTTTTTTCTCTTTTCTAATTTTCGAAACCAATTTTGAAATGCAAATTCGAATCAATTTGAAGTTTGATTTCAAACCACACAATACAAAAATAATATGCAACAACATGAATGCACATACATGTTTGTAGACCTATATTTGATTTTATTTTTAACAAAGTTATTTTTTTCTAAATTTAAATACTCACAGAAGGCATAATTAAATCATTTCTCCTATTTCAAAATTGTGCACATTTTAGGGTGTTACACTTTCTCTTACGATGAATTAGTGCCAACTGAGATTGGACTTTGAGACAAACAAAACTATTGTGATTTGTGGCCAATTTTATTTTTTGATCAGTTATCAGTTCTGCCTATCCATACAAGTAGTTCGCATTGGTCATTTATATGTACATACATCTATCTCAAATGTCAAATCAACTTCCCAAGGACCTCTGACAAAATATTTTAACTCAGTTATTGGTGAGAAAAATCCAATGGCCACTTTGATTAGGGGAACCACCGCAAAGCGAAACCAAGCCTTGATGAGCACAGGCTCTCTTAATCATCAAAGCATAAGTGTGGGGTAACAATACCGATTCACGGTTTCTCCTCTCCCTCGCCTCTCCCTGCCCTTCTTCTTCCTCCCTCTACATCCTTCTTCTTTGTACCATACCACCCTTTTGTCATTGGCTTGGCTGCCGGTTCCCTCACCAGCGACCTCACCGCCCTCCTCTCACCACTGTTGCTGCAGCCCCACCCTTCCATGGCCCCCAGCCTACGATGACCTTGTTGCCTGTCGCGATGCCCACCCACCAACGCAGCACAACCTTCGTCCCTCCCCTAATCTCAGCTGGAAACCGTGTGCACCTCGACGCGTGCATTGCCTCTCTTAATCTTAGACAGAAACCGTAATGCAGGGCACAACCAATAGTGATTTTGGGTCAACACGCACCCGTGGGAATTACCTCCACGGATCGGTGAACCATGTCGCCAATGTTTAGTCTCCACTAGTATAAATTAACACAAATCTAATATCATAGAGAATTAGTGTCTTAAATACCGGGCTATAGCGGCTGAGGACAACTGCTGCTACAACATGGTTGTACTATATAGCGGGTTATAGTGAGATATACCGGCTGAACAAACCTCTCCGCTAAACGTTATAGCCCCGATTTAAAACACCATAGAGATGAATAATTAACATAGATTTCAAGTGGAAAACCTCAAATATGTATTCAAACATAATAGTGATCAACAATAATCCATGCACTATTATAATTATTCGTGCACACAAAGAAGAAACTAGCTAGCTAGCAAGAGCGCTGTGTAGACAAAACTGAGAAAATAAAACCTTATAATATTCCAAAAAAAGATTTATAAAGTTTAGCACAAAACTATTACTAATGTGTGCACGATCCACTGGTGGTTAGGTGCCGCTGATGTACTTGAACGTGACCCTGATATCTTCGTCATCTTCTCCTCCTGGGGCTGACCACCTGGGCACGAGGAACGGGAAGCAGCTGCTGGGACCAGGCATCCCATTGGAGAGGTCCGTGAACACGACGTCGAACTCCGAGGACTGTAGGTACATGGAGCACAAGTCAGAGTACCGGCGCCGCCGCCGGTAGTAGTAGAGCCCGAATCTGACAGTGCCGGTGTTGCTTGGGTGGATGCAGAACGCAGTGATGGTGTTGCAGACCGGTGCCGCCTTCTCCACGTTCAACAGCAACGTGTACTGCTCACTACTACAGAATGGACCGGTTGTCCCAGGCGGTAACGGCCTTTAGTCCCGGTTACCGCACCGGGACAACAATCCCGGGACTAAAGGTGCCACCTTTAGTCCCGGGTCATCGAGTCAGGGCTAAAGAGGGACCTTTAGTCCCGGTTGGTGTTACCAACCGGGACTAAAGGCCCTCCAGCCGAGCAAACGTGGCCGCACCCTTTAGTCCCGGTTGGTAACCCCAACCGGGACTAAAGGTTCCTTTTCTTTTTCTTTTTTTTTGTTTAATTTGTTTTCAGTTCAGTTACACGTATTTGTTTAATATATAATATGTTTTTATGTACGTATTCTACGCTGCTAATATAAATACACGCACGCATATAATTACATCTAATTCTCATCTCGAGCATTATTATATTCGAATAAAGTATGAACATATATTATATATATATATATGTATATACAACACTTTCATAATCTTGTTCTCGAAAATAACGATATCAATAAACATTTAATTTATATCATTTATTTCTTAGGATCAAAGTAGAACTCGCCGTTGGGATTTAGCACTTTTTCTAGAAGAAATCCTGCTATTGACTCTTGAACTGCTTTCAGATGGTCTTTTTACATGACCCTTCGTTTCAACCATTCAGTCTTGCATTTGAAATAAAAGGAAAAGTATTAATATATATATATATATATTCATTTAAAAATAAATAAAAAATTGATATATACGTGGTCCTGGTGGACGACCGTTGAGCAGGGACCTTTAGTCCCGGTTGGTATTACGAACCGGGACTAAAGGGTCCTTTAGTCCCGACGACAAAAAACGCCGAGGCTAAAACCAAATTGGAACATCGTTCTAAAGTCTGTTCTCTACTGGTGGCTCATCCGTCGTGGTCCTGGTGCCTTGATCGGCGCCGGCGGTGACGACGACGATGTTCAAGCCCTTGCGAAGGCTAACGTCAAAGCCACGGGTACCGGTACACCCGGTGCTGTAGGGCCAGCCGTGCACGGCGGCAAAGTGCTCCAGGAGCGTTGTCTGCACGGGGCCGGCGAAGCCGCAGCCCTCGCCGGGGCAGTGGCACGGCTTGTGCGCGCACATCCGGGGGTGGCCGTTGCGGTCATGGTACGCCAGCCTCTCGGCACAGCCGTGGGCAGCGTGCGGGCATGGGACGCGGATCGAGTCCACCACCTGCTCCATGGCGTTGCACCGGAAGTAGCCGCCGGGGATCGGGATGCGGCAGACATGGCAGTTGGTCGCCTGCCCCAGCTTGTCGTGGCAGGGTGAGCACACCACGTGCCCGACGCTGCACTGCATACATGCATCCACAAAACAGATTATATTTAAATCGACTTTGAAAAAGCTTATGATAAAGTTACATTGGGATTCCTACAACATGCCCTAAGAATGAAAGGTTTTGATCCGATTTGGAGTGGGTCAAAGCATATGTTCAAGGAGGAAATGTAGGGATAAAGGTAAATGATCATGGAGGGTAATTTTTTCAAACTAAAAAGAGCCTAAGACAAGATGATCCTCTGTCGCCGATTCTATTTAATATAGTAGTAGTTACGTTGCCAATCATTTTGACTAGAGCTAAGGACGATGGTCAAGTGAAAGGGGTAGTGCCTCATTTAATCGATTGTGGCTTATCTATCTTCCAGTATGCAGATGATAAAGTTATTTTTATGGACCATGATATTGAACAAAGCAAAAAACATGAAACTACTTCTATGCGTTTTTGAACAATTGTCTGGTCTTAAAATTAAATTTCATAAAAAACGAAATCTTCTTCTTTGGCCAGGCTAGAGTTTGTGAATCACAATATTCACAGCTATTTGGCTGCAAAGTAGGCTCTTATCCTTTTCGCTATTTGGGTATACCATGCACTATAGAAAACTCAATAACAAAGATGGGAAGATGATAGAGGATATAATCGAGAAGAGGATAGGTGGTTCGAAAGGAAAAATCTTGTCAGCCGAAGGTAGATTAGTTCTTATTAATTCGGTTTTGTCTAGTTTACCTTTGTTGACGCTCTCTTTCTTTGGGGTTTCTCGTGGGGTCCTTAAGAAAATAGACTACTACGGATCGAGGTTTTTACGGTAAAACGACCAACAAAAAAAAAGAAATATCGCCTACTTAAATGGGACATTCTGTGTCAGCGAAAGGATCAAGGCGGGATGGGAATTCTGAACTTAGACATACAGAACATGTGCCTTCTATGTAAATGGCTGTTTAAGATGTGCAATGAGGATGGCATATGGCAAAATTTACTACGAATTAAATATCTTAGAACACAAAAATTTAAGCCAAGTTAGCAAAAAGCTGGAGACTCACATTTTTTGTCAAGCCTCATGGGTATGAAGGATCAATTCCTAAACATTGGGCGTTTCAATCTGAGGAGTGGACATAAGATTAAGTTTTGGGACGACAAATGGTTAGGAACCCAAGCTTTGAAATTCCAATACCCTTCATTGTTTAATATTGTGCGTCAAAAACGTGCAACGGTAGCTGAAGTGCTTAGCATGAGTCCTCTCACTAATACAGAAATGATTTTTAGAGGCGCCTCTCTTTTCTAATAGCAGCGGTTGTCTTAGCACGCTATCACTAACCTTCGCGGGAGGCACTGTAGCTATACAACCGTTGCTAGAAATCAATTTTTAGAGGGGGTTCCATTAAGAAATCCGCCTCTAAAAATGTATCCATTTTTAGGGGCGATTCTGTTAAGAGAGCCGCCTCTGAAAATGCTATTTTCAAGGACGGTTGCTTATGTCAACCGTATCTGAATATGAGTGATTTTCAGAGGTGGTTCTCTTAAGACAACCGCCTCTAAAAATCGATTTTCAGAGGCGGTTGACTAAGTCAACCGACCTTAAAAATAGCTTCAGCACAAATAAATTCATATCTTTTTTAAATAAAATTGAATGAAGACAAACTTCATATTAAAATTGTAGAGCTCGATGAGATCTAAAACTTTGTAGTTGACAAAAATTTTGTTTGAGATCATTTAGGGTTCCAAATATATAAATTAAGTCTTAGATTTTGAATTTCAATTTTTTGAATTTTTCAAATGACCTTGGATGGAGAAATGTTCTATATCAAATTTGTAGTGCTTGATGAGACATAAAACTTTGTAGTTGAAAATTTTCTCATTTAAAATTATTTATGAGTTAAAATATTGATTACAACATTCATACATGTTAGTATAAATAGATAGCATCGTAGAACTAAATATAAGTGATTGTGTGGTGCGATGGTAGGGGAGGGATCACGCAAGGGAGAGGTTGTGGTTTCGAATCCTAGGTGTCAACACTTATTCAAAACAAGTGAAAAATAAATCATGTGAGCTATTGCCCGTCCTTAGCCCTTGAGCTACATTACAAATATTTTTCTTATTTTATTAGGCTCTAAATGATTTTTTAAAAATTTTAAAATTATTTTTAAGGACGGTTGACTGTCTTAAAGAAGCGCCTCTAAAAATCGATTTGAGAGGCGGTTTTAAAACCGCCTCTGAAAATCACTTATGTTTACAATCGCTGGCATAGTAGCGGTTTTAAAACTATCTTTGAAGATTACTTTTGACTGTCTCTAAAAATGTTTTCTGTACTAGTGTCTCATTGTCACTTTTAGGAGATCTCTAGTGGGCAATAGACTAACTGACTAGCACAGGATTTTTGCTAATGTGGCTTTTATTAATTTGAATGAGGGTTTGGGTCCTTTTGTGTGGAGTCTCCGCAAAGATGGCGTTTTCACTGTCAAATCTATGTATAGTTATCTTTTCAATAACGGAGTTAAGGTTACACAAGAAATTTGTCATTTGAAATTACCTCTCAAAATTAAAATATTTATGGGGTACTTGAAAAGAGGGGTCATTCTTACAAAGGATAACTTAGCTAGAAGGAACTGGAATGGTAGTAAACTATGCAGCTTTTGTAGCAAGTCAGAAACCATCCAACACCTTTTCTTTGAGTGTCATTATGCCAAAGCCTTGTGGGGCGCTGTTGATTTTTGTATTAGGCATCAAACCTCCTCGGAATATTAATCATCTGTTTAACTCTTGGTCTAAGCAAGGTGGACAAAACCTTAGATCTTTGTTATTGACGGGTGCTGCAGAAGTTTGCTGGGTAATATGGCTAACTAAGAATGATTTTATGTTCAGCAATGGCCAAACAAAATCTTTTTTGCAGGTACTCTTCAGGGGGACACATTGGCTTCGTTTCTTGGCTTTGTTGCAGCGCACTGATGACCATAAGGACTGGTTAATTTTGGCGTGCCACTGTTTAGAAATCAGAGCAATGGAGCTTTTTGCTTCCCATGGATGGCCTTTAAGATTTCGTATTGGTCAATAATGTTGGACATTTTATTGTTTCCTAGTTGATTTGTATTGATTTGGACTGATGCCTCTTCTTTGAAGAGGGTTGAAGCCAGAACTTTTTCTATTATCCAAAAAAAAATCTTCTACTCTATCTGTATTATAGGGCACCCGTTGTAAAGTTATCTATCTATATATCTTCTTCTATCTCAACTATAAGGCACCGGTTGTAAACTTAACTAAAGCTACCTGAACAAATATCCCCCGCAGTCAAGACCTCTCCTAGGTACCCCAAAACAAATGCACCCAGAACAACGAGCCTTTGAAACAAACACACGAGATCCACTCTAGCCTCTCCTTTCTCTTACTCACTCAAACCCAACGGCCCAGACCTCATCACTCATCACTCTTCCCATCCCGCGCCCATCCAGCGTGTGACTCCCCCTCTCCCCCACTAGGCGTGACTCGTGCGACTCCTCTCTTCTTCCCCACTTACTAACCCTAGGGCAGGGCGCCGGCGATCCTCTCCCGACTCCCCCACGGACGAACATCAGGGTAGGGCGCCAGGCCGCCGACCACCAAGCCATGCTGCCGACCCTGACCGCGGGCACCTAGGCCGGCGCCGCGGCCACCTAGGCCGGCCACGGTCGCGAGCAACACTGTGGTCGCGGGCTCAGCCGCGGGCTCGAGCACCACCCTGGCTTCGATGTGTGCTCGGCTGTGGCGGACGAGCAACCAGGACCATGATACTTCAGTGTAGATACCCCCATCTCTCTCTCCCTCTCTAATTTTTCCTCTGATTTCCCTGATTTGTTCAGGAAGTTATCTAATTTCAAGATCCTTCAGTGCACCCGTAACAATTTGACCCTGATTTCCCTATTGGCCATTGGTCCTGATTTCCCATGCATGTTGTTTTTCTGTTCGAAAAAATAAATCTGTTATGACCGGCGTGACCTATCAGCATCGGACTCGCGCAAGTGGCTTGGGGTCGCGTCAGCATAGGGGCAGGTGACCCAGGAGTGATATTTTTCCCTTTTAGATATTTCCATTAATTCCTAGAAATCAGGATCCAGATTGATTTGTTAGGAGAGGATATATGTCTCCAAACTGGTTTGAGTAAATTAAGCAAGGCAATTATCTTGTCTGGCCTTAAGGGGCCTTCGCTACGTGCCTATCTCCCTCTCACGCTCGCCCTCTGTGCGCCGCCACCGCGGCTCCCCTATGTCACCGAAGCTATCGGCCCTGACCACTGATCTCCTATCCATATGCACTTCGCAGCCGCGGCAGGATCCCAGACCCTATCAGAATCACCATGCTCTATTCTCTAAGTTATGAATCAGTAATATAATGAATCAC
The DNA here is from genome assembly GCA_904845875.1 of Miscanthus lutarioriparius. Lineage (NCBI taxonomy): Eukaryota > Viridiplantae > Streptophyta > Magnoliopsida > Poales > Poaceae > Miscanthus > Miscanthus lutarioriparius. Next base: position 65,186,289 of record CAJGYO010000016.1, read on the forward strand.
ATGCACACCAGGTTATGGTTCAAAAAAATGCACACCAGGTGTTCACGATAGTCTACACCATGCTCTGTTCTCTAGCTTCCTTTTCACTAACTCTGTTTTATTCTAAAAGTTTACTATGAAGCCTACAGTTGTTCATAAGTTCAGATTTATTTATTCAACAAAATATTTTGTTCTCATTTTGGGCTAGAGCGAACAGAAAACTGTACAGATTGAAAATTGGATAAATGGTGGCAACAAAAGTAAAGATTAGGTCCAGGGCTATCTGCAGGTACCTCTAGCTTCCTTCTCACTAACTCTGATTTTTTTCAAAAAAAAATACTATGCAGCTTACAGTTGCTTGCAAGTTCAGATTTATATATGCAACAAAAGAATTTGTTCTCAGCTTGGGCTATAAGAGATTTAAAAATTGTACAGACTGAAGATTGATTAAATGGCTTGCTCTCTGCATATATGTTGTAGGCTCCAAGCTATTTTACATCCCGTCCTTATTGTGCTTAAAGATTCCTGTAGTTTGTTGTTACGTCTTGCTTCATGTCAAGTGATTTTGAAGTTTTTTAACTTTCAACTTAATGTGACTCGTAGCATTAGCACGGACAGTATACTAGCAACCTTTGTAAAAGTACAGGTCTTGGTCTACCAGATGATGAGTTTATTTATATGATGAAAAATATATAATTCATGGTGAATCGACATGTTGAGACATCGGGGTGTACTGTACATACCTGGAAGATGGGAGACTTGAGTGGGAGATAGCAGATGCTACAATCAAAGGCAGATGAATTCTCCACCGTCACGTTCCTGATCACATAGGAGCTATCCGAGAACAAAGGTGCCGGTGGAGACGATTCTGGCGGTGGCGCCGGCACCGGTGGTGATTCTGGTGGTGCGGGCGCCGGCGCAGTGGAGGTGGTGGAGCCTCAATGAACAAGGGTGCATGCACGTGACACGACGCGTATAGGCCTGTCATCGTCACTGTCTTCAGCAGCGGCAACGTTGCCCTGGACGTCAAGTGGCTGTGGCGCCGGCGCCTCTCCTCGTTCTTCGTCTGGCTGCTGCTCCTCTTCCACGCCATTGTTGCCATCAGATCTATCTGAGACCACCTGTTGTACTCTCTCGCCTTCAGTCTACTCCTCTCCGATGTCATCATCCTCGTTATGATGCTGCTCACCCTCCACGCCATTGTCACCACTAGATCCATAGGAATAGGAATCGTCCTCTGGTTTCATGCCGTCATCGCTTTTCAGGTCGCCCCTGCTCTTCCTCTTGTATGTGGTACTCAACATCCTGACCCTCAGGACCGGGCCCCTCATCCCCAATCGGATCTTCGTCGTCGTCGTCAATGTAAAGTAATTTGCTGCTCCCCCTCTGTACGCGTGGCAGGGGCAAGCACCGAAAGGGCTCCCCTGCTGTTGCACTGTAGCCGCGGCAGGGGCAGGCGTCGAAAGGCTCCCCTGCCGCACTGTAGCCAAAGCAGGGGCAGGCACCAAAGTTAGCCCTGCTATCACATCTAGTCACTGTAGCATCATGGCAGCTTGGTATGTCTGTATACTAGGATTAGATGGGTAGAATTGTATATATAGCTTCCCACTGCAACTCAGTAAAGAGAGAGAGTTCAGTTTTGCCATATCCTCTGCTGAGCTCCGACCAACGCTGGTGCTTGTACTGTGTGTGCCTGGCCAGGAAGCAGAGGAGGCTATCGTTCCCAAAGGCGACCAAGTATTGCGCGGCGGACGCTCTCGAGCTCGTCCACGGTGATCTCTATGGGCCAATCATGCCAGCCACAAACAGTGGTCGACGGTACTTCCTCCTGCTCATGAATGATTGCAGTTGCTATATGTGGCTGTAACTCTTGACGAGCAAGAAGGAGGCGGCAGAGACGATCAAGAAGTTCAAGGCGCGCGTGGAGGCGGAGAGTGGCAAGAAGTTGCGTGTGCTGCGGAATGATCGTGGCGGCGAATTCACTTCAGTGAAGTTCGTTGCGTACTATACGGATCAGGGTGTCGTGCGACACCACACCGCGCCATACTCGCCATAGCAGAATGGCATGGTGGAGTGGTGGAACCAGACGGTGGTCGGCATGGCTCGATCCATGATGAAGGCTAAAAGCATGATGGCAAAGTTCTAGGGTGAGGTGGTGACCATGGCAGTGTTCATCCTCAACCGCGCGCCCACAAAGGCCCTAAAGGGCGTGACGCCGTTCGAAGCTTGGTATGGGCACAAGCCGAGCGTGTCCTTCCTCCGGACATTCGGCTGCATCGGCCACGTCAGAAAGACGAAGCCAGTCGTCACCAAGCTAGAGGACAGGAGCACACCAATGGTGCTCCTAGGCTACGACGAGGGCACCAAGGTGTACTGGCTATACGACCCACGCGGAGTCAAGGTAGTTGTCTCGTGCGACGTTGTGTTCAACGAGAAGGTGGCCTAGGACTAGGACAGTTCGGGCATGGGGGAAGCTGGTGGCTTCACCAGCACCTTCGTCGTTGAGTACTTGGTCATCCACGGTGGTGGAGATGCTAGAGAGGAGGTGCCGACCACTCCAGCAACAGAGCCGAGCACTCCTAGGCTGTGCCGAGCACTCCTGGGGCGGTGCCGAGCACTTTGAGAGGGGTGCCGAGCACTCCAGGAGTGGTGCCGAGCGATCCTGCAGTGGTGCCGACTACTCCAGGATGGGTGCCGAACGCTCTCGTAGCGAAGTCGAGAGGTCTTGCAGTGGTGCCGACCACTCCAAGACTGGTGCTGAGCACTCCTGCAGTGGTGCCAACCACTCCAGGAGTGGTGACGGACAGTCTAGGAGTAGTGTCGAGCACTGTAGCCAGTGTGCCGAGCACTCCAGGTGCTGTGCCGATCACTCTGGCAGAACAGGGAACTCCATCGACGCCGATCGAGTTCGCCTCACCTCCAAGCGACATCACCGAGTTCGTGGATGCCTTCCACGATGGTGAGGAGGTGCGGTTTCGTAGGCTGGACGACATCGTCGGCGCATAGGGTCTTCAGGCCTGGCGGGTCGGCTGCTCAATGACCCAGAGCTATTTCTCATCAGTGCAGAGGAACCACCCACGTTCGCGCTGGCCGAGCGCGATGCAAATTGGCGACGAGCGATGCTGGAGGAGATGAAGGCGATTGAGGAAAATGAGACTTGGGAGCCCGTCGATCCACCTCCAGGATGCCGTTCGATCAGCCTGAAGTGGGTGTACAAGGTCAAGCGGGACGAGCGTGGTGCCACTGTCAAGCATAAGGCGCGCCTCATCGCCCGAGGCTTTCTCCAGCGTGAGGGCATCGACTTCGAGGAAGTCTTTGCGCCAGTAGCGCGCATGGAGTCTATCCGACTGCTGGTCGCTTTGGCAGCAGCAAAGGACTGGCACGTCCATTACCTGGATATAAAATCGGCCTTCCTCAACGGCGAGCTGACGGAGACGGTCTTCGTCAGGCAACCTCCGGGTTTCGCCGTCAAGGGAGCGGAGCACAGGGTGCTCCGACTACGCAAGGTGCTCTACGGGCTGAGGCAGGCCCCATGAGCGTGGAACACCAAGCTTGACGCCACGCTGGGTGAGCTTGGGTTCACGCGGTGTTCAACCGAACACGCGTTCTACACACGGCAATGGGGGAAAGAGGAGCTCATCGTCGGGCGTGTATGTGGACGACTTGATCGTCACCGGCGTGCGTGCGGAGGACATCGACAGCTTCAAGCAAGAGATGGCGGCTCGTTTTCGAATGAACGATCTCAGCGCACTCTCCTACTACCTTGGCATCGAGGTGAGACAGGGGAAGGAGGCGCTCACGCTTGGTCAGAGCTCGTACACCTCAAAGCTATTGGACCGGAGCGGCATGGATGAGTGCAAGCCATGCATGACTCCGATGGAGGAGTGGCTGAAGCTGATGAAGGCCAGTACCGCAGCGAAGGTAGATGCAACACTCTACCGGAGCATCGTCGGCGGTCTACGCTATTTAGTCCACACGAGGCCGGACATTGCGTTCGCCGTGGTCTATGCCAGCTGCTTCACGAAGGATCCCCGAGAGGATCACTGGGCCACTGTGAAGCGGCTGCTGCACTACGTCAAGGGGACGGTGGATCAGGTGATCGTCATCCCCAAGACCGGCGGAAGTGGGCTGCAGCTCACTGTGTTCAGCGATACAGACATGGCAGGGGACATCGACGGACGGCAGAGCACCTTTGGCGTGCTCGTCTTCCTCGGGTCGGCTCCAATCTCATGGCTGTCGCTGAAACAGAAGGTGGTGGCGCTGTCCACGTGTGAGACAGAGTACGTGGCGGCGGCCACAGCAGCGTGCCAAGCTGTGTGGCTACGTCGGCTGCTGGGTGAGCGGACTGGTGTGGAAGCTCACCCACCAGCATTGATGGTGGACAACCAGCCTGCCCTCGCCCTCTGAAGAATCCGGTTCTCCACGACCGTAGCAAGCACATCGACATCAAGTTCCACTTCCTTAGGGACTGTGTCGATGGAGGGCAGATCGTCATCGAGTTCGTCGAAACTGGTCGGCAACTCGCGGACATCCTCACCAAGCGGTTCGGCTGTCTTCGGTTCACGGAGCTGAAGAAGATGATTGACATGGTGAAGATTCTAGGGTTAGCAGCAGGATTAGGGAAAGAATTGTAAAGTAATCTGTTGCTCCGTCTCTGTACGCGCCAAAAGGGCTCCCCTGCTACTGCACTATAGCCACGGCAGGGGTAGGCGCTGAAAGGCTCCCCTGACGTACTGTAGCTACAGCAGGGGCATGCGCCAAAGGCAGTCCTGCTGTCACATCTAGTCACTGTAGCAGCATGACAGGCTAACATGTCTGTGTACTATGATTATATGGGTAGAGTAGTATATATAGCTTCTCAGTAAAGAGAGAGAGTTCAGTTTTGCCATCTCCTCTGTAGAGCTTCGGCCAACGCTGATGCTTGTGCTATATGTGTGTTCGCTCTGTTCTTCCTCCCTCTTCTACCTCTAGCCGTAGTGTGTGTGGTCGGTAACGACGGTGAGCGATTGGCTCACCCATGCGGGAGATCTCGGGACCAACAGTCAAGTCGAGGCAGGTGAGGACAATATGCATATGTCTCCGCCACCTCCGGCAAGTACGCCACCGTGTAGGACAGAGACGTGGGTGAGTATGACGGGGATGTCGGGGAGTAGGATGGAGATGTGGGCGTGTATGACGGGGAGTAAGATGAAGAAGTCGGCGAGTACGACGGAGACCATTGAACTGGCATCACCGGTGGCGAGGCCGGCAAGTACTGATGAGTCATCCTCCTCCTGCTGGAGGAGGCTTCGCCCAGCAAAGACGCCGCCAGCCGTGCCCGGCGTCCAAGGTACGACCTCGCCATGCCCATTTCCCCACGCCGCCGTATGTTATTTCACTACCAGAATCTGTGAAGTTCCCTAGTGTCTAAACAATTCCCGAGTGTTTCTTCTCAACACTCTGGGATGTTTGCCGAGTGTTCCTATTTACGCTCGGGAGAATGAAAAGCACTCTGGCGTAGTGCGTTATTCCCGTGTGTACCTGCATACCTTCGGGATATTTTTGGTTGAGGAACGGAGATCCAAACGGAAGATACTCCACATTAACGTCGTCATAGTGCTCCCGAGTGCTTAACGTGTTCTGGCCTTCGGGAGCTTCTTTTGCCGCTACGGCGAAAAAATTGGCGCGGGGCCGCGGCGGAGCTCCGAGGCTGGCGCGCAATATTTCGGCCGACCCCAAAACCTCTCGAAGGCTCTCAGCCGCACCCACCTTCAGTCCAGTCACTACACGCCTAGGCCCCCTCGCTGCGGACACCAGCACCGCCGTCTTCTCCGAGCACTGCGCACACCACCCCGTCGTCTTCTCCCAGGTCGGGCTGCGCGGCACCGCCATCTGCCCGCCGTAAGCCCACCCACCACCTCGACCTCTACTGCTACTCCTGCTTCCATCTGCAGACTAGAAGCTAACCCCAAATCCCTCACACAATACTCATCCGCATACCCTAAATCCAATTGTTGCCCCCAAATTCCACTAATCAATCTGCTTGCCCCTTCGATTCCCCCTCCCTCCTTAATCCCTAGCTTTATAGATTAATCCTCCAGCTGCAGATCCGTGCTCCATACCCCTCTCTGGATCCAATCAGGACAGCATATAAGGACATAAGGTAACACGAAAAAGATGGAAGAAAGGAGGATTATTTTTGCATTTTTTTTGTTTCAATCCTTTGCTTTAAAGGTCACGAATTGAATCTGGGCTATCAATTTTGATTCCAGCTATAGGATTCATGAGATCTTGGCGAAATCTTGCTGCATCCTCCTCAATGGATCCAAGTAAGGCAGCCTAAGATAAGGGAGGTGGAAGAAAGAAAGGACTGTTGCAAAAAAAAAATCAATTTCCATTCTGTGATTGGAGGGTTCACCATTTGCATTTAGTTTTGTGTTTTTTATCCACATGTAAGACAGTAGAAAGTTTGGAAGGACCACTTTTGTACTGTTAGAAGAGAACTTCTGAACTGTAACGTGCTCTGTTATGTAAAGCTGTAAGATTAAGTACTTTATCACATACAGGCTTTGCTTGTTATGTAAAAATCCAAAAAAAAATAGTAATAATACCATTGCACTTCTGAGGACCTAATTTTGTACTTTGTGATGTAAATAACCTTCTACAGAAAAGAGGATCATATGGATCAATTGCTTATTAACTTGCTGGGATAAGGTAGGTAAGTCATACATGTCATTCTTCTTCCACTCTGCAAGTTTCTCATATATTTTATCTACTGCCTTTAAGTGCTGAAAAAATGTCTTAGTTCTACATTGCTGTTTTTCTATTTCGTATTAAGTATGGAATAGATATTAAATGGTTGACTGAAACTGAAACTACCCAAGAATTGATGGACAAGACCACAGATTTGGAATTATTAAACTGCTTAAAGTTAGATGATCAGGATTTGGAATTATTAAACCACAAAGAATTAGTTAGCTTTGACGATGATGATGATGAACCAATGCAAGTGGGAGAAGACTTATAGAGGAGACAATTCTCCTCACTCCAGAAGGAGAAACGTAGGTTTCTCATGTGTAATTTATATTTCTTTGCAATGACTATTTAATGTGCTGCTTATGCATTAACTTTTAATGTGCATTCTATTCTATTGCAGTTGTGGTTCAGATGGCCAGATGGCAAGGAGAATGCAGCTCGGAGAGTAGTGCGGAATGTTGTGAAGAAGCTCATACCACAAATGTTCTATGAGGGGCGCACCGTGTTCTTGGCCGGAAAATAAATAGGGCTGAAGCATGCCAAACAGATCTGACATTCTGACTAAGGAGGAATATATGCAGGTCATGGGCTGCCCTTTAATTTTTTTAGTATTAGCTATGCCTAAGATTTGTTTGATTCAGGCAATACCTTGGTGGGCACAGAAGGCCCCAGAAGCAGGGAGTTGGCTGCAGAACTGAGGTGGTGCAACGAAGCTTGGGAAGTGAAGTCTGATGCAGCAAGGGCCATGGTAATTTGCCTCTTCGAATGATGTAAATAATTGTTTCTTTACAATATGATATTATTGTGTGTTTTTGCAACTTATTGCTTAGCTAAACAGGATAAAAAATGTATAACATAAATGCAAGATTTCATCTGTCATATGATTACTTTAGTGAAATTAGTTAACCAATATTCATTTATAATTTTTGATGTAGATCATTCAAACACAACTGAATATTCCAATACCTCCACTGATACTGCCATCACAAAATAGATTATCTGATCAGGTTTGTACAGTTTGTACCATGTGATGTCACTTTCCAAATTCAGTGATCTAACTTTCTTCTGAAAATGAAAGGCACATTTAGGTGTAGGCCCTGCAGAACTGGTGCTGCTACTGCTACAGAGGTTGGAGAAGGGGAAGTTGCTGCAAATGGAGGTCACATCACATAGATTAATCCATGTCGATCAATTAGGCCAATCTCAATATGATCTTACGCTTCTCAACTAACTTAGTGTTGTTATCAAACATGTGCTGAAGTTTGTTGATTTGGCCATGTCATGCCCTTTTGTGAACCTTTAGAATTTGTGACTTTTGTTCATCTAACCATCAATGTGCCCTTTTGTGAAGTCTGAACATGTAGAACATGTGGGCATGGATTGTATGGTTTATTTTGTGACTTCTAAAATTGTAAGATACATGCAACTTGAAATATTTGACCATGGCATGAGCCAAGCAGAAATGGTGTATAAATTATATATTGGTACTATGTATGATGTATGACATTATATGACTGCCATATGTTCCTTTAAGAAAAGAAGCAAATGCATTAGTAAGCAAAACAATAGCAGGAAAGAATCCTGAGTGTAGGCTCTAGGAATGAATCCTGAGTCCAGGCTTTGTTCAACACTCGGGAGCTATACTTGGAATACCTCCGCTAGCCAACGTAGAACCGTTAGTATGAACCTTTCCAGTGTGCGTGATGTTTCCTTAGTGTTTACTAAAACACTAGGGAAATTGTAATTTTACCAGTGTTGACGAACACGAATTTTCCCGACCTAGCGCTTTCGAGTGTTGTTTGCGAGTGCTTACCTTCGGAAAGTGTTCCCGAGTGTATTCTTATTTTTCCCGGGTGTTTTTGACACTAGGAAACTCCGCACAATCTGATAGTGTTTATACTAGCGGCGGATGAGCTCGCCGCCGGGAAGATAAAACCCTAGCTGCCAGCCCAAAATGAAAGCTTTATGTTTTGCCAGAGACTCTTGGGCTCTATCTTGGTTCTTGGCCCGTGCAGCCATGCAAGCATATATCCCTTTCGGCTTTTGTGCAGATAAAAGAAAAACTACGTAACGGGGTCAGCCGCATATCTTGCATTTTCCTCGAACACACACACACATCTTGTCTCGTCACCGTGTCCAGGTTCAGTGATCCGAGCTTCTAAATCAAGTTTCAAGGAAGCTTTCACGTAATATCCGTATTTTCAGCAATTAGGTTGAACTTGCTTTCTAAATAGAACTTTAGGGATAACCACGAACTTTACACTTTTGCGTAATTTGGAGACTAAACTTCGCTGGAGTACTGTTGTCAATGTAGCTCCGTGGGTGAACTTTAGAAATAATGTTGTTGTGCCATAACAAAAAGCTTATCTTGAACTTATTTGCAAATTAAAAAAATAAAATTCAGTTGGTTAGATTTCTTACGATGGAACTTGCCATTCGGGTTTAAGTGTGGCTTGGCATAAGTATTCGTATTTTCCTACATTTATTCAAAGAATTTGACGACACTATTCTTTTTGTGATAAGCACTGTTCACATAAATAGTAAAATGCATGTGGTGACTTTGTTAATCCCTAGATCTATATATGACCATAGGCGAAAGCGAGTATGCATGCATATACATCTTTACTATATATAATAATTCGCAAAGAATTCTTTGTTTTGATGAATAGTTGTACCATCCTCATGTCATGAGCCCACGTGTCGTATTTCATACTTAATTCATCATCGATGTTATAATTTACGAAATTAACTATAGTACTTCTGAGAAACACCGCTAAAAGCACCATTTTTCTAGAGACTCTATTTTTGTACAAAGTGGATTAAATTGTGGGCTGCGTGTGAAAGCAGTGGGTTTCTGCCACCTTTAAACGAACCGGAGTAGACTACTACCAAAAAGATTTTAGGAGATAGGCCTTTGATTAACTACAAGGATACCCCGCACGCGTTGCCGTGAAATTTTCTTCAAAATAAATCTATTTATATATAGCATTACTATATGGTATTCTATATACTATGTATATATATAAATTTTTATATGTTATTTTACTGTATCAAATCTGGTAAAAAATCAGTAAGCTAATAGAAGAAAAAACAATAGAATATTTGAACACATTATAGAAGAATAGCTGATGAAACAAATAGCGCATGTAGATGACTTGTACGTTAATAGATTAAAGATAAAATTAAAAGTATTGCACATAATAGAGATGATGTGGACACTTAGTGGGCAATGACGTGGATATCTTGCATGAAGAGATAAAACATCTAGTAGGGTTTAGCTTTATAAGTGTATATAGATAGAGCCAAATATTTTTGGCTACTGCCTCGAAAACAGCAAGACAGCCTCCAAGCAAATTTCCACCTATGTTAACCAATTATAGAGCTAGACATACTAAGGAGATTACACCTATGTAATCGACTATTTACAAGAACCTCTATTAATTGGTTAATAAAGACACACTTCTAAGATGTTCACCTCTAAAAATGGCTATTAATAGAGGATGGCATTCTAAGTGACCGCCTCTGAAAATTGGATAACACAGGCGGCACTCTTAAGAGGCTAGTAGCTCGCCTCTATAAATAGGTGTATGAAAACTAATTTATAACTTTTCCGTATGAATTCAGATGAAGACAAACTTTGTACCAAAATTGTATATCTCAATGCGATCTACACCTTGTAGTGGATATGTTTTTTATTTAAATTTGTTTAGAGTCCCAATTTTTTTAATTTATTAGCTTTTGAAATTTAAAATTTAGAATTTCCAAACAACCTCGAATATTGTTGGTATATACTAGTGTTAAAGTTCTCAATACAATCTACAATTTTGTAGTTAGCAAGTTTTTCATTCGAAGTGTTTTGGAGTCTCAAATATGTGTTCTAAGTTCTTAGATTTTGAAACTCAAAATTTATAATTTCCAAATAACCTAAATTGTTCAAATGGTTAATACCAAAGTTGTAGTGGTTAGCCTGATAGTCTTGTATATTTGTTTTAAGTTCTCATAATTTGATATTCAAATATTTAAAAAAAAAAATCAAACTATCTCAGCTGAAGAGACATCGGCCTGTAGCAAGGATATATATAGTGCTTGACAATCTTTATAACATTGTAGTAGAAATCTTTCTCATTTTATTAGATCATTTTATGGCCAAGATATTTGATACAAGATTACAAAATGATAGCATCTTATATAAGGATAGTGATAATATAAAAGAGATGTGTGAATTGAAAACAAACACTTTTTTTTGTTTTTTTCTAGAAACTATTAACAGAGTATTTAACAAAGATAGTCGGCTTGCCACTAAATAAAAAAATTCTGCCTCTGAAAATAATCTTTTATTAGTGGTAACACTCTCCACAGGCAGTTCGCAGTTCCTTATGTGAATCAGTCATCGAAATAATTAAATGAATTATTTTATGTTTGCATTGGCAATTATTTTATGGAGGGGCATATCGATCATGTCCAGCCCTGTGTTTGGTAACATTTATAAAATGTTTACAAACATTCTTGGAATGCCAACTTGGAGTATACTTGATGGATAAAAATCACACAATCGTATACTACGTTCTAAATGCGTATACAAAAGCTGACAAAAGATTCTATGAGTTTAGAAGAGAAGGGTATGGATATGAATATATGATATGTCGTAAATACAAGTAGTTCGCATTGGTCATTTATTTGTACATACATCTATCTCAAATCTCAAATCAACTTCCCAAGGACCTCAGACAAAAAAAAAAATAACTGAGTCAATTATTGGTGAGAAAAATCCAATGACCTGAGTCAATTATTGGTGAGAAAAATCCAATGACCACTTTGATTAGGGGAACCACTGCAAAGTGAATCCAAACCTCGATGAACACACGCTCTCTTAATCGTCAACGCACATGTGTGGGGTAACAATACCAATTCACGGTTTCTCTTCTCTTCCTCGTCTCTCCCTGCCATTCTTCCTCCTCCCTCTGCATCCTTCTTCTTTGTACCGTACCACCCTTTTGTCGTTGGCTTGGCTGCCGGTTCCCTCACCAGAGACCACACCGCCCTCCTCTCACCACTGTCGCTGCAGCCCCACCCTTCCATGGCCCCCAGCCTACGATGACCTTGTTGCCGGGCGCTAGCACGATGCCCACACACTGACACAGCACGACCTTCGTTCCTCCCATAATCTCAGTTGCAACTGTGCACCCTGGCGCGTGCATTGCCTCTCTTAATCTTGGATAGAAACCGTAATGCAGGCACATCAAATAGTGATTTTGAGTCAACACGCACCCGTGGGAATTACCTCCACAGATCGGTGAACCATGTCGCCAATGTTTACTCTGCATTAGTATAAATTAACACAAGTCTAATATCATAGAGAATTAGTATCTTAAATAATATAATGGGCTATAGCGGCTGAACAGACCTCTCCGCTAAATGTTATAGCCTGCGATTTAAAACAGTGTAGAGAATGAATAATTAACATAGATTTCAATTGGAAAACATCAAATATTAATTCAAACATAGTAGTGATCAACAATAAATCAATAATCCATGCATTATATAATTATTCGTGCACACAAAGAAGAAACAAGCTAACTAGCAAGAGCGTTGTGTAGACCAAACTGAGAAAACAGAACCTATATATTACAAAAAAAAAGATTCATAAAATTTAGCACAAAACTATATCAGCTAATGTGTGCACGATCCACTGGTGGTTAGGCCGTGCCGCGGATGTAGTTGACCGTGACCCTGATATCGTCATCATCTTCGCCTCCTGGTGCAGGCCACCTGGGCACGAGGAACGGGAAGCAGCTGCTGGGACCAGGCATCCCATTGAGAGGTCCGTGCACACGACATCGAGCTGCGACGACTGTACGCACGTGGAGTAGTCGGAGTCCCGGCGCCACCGCCGGTAGTAGGAGTGCCCGAGTTTGACAGTGCCGGTGTTGCTTGGGTGGATGCAGAACGCAGTGATGGCGTTGCAGACAGGCCCCGCCTGCTCCACGTTCAGCACCAACGTGTACTGCTTCTCCATCGTGATCGTGGTGGCGCCGGCGGTGACGACAACAATGTTGAAGCCCTTGCGAAGGCTGACGTAAAAGCCACGGATCCCGGTGGTACTCCCGGCGCTGCAGGGCCGTGCACGGCGGCCAAGTGCTCCAGGAGCGTCGTCTGCACGGGGCCGGCGAAGCCGCAGCCCTCGCCGGGGCAGTGGCACGGCTTGTGCGCGCACGTCCGGGCGTGGCCGTCGCGGTCATGGTACGCCAGCCTCTCGGCACAGCCGTGGGCGGCGTGCGGGCATGGGACGCGGATCGAGTCCACCACCTGCTCCATGGCGTTGCACTGGAAGTAGCCGCCGGGGGTCGGGATGCGGCAGATATGGCAGCTGGTCGCCTGGCCCAGCTTGTCGTGGCACGGTGAGCACACCACGTGCCTGACGGTGCACTGCAAATATGCTTCCACGGAGCAGTCATTTAGGTCGATTGTTGACATCATTAACCTAAAAGTATAGATCTTGATAAAATTCCATGGTGAGACGCGTGGGGGTGGACATACCTGGAAGATGGGAGACTTTAATGGCAGATAACAGATGCTACAATCAAAGGCAGAGGAATTCTCCACCGTCACGTTCTTGATCACCGAGGAGCTATATTCGACAACGTTGGCGACGATTCTGGTGGTGCCGGTGCCGGCGGCGGGCGCCGGCGCAGTGGAGGTGGTGGAGCCTCGATGAACGAGGGGTGTGCACGTGACACGACGCGTATAGGCCTGTTGTCATCGTCGCTGTCCCCCTCTTCCGCCGCGGCGGCTGCTCGACCACTCCTCCTCCGGCCTCCACGACATCGTCGGCACCAGATCCACCCAAGGACTCATCGTCCCGTGATGAGCCACGCTCGTCTTCTCTTCCGCTTTGCTGCTCGTCCTGTTCGCGGTCGTCGTCGGAATAATACGATGAGCCACGTTCGTCTTGGCTTCCGCTTTGCTGCTCCGCCTCTTCGCGATCGTCGTCGTCTCGGCCGTGGCTTTCCATCATCCATGGCGATGACGAAGTTGTCATCATCGTCGTCGGAATAATACCGCATTGGGGTCCGACGCGGCAGCGGCGGAGGCCGCGCCGACGAACGAGCCCGTTTCCTGCTGAACGAGGACTCCCCTCTCTCCGCCACCGACGACCTTGGCCGCCGACTACTGGAGTAGGAGATGGACCCCCGCACGTCGCCCATGACCTATTGACCTTCTGTCTGCGCCGTGGCAGCGGCTCTCCTCATTCCAATCCAATTAAAACCCTAACTAGGTAAGGTAGCCAGCCGCCGAGACTGGGGTTGGCAGGGCCGCGGGGTCGAAGTTGTACGGCGACGCGCGTGGGCCTTGCCCGGGGGCGTTGCGTTGGTGCGGTGGTGTCTCGTTTCGGCACGCGCTGTCGGTTCTACGCGGACACTACGGAAATTCTACAGCTTAAGTCCTGGTACATTAGATCCTATTTATATTTACACTTACCGGCCCGCCCTGCGATTGTGAATGAGTCCTGCTACATATGTATCCGACTCCGAGTAGGACCATTTTTTTTAGATAAAGTCCTGGTACGACCATAGCCACCTAAGGTATTCGCACCAAAAAAAAATAGCCACCTAAGTTATCCTAGACATGTTTTTCTTCAACTTTAATAATACGATGATGTTCTGTGCATTGCTGGGCCTGCGGACCGATCCAACGGGCCTGCTCCCCTCCATCTGAAAAAATTGGATGCATTCGCCTTCCACCTCGCTGGTTGCGGCCTTCGTTCTTATCCATTTATCCATTTGTTCTGTGTAGCAAAACCAACTAATTTAAATTTATAAGAGCATAAGTACAATGACAGCCCATAAGCGGTCGCATTGTCATACTTGAGCCCATATAAGCCCGGTAGTCCGTCGAGTACCACGAAGGGTCTCGATTCAACCAACATACAACCAAGATCGTACATGATTCAACATACATGTCACACGTTACACAAAGTTCGCAAATATAGTTCATCTATCAGAGTTTGAATTAAAGTTATTACAAACCACGTTCAGGTAAGATACTAGCGGAAGCAAATTAGAAGTTTGAAATCAACATCTGCAACATTGTTTAAATATAGTGTCAGCTCACGATCACACTTCCACAAAAGCGTAAGAGATGGATGATTAATAAGAGATGCCTGTCCAGGGCTTACTCCTCGTCCACGGCGGGACAGAAGCAGTTCTTGCAGTAGCCATCATAAAACTATATCATATGCAACAATGGGAATAAAACCATGAGCACGAGAATGTACTCAGCTAGACTTATCCGTCATAAACAAAAAATAAAGAAACTCCAAGAATTATGTAAGGCTTTATAAGTGGAGCTACCTTGACAACATTTTGCATAAAAGCTTACCAATTCAAGTATGTAGTTATAATTCGGTCATCAAGTTAATTATAGTTATTCATCTCTAGATTAGCAACTAACCTGTGCCAAACATGTGGTATACCATTTAGTAGCATACACTAGTAACCATAGCCGGTATAATAATTCATGTTCATCATAACCATCATATTTCATAATACAATTACTACGCTATTGGAACTAGCCAAATTTCTCACTGTCCGGGAGAGACGGCGATTCGAATCGATTTTAACCAGCTGGGAATTTATTGCTAACACAAACCCAGACAGACCAGATCAACGGTCACCTTAGGTCACCTTTGGTACAACTCAGGTCCACATTTCATGGGTTCACCCAGCGCCGCATAATCAGGGACAACCAGCTGCCAGGACGTTCAGGCCCAGCCTGCCCTTAGGCTCACGTCTGGCTCCCCGCACATCCTTACTACCATTCAGAGTGCGCACTCTAATAGAACGATGCTCGGCCTGAGTTGAGCTACTCAGTTTCGCGGTCGGAACGAGTTATCCGGCCAGCTAAGTGAGAGGCATGCATTCAATCACGACAGAAGCGCCAATAATAGTACGGTCCTTAATCGGCACAGACGGAATCACATGAGTCAACCTACACCTAGACTTCGCCGGCCTCCATTTATATTACCCCATAGTTCTTTTTCACGATAGCAAATATAGCCAACCGTGCTCCGGTATCCACCTATTTCTCGCAGGTGACAGGAAATCACCCGACTTCAATCGGTCTAAGCATGGCTAAGCATATATTCGATTCTGGACCTACACAGGATTAACGTTATATGTATCTGGACAAGGTAGTTCTATGCATCAAATATTTCCAATCGACTCTTATAACCTAATGCATCAAACATAAATGACTCAAGTGATATTTTATAAAGCATGGGAGACTTAAAACGTTCTGGGGCTTGCCTTTGAGGAAAGAGGTTGGCCTGTGATCTGGGCACTCAGGGAGGTCCTCAAGAGTTTGCTCTTCTCCTTCTGGAGCTACGGTCGGAGGTGTCTCCTGCTGTTCCTCCTCTTCTTCTTTGTTGAACTCCAAAAGAGTTATCCCCTCAGACGATCCTATATGCATGAGCAGGAAATAAGATACCATGGATGCATATATAATGACATATATAATATGATATGATGTGATGAATGCATCCTCAAAAGTGTTCTCAGCAGCATCACATTAAGGTGATAACAAGTTACATTTTTTTACTGAGTAGGTACATATCTCTTCTCTAGTAACTTAAACAAACACTGATGTAAATCATTTTCTGGACTACAAGACAACAGCCACTTGTTTTGATCATAACTAAAGTTATACATATCAAAATAATATGGTTGTGGACTTTCTAAAAAGATTATGAAATTGCCTACAACTTTATTTAAATTATCTTAAGGTGATTCAGTATTTATCTAGGTCAAACAATTCAATCTTTCAGATCTATCCAGAGAGCAAGCATTTCTGACAGCAGACTTCTAACAACCATAATTCTTAAACCATAAAATCTATGACTATGAAAATTTAATACCAGGTAGATAAGTAAGTTATATACAACTTTGTTACTAATAAGTTTTACAGAAAAGACCATTGTCATCATAAAATTATCATCACAACAGAAACTATATATGCAGCTATCTAGTTGAATTATAAAGCAATAATTAACGAGTTGCATACAACTAATTACTTCTAAGACTAACTAATAACATCACAGATCATATGCATCACAAGCACCACAGAAAACATCATGGTTAAACATAACTAATTTATTTATATTCATTTATAAATTTCTTTATATAATGAGGTGATTTAAAGGATAAATATTTCTAGCAATTTATAAATTCTAAGAAAATTATAATAGCATACAAATGACGTTAATAGTCCACTATACAAATTTCATGTCATTTGGATAAGTATAGCTACCTCTACAAAAATAACAAGTTACATATGCTTATTTTAGCAAAAAATAGTTTAGCATAGTAAAAAGTGTCAAGCAATAGATTTAATATTTTTCTTACTTTTCTCCTAGCATTAGAATACTGTGTAAAAATTTGTATGATCATATGTTATGTATTTTTAGCCCAATTAATTTCACTAGAATCTAGCAATTAATTAAGATTAAATAGAAAGACAATATTAAATGTATGTTTACTATAGGTTTAATATTTTTTCTAGCTAGAGCACGTCAACACAAGAACAACAAAATTGGGATCATAATTTTTTCACCTTCCTAGCTAAAGTTATGCAATTTACAAGCTAGAAACTATTTTTAAAGCACTTATCTTGCTTAATTTAATTCTCCTAGAAAAATATCCTAAATAGTATATTTTATATTTTTATCAAATAGTACACTTCAAGATGAATCTAACAAAATTTGGTTCACCTCATTTGGATACTCCTAGCTCTAGATATGAATTTTTGAAGTTTGCATTCAAATCTATGAAAATAAATAAAGAAAAACATTTCAAATACTGACTGACAGCTGGGACCCACGGGTCAATGGGACCCACATGTCAGCGACACACAGAGCAGGGGCACGGCTTGATCGACGAAAAGCTCACCGACGGCGAGGTCAGCACCAACGTGTTCACCATTCTATTATGCACCTACAAGTACCGTCGATTGGCCTGGCGGATCACCGGAGCAACCTCGTCGGCGAGCATGGCGGCTCGGCGATGGCGCGCGGCGGTGGACTCACCGTCTCCAGCGAATATGTTACCAAACAAGCATGGCTACGACTTCTACGAACCCTAGCGGAGCTCTACGGTGCGGATCGAGCTACGGTGAAGTGGCGGTGAGCTCCGACCACGTGCATGGCGGCACGGCGGCGCACAGAGCACGACGGTAGTGTCACCGTTCCGACGAGATGGTGGCCGAAGGTAGGTCTCCATCGAGGAAGGTGCTACACCTCTAGGTGACATGGTAACGGGTACCAAAGCGGGCTAAGGGCGACCAATGAAGTTGGTGGAGGCGAGCGCGTGCTTGCAGCCATGGCGGACGCGCACGGTGGCGTCGCGCGTTCCCTCGTGACGGTGATGGTAGCGGTTAAATAAACGACGACATGGGCATCTATGACCTAAGGCGATGACGGAACCAGGGAGAAAGAGGTAGAAGGAGCGGTGGATAAGGCTAGCCATGGTGAGCTCGGAGCTCGACGGCGCTCCGTGGCCATGGCGGCGATTGCAACAGCCCATAGGCCTTTACCTTGGCATGGGAGTTGGCAATGGTGGGTCGGCGAGGTGGAGCAAGGCACGGTGGAGCTTTGGGTGCGAGGGATTGAGCAGCGGGGCTACATGGACAGCAAGCGTTGCTGATGGAGGTGTCACGGCGACTTCTTCTTTGTGTCGTTCGCTCTGGAAGCGGTCTTGTGGGCGAGAAAAAAGCGAGAGAGAGTGAGGAGCGTGGGTGCATGGAGAGCCGGTGCTCTCCTTTTTGGCATGCCTGGCGTCGGCGGAAAGCAGCCAAAGGCGGCGGCTTGGCGTTTATGCTTGCGTCGACGACCACACGACTTGCGGTGATTTGAATCGGTGAGGGCTGATTGATCCAAATTCGATAGTCGATTTTCAAACCTCCAAATCTCTCAAACCGTGGTGAATTTTGGCAAACCGTCTTCACCACTTTGTAGAGCTACATGAGTACTACAAAAATGTTTAAGGACCCGTTCGGTTAGAGGTGAATGTGGCTAGGAATCATTCTAGGTAATAAAACCTTGTATAAATTGACTACCAATCCCGACCGAATATTTCACGTAGCCATTCCCTATGAAACGAATGGGGCCTAAAGGAGTTTTGCCTAATTCCCAATGGTTTGCAAACTAAAAATCACCAAAGATGGCTACACGGAAACTATGAACCGTTTAAGACAGAAAATTTTCTAAGTCCCGAAACAGCAACAAGTTGAATTTTGTGAGCTCTATTTGACTAACTTAGGAACTGAATTGGCTCATGACCCTTAAACAAAGTTTGTTCTACATGACATGAACTACAACTTTTATTTAGATCACACAGCTATGCAAACACTCTAAGCTACTGTTCAACTTTAGTCAAACTAGTACCATGAAAATAGCATTTTAAATGAAACCAACACTTAGAAGCAAATTTGGTCTATGTCATGAATATAAACATTGTTCCAATTATCATTCTAGATGTGTCTAAGGTGTTTTCATGACCTCACAACCATTTCATACATTGATCACATATGATTACAAGCATAAGCATATATATAAAATCAACATTTCATGTGATAAGGTATAAGAATGAGATGAAATTTCATATGCTCATGTTCATGAATGTTGATGCTGCTTGTGCCCATGAAATGCAAGTGCCAAATGCAATGCTTTAACACTGGGTGTTATATTCTGAGCCTGTCGTCGATGACTTCGATGCGGAACTAAACTAAGGGGTAGAGGTTGCGACAGTCGTGCCGGCGAGCTTTGAGCACGCTACCAGCCATCAGTGCGCCGTCGAGCTCCATGCATGCGCCACCAAGCCGACGAGCCTACATGACGTACGCTCTAGCATGTAGGCGAGGGGAGGTGCTTCGTCTGACACTACCCCGCCAGCAAGTTAACCGTGTCGCTGCCGCATCATCGAGCTCCGCGCCGCCACTTGCCACCATGCCGACGTTGAACTCCACAATGTCGAGTATCCACCGGCCCAAGCAGCAAGGTGACATTGTGTTTGCAATCGCATGTTGCAAGTGTATATTCTAGGTGTTTCAACTATTTTAGACAAATGTTTCAACTTGTTTATCTAGATGTTGCAAAAATACATCTAGATGTTGCATATGCTGCAACACTTATATAAAAATATTTCATCTATTTCAGACATATATTGCAAGTGTTTTATATGGATGTTGTATATGTTTCACACATATGTGCAAGTGTATGTTCCAAATGTTTATCTGTTTCTGGCGTATGTTGCATTGAAGTATTTCATGTCGCAAGTATTTCTTATTTCAAGGGTATGTTCGGAGTCAAAAGGGCGCGGTGAGTGATGGGGGCTTGGCCCTAGCGTCGGGGGATGGGGGCGCGGAGAGCCAGGGTCCGGCAGACAGGGTGCGCACCGCGCCGGGGCTTGCGGAGGGGTTGTGCTAGGGCCAACGGACGCGTGCGCGGGAAACGAATCTTATGCATGGGCGCACAGCAGGCACATGCGTCCGAACATTGGCACCCGTCTAGACATCCGGGCGCTAGCCTATCCGTTAATAATGAGGAAGGTGAGCTTTTAATAAAACACACTACTTTTTCCACGAAGTACATAGCGCCATGTTGTTACTCTCTACTTTTTCTTAAGATGTTTCAAAGTGAACTACGGCGAAGAGTTAAGAATGACCCTAGGTCATGGATGTCGAATTAGTTGTAAACAATACGAAATATTTACATAGCTCATCGTATAAAAAGGCCAAAGCATGTATGAAATTAAATTCATAGCCTTCTATTGGTGGTCCTATTTAGGATCATGGTTTACTGATGAAGAACATACACAAATATAACTCAGGAAAGAGAAACAATATAATGCAGGAGTAATTAAAGCACACTAACAGCATCAAGGTATGGAAGTTGCAAGAATTTGACATCAAGTTCTGGATGGTTTAATGTTTGGTCGTCATCCAACGAAATAGTCCCAAAGTGAGCAAATACGAAAATGTTAAAAGAGTAATCCAAATTATCCAAAAGCAGGCCTGCCGCAAGCAATTAGAGGACTGACTGAAAAGCAAGCCTTGTCCACGTTACAACTGGTTTGAGATCAATCAATCCTTGCGTGCACACATACACTCTGTTAGCTCGTTGGTTTCAGCTGGCTTATTCAATCAGGCAATAGTGTTTTTCTCAAAAAAAAAACCAACACCAGCCAGCCCAAACCAGCACCAGCCAACGAACAGGGTGATAAAGTGGTTCGATCTAGTTAATGCTGATACGGACTTTGACCTCGATATAATCCTCATCTTCTTCTCGAAGAACGGCATTGGGCACAATGAACTGGAAGTAGCCGTCAGGGCTGGGCACACTACATTGGAGAGGTCCGTGCACACTACATTGAACTCCGACGACTGGGAGTGCCTACGGCACAAGCTCCCGGCGTCTCGACACCGGCCGATCAACACCGGTGGCAATGGCAGGAGCTGTGGCTGTGGCATGACGAGGACGGATGCAGAGCACGGAGATGGCATGGCCGAGCCGTTCCTGCGTCACGTTCAGAAGGAACAGGAACGGGACGCTGCGGGATGTGGCCCCCGCTTGGTCACCGTTGTCATCGCCGCCATGGTTCGCGAGGACGAAGACGTTGAATCCTACACGCAGGCGGACGCTGAATGACGTCGCCCTGGCCCTGACCTTGGTGGTGTACGGCCAGTCGTGTGCACCGGCGAAGTGGTCGAGGAGAGCGGCTATGGAGCCAATGAATCCGCACGACTCGCCGGGACAGTGACACGGCGCATGCGGGCACACCTGGCGGTGGCTTTCCTCGCCGTGATAGGGAGGCGTAGCGTCGCAGCCGTAAGCCGCGTACGGGCATGGGACGCGGATGCAGTCCACGAGGTGCTCCATGGCGTGGCACCGGCGGTAGCCGCGCGTGGCGACGCCGCAGACATGGCACACGCCGTTCCCGGTGGCCTCCAGCTTGTCGCGACAGGTCGAGCACACCACGTGCCCCAACTCGCACTGCGTTTTCCGGCGAACTTGTTTCAACTCTCAAGCAATACTCGATATGCATATGTTTACTGATTCGAACACGAAAAATAGAAATGTGAGCGTGTACCTGGAAGATGGGAGGCCTGAGCGCGAGGAAGCAGACGCCGCACTCCAGCGCGTCGGCATCACCCACCGTCACGTTCGCCACTGCGGTCCTCGTCCTAGCACGCACGTCTGGCGTCGCCGCCACCGCCGGTGCCGGTTCATGCGAGCCTTCATGTTCGTGAATGCTGAACCGCCTGCTCCTTGTGCTTTTCTTCAGGTTCTCCACCATAACGCAATCCTCGCTTTTCTTCCTCCGCTTGCTCTGCTTCTATTGACAGCATGAAAAAAAGTACTTTCCACAATCGACGGAATGGAAAAGAAATACACTTTACACAATGTGCTCACCAAAATCACTGAACCGGTCCGTAGAACTGACGGCACTGAATCGGGCCGCGGCGGCTCGAGCTGCACGCGGCTGGTGACGTTGCGACTGGTGTCACGAGAAGTTGCTGCCGCTGCCGCTGCCGCCGCCATACCTCCTTCCTTTTCCGACCCCATTTATAGAGTAAATCAGTCCCGACAGGCGGCCGCCTTGCCAGGAGACTTGCCGCCGGCCGGGTAGTGGGGACTAGGGTTAGCCGGCTAAGGAAGGATTGGGGAATTGGGGCTGTGTCCGTGACCGTGAGGCGTCGGGAGGGTCACGGCCCACAGTCGTTAGAACGGGTGTGCGCCTGCGCAGGCGTAGCCTAATTGGGCCTTGTGGGCCGACCTGGGATGCGCCTTCTCGAACTATAAAATCAGTATTTTTATTACCCCTGCAATTTTAAAACCGTTTATATTTTTTTACATTTTATTAGATGGTTTTGCTGAGGTAACGTCAACATATACTAATTATAATAGATAACGAGAGATTCTACTAGCAAATAAACACCAAAATAAGTCCATTAAGATTCAAACAATCTGAAGCTTCCCACCATAAGATACAGTATGATTTCAAAATATATATATTTTTCAAGGTAAAACAAATTTTCTAAGATTAAGCCAGATTTTAGAAAATTTAATTGCATTATTATTCCGTGTAAAGATATAATTTCTACATCAAGCTCATCTTCAGATCAGTCGATGTAAGAGTGGTCTTCGATATTTTATTCTTGTGGCTCAACGTTAACGAGCGTTTCTCCATGTTGAATCCAAACTGTGTAGTCCATACAAAATCTCGCACAATCAAAGTGTGATCTGATGATTGTCACATCTTTTCATGAGAGATGGTTCTTGCAATTGCTGCACAGACAAGGAATTTTGATTTTGTTCTCGGTCATCATTGCTTGCTTCTTTGCGGCTTTAATAAATATATCCACTTATTATCGGAAACCTGGCTTCCACCTTAATGAACCATGCATCCATGAGTTATTGTAGTCCATCTTTTCCGACATAAATGAACAATGAAAAAAGGATTAATTGAGATTTAGCAATCAATACTAATCAGGAAGAATATAATTATATATATAACAACATAATAGTGGAAGGTCATTCTTATTTCAATTGTAAATAAAATTGACTAACATATAAGGCTTTTGGAGGCCATCCCACCATCCATGGGTTAATCCTTTTAAGTGGAAGCAAGGATGAGAGCAGAAGTGGGCTAGTGGTAGCTGCGGTTCACTCAACATGCAGAGTGGATCTGAGCCGTCTAGACTCTGGGTCGTTACATTAATCATGTTGTTTTCCAAAAAAACACATATAAGTACTATGTATCGTTCATGTAATCCAGATTCTTAATTATAAAAATAAATATGTAGTTTTGATCTCATTTGTAAATGATGACTCACTACTACATGAATCATTTTTAGCAACGCCACCCTTTTCTATCAGAGGCGGTTCAACTAGCACGTCGCCTCTAACCTCGTCGGTGAGCACTGTAGCTCCATGACCGCCTCTGAAGATACTTCTTCAGGGGCGGTTCTATTAAGAAAACCGCATCTGATAGACGTCTATCTTCAGGGGCGGTTACGTTAAGAGAATCGCCCCTAAAAATGGATCTTCAGAGGCGGTCCTCTTTACAAAACCGTTTCTAAAAGTGATCTATTTTCAAAGACGGTTCGTTAAGAGAACCTCCCCTACAAATGCATTAACAGAGGTGGTTCTCTTTAGTCAACCGCTCCTAAAAATGCCCCCCTAATTACCCCTTCTTCCTCCTCGGAATAGTATGCATACTGAGTACCATTAACTCACTTGGAGGGCGAGAAAAAGCAAAAATTGAGGGGGGAGGTTTTGCCCTTTGAACCTTCGAAGGAGTTGAGTTTGAGAGATGAGATAGTGGCATACCTAAACTCTTTTCAAACTTTTCATGTTTATTTCTTTCACTTAGAGATCTAAAGAGAGACATGCATGATGTTAGATTTTTTTATTTTTCCAAGCAATTTAGACTAATTTTGCCCAACTTACTTTGGCTCACATGAACTCTAGTTAATTTTTATATTTACTTTATCATTTTTAAGCTTTAGGTCTAGAATAATGTAATATTTGTATAGAAAAATAGACATAAATTGCTTCAACATTTATATGCGAATAATACCTTCATGCAAATATATCTTTTATTTTTTAAGGGCACATATGGATAGGTCATGGATGTACACGAAAAGAAGACATGAAGCTTCCTACATACAAGATGTGAATGGTTTTATTGAAGCAGCTAAAAGACACGCTTTGATTAAGCAGACAAAGGATATATATTGTCCCTGTGTTGACTGTCGGAACCGTATAGTATGCCGAGATCCAAATACGATAAGATCACATTTGGTAAGAAAGGGTTTCATGGACAACTACGAGGTTTTTATACCGATAGAAGAGACTCGATATAAGTCAGATTACCTGTGGTGTATGAAAGTAGTGTTTTCTTAAACTCATCCTCAAATTTGGTTTTATGTGCTTGTGCTATCCTTTTAACCACACATTTGCCTTACGTTGATGTAGGAAAGAGTGGATGGATTCGGCCAAGTTGAACTTGAGGAACGCATACCTTGATCCAAATCTCATTTGCGAGGCACGTCACACTGGACCTCTGTTGTGGCAAAATGATTATCCTGCATTTAAGGGTGCCAAGGGCAAGGCGAGAGAGGCAATTAGGAAGGCTTCGTACAGGGAAGTAAGGAATGAAGCTGCATTATATATCGGGAAGGCGTTCATAGCTCATCAGAGATTCCAATATATTGAAGCCCTGTACAATTTCGGGTAAGATCGACTACTATCTTTTTTTCATGCTATTTGGTAGATGGTTTACATTGACACTATTATCTTTTTTGTACTGATGCTGTGATCACTTCATCTTAGCAAGCATCAATTTGAGAGTTGGTAGGATTTCCATCTTTGACTCTATGAGAAAAGATAGAAAAATGTACCAAAATTTTATTAACGTGTTACAAACATAAGTAATTGTAGTTCATTACATGTGACACTATTTTTCATCCGATTATCGTTATAGTGAAAGTGATTATTTTGTTCCTTAAAAAGCGTGTACAAATGGTACGTTAAAAAGGTGAGGTGCATGACCTAGCGAAGAAGAAGATGGATGTTTGTGTAAATCAATGGGTACGACCATTTTCTAACTCAATAGCTTCTCATATTCCTTATATAGAACTATGTGTTTCACTGTATTTTTTTGTGCATGTCACCGACCTGCAGTGCTCGAGGCAGCCTACCGGAAGCGTGCTTTATGGCTACTATGTATGTCAATAGATGAGATCCAACGGGACTTACCACAATAACTCTAAAGACATAAGTTGCTCTATCGAACCATAGCATATGCATATGTTCATTAATATGAATCTAGCTAATTTATTCCCTTTTTTGTGTAGCATCAAGTAACGAGGCCAAACAAAGTAATTACCCAAAGCGATGTTCAACTTGTTCAAGAAGATTTCTGCAAGTTCATGGTGCGGGAGGTTCTTAATCCAAAGGGCTTATTCTATGATCATGACTCAGGAGTATGCAACACATCCCAAGTTTAAGTCCCTTCGCCTAAAATGCTTGTATCCCTTCTTTTCATTCTTTGGGCAAGAGCACAATTAATGTTCACTTGTAATTTGTAATGTACAAATACTTTGTTGATCATGTGTGTATAACTAGTGCACTACTGTGTATTTATGAAGTTAATTTGAATCATTTGCAATCGGGTATGAAATTTAGTGGGAAAACGCGATTTTAAATTTGGCGGGAAATTTCAAATTCAAAAATTTAAAACTGATTTTCAGAGGCGGTTGATAACACCGTCCCTAAAAATATATTTTCAGAGGCGGTTGCATTGCCACAACCATCCTTGAAAAAACATTTTCAGGGACGGTTGCATTGTAGCAGCCGCCCCTGGTACTGCATTTTTAGGGGTGGTTCATGTATTAGAACTACCTCTGAAAAAGAATTTTTAGAGGCGGTTTGCCTATTGCAACCGCCCCTGAAAATACATTTTCAGAGACGTGGAACCGCCCCTAAAAATACATTTTCAGAGGTAGAGATCCTAACAGAACCGCCCATAGAAATGCATTTTCAGCGGCGGTTAAAAGCTCGTCGCTAGAGACGCCACCTGTTTACAATCGGTGGCATTGTAGCGGTTGCGTAAACCGCCCCTGAAAACCCAGTTTACCCGCCTCTAAAAATGATTTATGTAGTAGTGCCTCAACCACCACCATATAAGGGAAAGAAAATAAACAACCTAACTATCCAACCTATGTGCCACTAAGCAAATATTTTGCACTTTCTTAATTGTAGTAAACAATTTTAAAGAAAATAATTAGCATCAATTAACATTTTACTCATTATTGTACATATGTAAGCTTAATCCCCGTTTATTAAAAAATATGAATGTTGACAACAAAAAAATATAATCCCAATGACTAGTTCTAGATCCAAACCAATCCCTACTTACAAACTAATAAATAGACTATTAAAATCATATATGGCACTAAATAAGGGTATAATAATCTTGTTTCCTGTCGAGGACAAATATTAGGGTACCTGAAGAGGAGGAGCTAATGACCGTCAACATTGATTCATCCGCGCGATCGAGAGCACAACTACACCGCTTGCCGGGTCACTCCTCGTCCATCCACCAAGACCATGGGCCCCGCCTCAAGATGACTCCCGAGGGCTGGCTCCGCCTCTCCCGACGTCTAAAGGTAGACTTCGTCTCGCCCGACCCCGAGAGCTGGCTCCGCCTTGCCCGACGTCTAGGGGTTGGCTCTGCCTAGCCCGACGTTCGGGGGTTAGCTCCATCTCGCTCGACGTCTGAGGGCTGGCTCCCCCTCGCCCGATGTCCGATGGCTGGCTCCGCCTCGCCCGATGTCTGAGGGCAGACTCCGCCTCGCCCGACGTTCGGGGACTGGCTCCGCCTTGCCCGACGTTCGGGGACTGGCTCTGCCTTGCCCGATGTTCGGGGGCTGGCTCCCCCTCGCCCGACATCTAAGGGCAGACTCTGCCTCGCCAGACATCCGAGGGTTGGATCCGCTTCGCCCAACGTCCGAGGTCTAGATCTGCCTCGCCCGACGCCTACGTGCTGCTCCTTCATAACTACGCGCACAGATAAGGCAGGGCACTCAAGTCAACCGCAATACCGAGGACCATACCATGCACGCCTATAGGAAAGTACCATCAGGATATGACAAGACGGGTGCTTTAAGCCCTTCTAGGCATGTCAGAGCCCGAACAGTGCTGTAGGTGCTGACATTTGTCTTACAGTGTTGTGGGCACCACCATTTGCCCTCAGGCGCAGATCCTGACGGAAGCATACGACAACAACTATGGTCTAGGAGGAAACTCGCATCATCTACAGTAACGGACGTGCGGTCACCACGTCGTCTGCTCCCCGTACGGTCACGGATCAACACCCTGGTCCATCGCGCCGCCCGCCGAGGCGGGATGGGACATGACCACTTACTGACAAAGCCAGAACATGGCATCATTAGCGGACATGCACCCAGCATGGAGCTATCCCTGGCACCGTCTGCCGTGTCAGCGGGGGCTCGCTTGGAGGAAAAGGAAGACCCGGCATCTTTGAAGGACCTCCTTTGCCTCTAGTTTTTCTTCTTTCTCGCATATGTAATCCTTGCTTCCCCTTGGTCTATAAAAGGGAAGGCAGGGCACCCCACTAAGCGGATTGATTAAACACACAACATATCAAATCACACAAAGCTGAGCACCGATCAAAGCTCTCAGCACCCATTTGACCTTCCCATCAGAGACTTGGGACCTTTCCCTCTCTCGCCCGTTTGTAACCCCTACTATGAACTTTTTTGTGCTAATAACACGAGCAACAGCCACGAACTGGACGTAGGGACATTTTGCCCGAACCAGTATAAACCTTGTGTCTTTTTAGCACACCATCTGGATCAGACGTGCAATAACACAAATTTACTCGTTGGTGTTTACTCGAAACACCGATAGTTGGCACGCCAGGTAGGGGACCTTTGCGCGTTCCGACATTAACATCAGGCCATGGATGGCTAGCCATGGTATCAGCTGGGTCCTGGGCACACACGTGCGCTTCGGGGACCTGGACTTCATCATCACGGTGGGAGGAGAGTTGGCATTGGCTCACGCTGCCATCCAACCTCTCCCCTCCATTGGCCTGAACTATGGGAGGCTTGAGCGCCAGCTCTGCGTCTCCTTGGGACCCCAGCTGTCCAAGGAGGACTCGCACCGCCTCACATTCTCTTACGCCAACATGGCATGGCTCGCCGGAGGGGAACCCCTCTCTCTAGAACACCTCATACGGAGCACCCCGACAGTGCTTCTGTTCGGTCTCCTCAACGCCGCGCAGACCGTTAGCCATCTTCTGGCGCAACGCATGATTCCACCTCCTAGGAACAAAGAATTCATGGGGGTAATCGAACATGTCGCGTAATCTTTCCATGACCTCCTCACAAAGGAGTGAGAGTCGCTCTCCAGCTCTGACTCTAGTAGGGGAAGCCATCACCCCTCTCATGAATGCTTCATGATGGGTACCCCCGAGGGACACGTCGAAAGCGTCCGTGAGGAGGAGGCTACCCCGACGAACAACCTCGACAACGAGGCCGAGGGGGAGACAATGGCCCCACCTCACATGCGGGTGGAGTAGCTAAAAATCTGACACCAAGAGATCGAGGAAGCGTGGCTCTAGCTCGAGCAGGAATGCGTGGAGCTCGATCGGGAAATCGAGCGCCACGGAGACAGCGGGCGCGCACGTGCCATGGCCCACGACGTGAACTAAAGAATCATTGCCGACGATGAAGCCCTCCCTCATTTCGTTCGGGTGAGCCAGAACATCAACGCTGCCATGGCCTTGCTCCATGGCCTTCCAGAGGCCACGATGCCTGAGGATCGTCAGGCCCACCGTGAGATTCGCACGCTGCTCGAGCATGCGGTGGTGTAGTAGGCCAAGAGCTCGTTGTCTCGGTGACGCGAGCTCGACGCCAGCCAGCGCATGCTCTCAGAGCATCCTGGTAGGGATGCATTGGTCCACCAGGCATCGCAAAGCGGTGGACAGCGCGCTGCGGTCCTGGTGCATTAGTGTCTCAGCCGCAACCGTGACGCACGCAACACCATCGACGCTAGCAGGCGTACCCACGACGATCCAAGAGAGGGAGCTAGCCACGGATATCACCCTCACCTTAGCAGATGCTGCGATAGCAGCGAGGACTGAAGCTCGAGCCCTGGCCTGCTGGGGCCCCAAGCCTTCGGCTGACACATCCTCAGCGCTGCCTTCCCGCCAAGGTATCGGCCACCAACCAACATCCCAAAGTACTCTGGGGAGACAAACCCCAGACTATGGCTCAAGGATTATCGGCTTGCCTGCCAAGCCGGTGGTGCGGATAATGATGATTTCATTATCCACAACCTTCCACTATTCTTAGCCGATTCGGCACGAACATGGTTGGAACACCAGTCGTCCAACAGAATCCAGAGTTGGGCGGACCTGAAGGAGATCTTCGTGGGGAACTTCCAGGGCACATACAAGCGCCCTAGGAACCCATGGGACCTAATAAACTGCCGACTGAAGGCCGGTGAGACCCTCCATGGGTACATCCGACATTTCTCTCGGTAGTGCAACGAGCTACCTAACATCATCGACCCTGACGTTATAGGGGCTTTCCTATCTGAGACTACCTAAGAGTCTTTGGTTCACAAGCTGGGACGCAAGGTTCTGCGAACCACCAAGGAACTCCTTGACATCGCCACCAGCCACACCTCGGGCGAAGAAGCGGTCGGAGCGATCTTCGATCGTCTCAATGGCAAGTCGAGGCGGGACGAGGACGCTGGCGAAGGCGCCTCCAACCATCCCACCAAAAAGAAGAACAAGAAGCAATGGTGTGAGGGCTCTCTCATGGCCGTCGCTGACCGCAGGGGTGGTTAGAAGCCTGCAGAGGGCACTCTGAACCACTTCGAAAAACTACTTGAGGGGCCATGCCCAAACCATGCTTTCCCCGTCAAGCATATGTACAAGGACTGCACCCTCATGAAGTACCCAACAAAAGGGAGCATGGGAAGGACCCTGACCCTACCACGGATGACGCTGAGGGGAAGGATGATGGCTTTCCAACACCGGATGGCTACCTCATGATCTTTGGAGGATCGGAGGCTTATGACTCCAAGCACCGTCAGAAGATCGCGTGCCGCAAGGTCTATGCTACCAAACCGGCCACGCCTGCCCTCCTTCGGTGGTCAGAGTCCGCTATAACTTTCGATCGGACCAATCACCCAGAGCGCGTCTCGGAGCCAGGGAGATACCCGGTTGTGGTCGACCCAATCGTCGGCATGAAGCAGCTCACCAAAGTGCTGATGGATGGAGGTAGCGGCCTCAACATCATGTACGCCGAGACGCTTGACGCTATGAGTGTTGACCGAGCGGGCATCCGGCCAACCGGAGCACCCTTTCATGGCATCGTGCCTGGAAAGCAGGCCATGCCGCTCAGGTAGATCGATATGCCCATCACCTTTTGGGGTTCGTCCAACTATAGGATGGAGACCCTCGCTTTCAAAGTGGTGGGGTTCCATGGAACTTACCACGCCATCCTAGGATGACCTTGCTACGTGAAGTTCATGGCCGTCCCCAACTACACCTACCTCAAGCTAAAGATGCCGGGCCTAGGCAGGGTCATCACCATCGGCACCTCCTTTTAGTGCACCTACGAGTGTGAAGTCAAGTGCTACGATCACGCCGCAACGATTATAGCCTCTGGAGAGCTCGCAGACATCAGAAAAGAGGTCACCAAAGAAGCACCCGACCCCAAATAGTCGACCAGGTCCTTCGAGCCAGTAGAGGGCTCCAAGGAGGCCCTCGTAGACCCCGGGGGCACCGAGATCAAAACGGTACACATTGGTACCACACTTTCCTCTAAATAGGAAAGAGCGCTCATCGGCTTCCTCCATGCCAACAGAGACATCTTTGCGTGGAAACCCTCGGACATGCCAGGCATTCCGAGGGAAGTCGCCGAGCACACCTTGAAGATCTGCCTAGGCTCCAAGCCAGTGAAACAACGCCTGCATCGCTTTGATGAGGGGAAACCTAGGACCATCAGCGAGGAGATCGCAAAGCTTCTAGTGGCCGGATTTGTCAAGGAAGTGTACCACCTAGAGTGGTTAGCCAATCCTGTTCTTGTACAAAAGAAGAGTGGGAAATGAAGGATGTGTGTTGACTACACGGGTCTCAACAAAGTGTGCCCAAAGGATCCATTTCCTTTGCCGCGCATAGACCAGATAGTTGACTCTACCTCAGGGTGCGAAACCCTCTGCTTCCTTGATGCGTACTCTGGGTACCATCAAATCGCGATGAAAGAGTCTGAGCAGCTCGCGACATCTTTCATCACCCCCTTCGGATCATTCTGCTACATCACAATGCCATTCGGTCTGAAGAACAATGGGGCTACGTACCAGCGTTGTATGCTCAAGTGTTTTAGAGACCTCATTGGGCGGACCGTTGAGGCCTACGTTGACGACATCATGGTCAAGTCCAAATGGGTTGACCACCTCATAGCCGATCTTGAGCAGACCTTTGCAAAACTCCGAGCAAATGGCATCAAACTCAATCTTGAGAAGTGTGTTTTCGGGGTCCCGAGGGGCATGTTGCTTGGTTTCATCATCTCCAAGCATGGCATCGAAGCCAACCTAGAGAAAATCTTAGCCATCACTAGGATGGGCCCAATTCAGAACATAAAAGGAGTACAGCGGGTTACAACATGCCTTGCCACGCTCAGCCGCTTCATCTCACGCCTTGGCAAATGAGGTCTCCCCCTTTATCAATTTCTGAAGAAGGCCGACCACTTCAAATGGATGTCTGAGGCCCAAGAGGCACTTGACATGGTCAAGCTACTTCTGACGAAGGCCCTGATCCTGGTTTCTCCTACCGATGGAGAACCCCTCCTACTCTACATTGCGACCACCACGCAAGTGGTTAGCGCCGCCCTAGTAATGGAGCGGGAAGAAGAGGGGCATGCCCTCAAAGTATAGCGCCCTATGTACTTCATCAGCAAGGTCCTATCAAACTCAAAGACCTGCTACCCCCAAATCCAGAAGCTTCTGTACACCGTCCTCATCACCAAGAAGAAGTTACGCCACTACTTCGAGTCACATCCGGTGACGGTCGTGACGTCCTTCCCCCTCAGCGAGGTCATCCAAAACCAGGATGCCACGAGAAGAACCGTGAAATGGGCACTCGAGCTGATGGGTCAGGGCATTATGTATGCCTCCCGGACAGCCATCAAGTCTTAGGTGTTGGTTGATTTCATCGCGGAATGGACCGAGGTCCTAATGCCACCAGCGATCATCGACCAAGAGTACTGGACAATGTACTTCGACGAATCATTGATGAAGAAGGGCGCCGGCGTAGGGCTGGTCTTCATGTCACCCCTCGGGTACACATGAGGTACATGGTCTATTTCCATTTCCCCTCCTCCAACAACGTAGCCGAATATGAGGCGCTCATCAATGGCCTACGCATTGTAGTCGAATTGGGCATCCGATGCCTCGACGTTCAAGGAGATTCCCAGCTGGTCATCGACCAAGTCATGAAGGACTCAAGCTGCCACGATGTCAAGATGTCAGCATATTGCCAAGAAGTCCGCCGGTTGGAGGACAAGTTCGACAGCGTCGAGCTCAATCATATCCCAAGGCGCCTCAACGAGGCGACCGACGTGCTTGCGAAAGCAACATCCGGCCGAGAGCAGGTGCCAACGGGCATCTTTGCCAACAACCAGCACAAGCCCTCGGTTCACCACGAGGGGTTAGAACAAGGCAGAGATGGTCCGTCCAATCTAGGCACGGGGCTGACCAACCGACGGCTACGCCCGGCCTCAAAGTCATGGAGCTCAAAGAGGACCCAGCGACAGAGCCCGACCCTCTAGTCGACTAGAGGATGCTCTACCTCGACTACCTCCTCTATGACGTGCTACCAATGGACAAAACAGAGGCTCAACGGCTTGCACATCGTGCCAAGTCCTTTATTCTTGTGGAGGGCGAACTCTACAAGCGAAGCCACACCGGGATCCTACAGTACTACATCCCCATCGAACAGGGGAAGCATTTGATAAGCGATATCCATAGTGGGGTCTGTGGTCACCATGCCGTGCCTGGAACCCTGGTCGGAAATGCGTTCTGATAGGCCTTCTACTGGCCCACTGCTGTAGCCAACGCTGAGCAGATCATGCGCACCTACGAAGAGTGTCAGTACTACGCTCGGCAGATTCACCTATCGGCCCAAGCACTCTAGATGATCCCTATCACATGGCCATTCACGGTTTAGGGGCTCGATCTAGTTGGACCTCTCAAGAGGGCGCCTGAAGGCTACACCCACTTGCTTGTCACCATAGACAAGTTCACAAAGTGGATAGAAGCTCGGTCGATCTCCGCGATCAAATCCAAGCAAGCTATGCTATTCTTCCTCGACATTGTCCATCGCTTTGGAGTCCCAAACTCCATCATCACGGACAACGGCACGCAGTTCACCGAAAAGAAGTTCCTTCGATTCTGCGATGAATACCACATCTGGGTCGATTGGGCCGCCATCGCGCACCCTCGAATGAATGGGCAGGTCGAGCGTGCAAATGGCATGGTCCTACAAGGCCTCAAGCCCAGGATCTTCAACCGGTTGAACAAGTTTGGCGCACGCTGGGTTGCCGAGCTTCCTTTAGTACTTTGGAGCCTGAGGACAACCCCCAGCCGAGCCACCGGCTACACGCCCATCTTCATGGTCTATGGTTCTGAGGATGTTCTCCCAACCGACCTCGACTATGGAGCGCCAAGGATCAAGGCATACGACGAACAAGAAGCCAAGGCATCCCACGAGGATGCCATGGACCAGCTGGACAAAGCGCGCGATGTCGCCCTCCTTCGCTCGGCCAAGTACCAACAAGCATTGCGACAGTACCATAGCCGACGAGTGCGGGCCGAGCCTTCAACGTTGGGGACCTAGTCCTCTGTCTCCTATATAGCAACAAGGACTGCCACAAGCTCTCGCTACCATGGGAGGGACTGTATGTAGTTGTGGAGGTGCTCTATCCAGGCGCGTACAAGCTCAAGACCATCAACGGCGAAGTCTTCACCAATGCCTGGAACATCAAGCAGCTATGTCGCTTTTACCCTTAATAAACACACGCTTTCTCTTATCAGTTTTGTTATCCAACTCCCCAATTTTTAGTGACATCTGACCCTAGCAACGGTAAGGGGTCAGATCTCACTCAGGAGCTAATATGAGCATATCTATTTGGCAAACATTTTCTGTGCCTGCCCCTCTTTTTACGTTAGGACTTAGGAGCTAGGTTTATGAGAACAAGCTCTGAGTATAAGTGATCGGACTGCGAGATATCTACACCCCAGCGGCTATGGTGCCTTTCCTCACCAGCGTAATCAGAATTGGCTTGCCCGCACTCTGAGCTTTTATGACCTCAACAAACAAAAAGGGTCGAAATGCACTAACTCTTTATACAAAAAGGGGAGAAGAGCTAAGAGACCGTTTGCTACACCAAAATTCAAGAGCTTGTCCATTAGAGACAAGTGTTCTCTGCTTGGCTTATCTGCCTAACTAAATTCTTGCGTAGGAGTCCTCATTCTCTATTTCCATAGGAAAATCTTGTCTCAACAGGTAATGTGAGTCGATCAGACGGCTTGGTCACGACCGAGGAATGGGTAGGATGCAAACAGGATCCCGCTCTTATCCAGTGAAGGCTTCCCAAATCCATCACTCTTATCATCGAGGAAAAACTGGTGCCTAGGTCGATCGAACAACTCATAACCGCTGTCGAGAGACAAGCACCCTTACTTACTTTACATATTAATTTCGATACCGAGCCTCCAACCCTAGCAACGGTAAGGGATCGGACATCGCTCGAGGGCTGGTGCGAGTGTCTATTCGCTAGACATTTCTCTTTGCATCCTTACATTTAAAAACTAGAGACACGGTGTGTGGGCGCAAAACTTTGAGTAAACCTAGTCGGACCACTAGGACCCTATGCCCCGGTGGCTACGACGTTTTCCCCCTAGCGCGATCAAAGTCTTTGTCTTCGTACTCCAAACCTTAACCTCCACCTTCTCGGGAAGGGTATGGAGGGGCCTACCTACGAAATCTCCATCAAGGAGAGGCTGTCGGGTCGCCCAAGTCGATCGAACAGCTCGGGCTGCTACTGAATGATAGATATGGAAGAATGGGAAGCTCGTACAGGTTACACCGACCCCGTCACGAACGTCGGACCAGAACCCCGCACGGACATATCCGGTAAGAACTCCCAGAACCCGTCACTCGTGCCATCAAGGTAACATTACCGACCTCCGCTATTTCTTTATATGATCATTCATTCAATCATTCATACATTCATCTCATACATCCAAGCATCGCATATGCAATTGTTGCATCACAACTCTTTGCGTCGCATCACGAAGCGATAGTCGTATCATTCGATATGAGTGGCAACCGATCAAGGTTCGAAGGCCAACCCGTGAAGGGCTCGAGGCCGCTTCATGTCAAACAGAGCCAGGGGAGAAAACCCGAGATGAGCCCTAGTGGCCTTGCCCGACCCTGCTCAGAAGCGGACAGGGACATCTCGACCTTTCTCGTTTGATTCTAAC
Source organism: Miscanthus lutarioriparius (assembly GCA_904845875.1). NCBI lineage: Eukaryota > Viridiplantae > Streptophyta > Magnoliopsida > Poales > Poaceae > Miscanthus > Miscanthus lutarioriparius. The sequence continues at coordinate 65,222,143 of CAJGYO010000016.1, forward strand.
CTCGAGCCAAGCCCACAGAATCTCCATCAAGGAGAGGCCAACAGGCCACCCGAGCCTATCGAACGGCTCGGGCATCTGCCGGGAGGCGGGTTAAGAAGTAGTGGAATGCCACATGAGGGATCTGCCGATCCTATCAGCGGATGACGGACTCGGATTCCACTCGAACATGCCCATTAGCGATCTCACTGAGCGCGACACTCGAGCCATTGAGGCAAGTATCGTTAGCTTAGCCCCTCCGGTTGTGGAAACCAAGGACGGGGTGACGCATGAAACATGGCTAATCCCTATTGAACCCCATGGGGCTCGGGGGCTCAAGCCGCCTGATCCTAGATTGAGAGATCGAGGTTCGAAGGTCGGCTCGTGAAGGGCCCGAGGCCGCCTCGTGTCGAACAAAAGCCAGGGGAAAACACAGATGAGCCCTAGTGGCCTTCGCTCGTCCCGCTTAGAAGCGGACAAGGTCATCTCAACCTTCTCGTTCAATCCAAACCTTGCCGCTAGGATAGCAAAGGTTACAGATGCGAAGGCAAGGAGGCAGAGTACGAAACCCTAGGGGCAAACCATTTGGTTTTATAGGGGTGACAGATGCGAGGAAACCAACCATCCACCTAGATCTCTGCGCCTGCCACGATCTGCTGCAACGTCACATCGTGGGATATGCGCACGCAATCCCTCTCCTTTCCTTTGGGAAAATCGTCGGATGTTTTGCCTCCTCGGGAGGACCGGGACTCGTTATGAGTAAGAGGAATATGGATCAAAAGCGTATCTACGGCCCGTCTGGGGCTAGGAGTCCGACGGTTGGCCCATCAATGGGTCCAACAGCCACTCCAAACACCCCTACGACAAAGGATGGAAAGAGTTGGGCCCCACAAGCGGCCAGCGCCTAGGTGCACGAACGCCATGGACACCTCAGCCCACGATTAAGTCTCAGTTAGGCTTTCCCTGACTAGATCTCCATGAACGGGATACTGGGACCCCAATCAAACTATCCAGCTAAACAACCACCAAATCTCACGACCATACCCGCGAAGGGTCCGACCTTAGCGAAGAAGAAATCACCATCTTTAGGGCACACCGTGGGCAACAATAGAGGGCTAGGGCTCTCAGAATTCTCTCTTTCAGAAAACCCTCCGAAGGAGTATCCTACTCCTCCGTAGGCTCGGGGGCTATACCCACTAGGTGCGCTCACACGCACCCGCTGGCAAGTAAAAAAATCCCCTAGGCAATTCTACTCGAATCACCTAGGGGCTCGGGGGCTACTATCGGGGACCAATGTTAGGGTACCCAAAGAGAAGCTAATGACCGTCAACATTAATTCATTCGCGTGATTGAGAGCATGACTACACCGCTTGCTGGGTCACTCCTCGTCCGTCCACCGAGACCATGGGCCCCGCCTCAAGCTGACTCCCGAGGGCTGGCTCCGCCTCGCCCGACATCTAAGGGCAGACTTTGTCTCGCCCGACCTCGAGGGCTGGCTCAACCTTGCCCCATGTCTAGGGGTTGGCTACGCCTCGCCCGACGTCTGGGGGCTGGCTCCGCCTCGCCCGACGTCCGAGGGCTGGCTCCCCCTCGCTCGATGTCCGATCGTTGGCTCCGCTTCGCCCAACGTTTGAGGGCAGACTCCGTCTCGCCCGACGTCTAAGGGCAGACTCCGCCTCACCCGACGTCTAAGGGCAGACTCTGCCTCGCCCGATGTTCGGGGACTGGCTCTGCCTTGCCCGACGTTTGGGGACTGGCTCCGCCTTGCCTGCCGTCTGAGGGCTGGCTCTCCCTCGCTCGACGTTTGAGGGCAGACTCTGCCTCGCCCAACGTCTGAGGGCAGACTCCGCCTTGCCCGATGTCTGTGCGCTGCTCCTTCATAACTACGCGCGCAGATAAGGCAAGGCACTCAAGTCAATCGCAATACCGAGGACCATACCCTGCACGCCTGCAGGAAAGTACATTCAAGATAGGACAAGATGGGCGCTTTAAGCCCTTCCAGGCATGTCAGAGCCCGAATAGTGTTGTAGGCGCCGACATTTGTCTTATAGTGTTGCGGGCGCCGCCATTTGCCCTCAGGCGTGGATCCTGACGGAAGCATACAACAACCACTATGGTCCAGGAGAAAACTCGCATCATCTACAATAATGGACATGTGGTCACTGCGTCATTTGCTCCCCTTAGGGTCGTGGATCAGCACCCTAGTCCATCGCGCCGCCCGCCGAGGCAGGATGGGACGTGACCACTTGCTGACAAAGCCAGAACATGGCATTATCAGCGGACATGCACCCAGCATGGAGCTATCCCTGGCACCGTCTGTCGTGTCAGCTAGGGCTCTTTTAGAGGAAAAGGAAGACCCAGCATCTTTGAAGGACTCCTTTGCCTCTAGTTTTTCTTCTTTCTTCCATCTGTAATCGCTCCTTCCCCTTGGTCTAGAAAAGGGAAGGCAGGGCACCCCACTAAGGAGATCAATTAAACACACCACGCATCACATCACACATAGCTGAGCAGCGATCAAAGCTCTCAGCACCCATTCGACCTTCCCATCAGAGACTTAGGACCTTTCCCTCTCTCACCCGTTTGTAACCCCTACTATGAACTTTTTGGTGCTAATAACACGAGCAGTAGCCACGAACTGGACGTAGGGACATTATGCCCGAACCAGTATAAACCTTGTGTCTTTTTAGCACACCATCCAGGTCAGACGCGCAATAACACAAATTTACTCGTTGGTGTTTACTCGAAACACCGACATTTCCCTACTAACTTTACCTTAGTACCTTCAAAGATTTGATACAATTTATGTTATAATGCCTCAACCACCACGAAAGAGAGAAAATCAAAACTTTAATGAACCACTAATTTACCAGTAAAACTTCAAAAAGTGTCTTGGAATAACATCTACTGACATTTTAGAACCCCCCCAACAAAGGAATCAAAGTTAAAGCTTTCCCCCTTAGATTTGCAATTTTTGGAAGGTTGCCCCCAAGACCTCCCTTTCTTTCTCCTTAGATTGTAGTAGATGTCCCGAATAGGAAGAAGAAGACTGTTGTATATACATAGATCATTTGTAATGGCGGCTCTATATCAAGCCATCTCAACCACGCCTGAAAATCACATCATGTTATGGGGCAGCCGATAATACTAGCAGCATCTAAAGATGCATTTATAGAGACAGCTGGCTTAGTGATGCCCAAGGGCCGCCACTATATAGGTGGCTCCTGATTGAGCCACCTATAGCCTAAAAGCCAAAAGTGTCTCTACAAATCACTTCTGCAGTAGCATACATGAGAACGTTTTGGAACATTTGAATAGAAAAAGTGACATAATTTTCTATTAGTAGGCCAGATCCGGGATTGTCCTAGGAGTGCTTTTGATATTGACTTGTTTGGCATGTACCTCTAGCGGGTAAAATGTTTTTTTGAGTTAAAAATATCGAGTAGGTTTCAGTTAGGTCCATCAACTATGAAAGTGTATTTTTGGTCCATAAACTTTGTATGCCGTATCACTTAGGTCCATATTCCTTCACACGGGCTTCTTATGCTGACATGGCTCACTGACTTGTCCATCGGAAGCAGCCCTTAGCAATGCATTTCCTCAGACAGGTCGTGAGCCTCCTCCATCTCGAGGCAGCACCTGTCCAACATCTCCTTGTCCACCTCGGCGCCGGTGCTGGCCGCGGGCCCCTCGGTTAGGAGCTCCGTGTAGATGACGTAGTGGCCCGGGATGCTCTTGGTGTAGGCCTGGCTGGTGTACTCCACCACAGCGGCGCCGTGCGGGCGGAGCAGCGTGGACACGCGCTCCATGGTACCCTACAGCTCGGCCTCGTCCGTCTTGTCGGACTCGATGGACAAGAGGGCGTTCTTGCGGCGCACGAACCGGAACTGCGGCGCGGAGTTGTGGAAGCTAGCTGGCCACCCGCCCCATGCACCAGCACGGTGCCCAGATGGCCGGCTACCTGCATGATCAGAAGACTTAGGAAAAAAACAGAGCAGAGACGGAGGCTTCAATAGAGCACAGGCCGAGCAACTAGAATCCATATTGGGCACTCATTAACTTAGACAAATTTCTCCATGTCAGAGGTGCTCGAGCAGCCATCATGTGGTGCTTCTCCTGCCGTCGCCTTCGCCACTGCCGGGCAAACAGCGCCAGCACATGCGCCAGCGCGCCTGATCACTGCAAGTAGCCCGCGAGCTCCCCGTCCTCGTTCGCTACACAGCGCACTATGCATCCAGGGACGCGCCTCCGCTGCAGCGCCTCGAGCTCTTTGCTTCTACCGTGTGTTGATGAGGCCCAAGAAGTAGACCGATGTCCGTGGCCTCCTGCGCGACCTTGTGTGCCAGCCCGTTGACTATGGCCACACCGTGGAGGTCCACACGCAGCGCCTCCGGCAGCATCGAGTTCACGTCCAGGCTTTTCGCCCCTGGCATGGGGATGTACTTGCCTACCTAGCTCTCACCGGTGAGGAAGAATGGCATGCGGCGCATCGGCTCCGACGACTGACGCGCAGCTCGTGCAGCGGCCGATGATGTTGGAACCGGCGGTGACCACCGAGTTCACGATCTTGGAGCTGGCTTGCAGCCGGTCCGGCTCGTTACGAGCCTGCGCTCTCACAGGTCCCAGGTCCACCGGAGCTGACAACATATAAGGCATTAGACCTTACTTAACCCAAAAGACTAGCCTTGATAGGCGAGGGTTCTCCCACCTTATATGTTGTGCTCCCCCACCATCGCTACACGATGTGGGACTAAACCCCAACAATCTCCCCCTTAGTCACACATCGGGGTGCCCCCGCCATATATGTGACGCTCGAGATTTTTTATCGGGTTTAGCTTTTATGACCATGGGTACCGGCTCTGATACCAATTGTTGGAACTGGTGGTGACCACCGAGTTCACGATCTTGGAGCTGGCTTAAAGCCGGCCTGGCTCGTTACGAGCCTGCGCTCCCACAGGTCCCAGGTCCACTGGAGCTGACAACATATAAGGCCTTGAGCCTTACTCAACCCAAAAGACTAGCCTTATAGGTGAGGATTCTCCCACCTTATATGTTGTGCTTCCCCACCATCACTACACGATGTGGGACTAAACCCTTGTTGGAACCAGAGGTGACCACCGAGTTCACGATCTTGGAGCTGGCTTGCAGCCGGCCCGGCTCATTATGAGCCTGCGCTCCCACAGGTCCCAGGTCCACCGGAGCTGACAACATATAAGGCCTTTGGGCCTTACTCAACCCAAAAGACTAGCCTTATAGGTGAGGGTTCTCCCACCTTATATGTTGTGCTCCCCCACCATCGCTACACGATGTGGGACTAAACCCCAACAATCTCCCCCTTCGTCACACATCGGGGTGCCCCCGCCATATATGTGACGCTCGAGATTTTTTATCAGGTTTAGCTTTTTTGATCATGGGCTCATGATACCAATTGTTGGAACCGGTGGTGACCACCGAGTTCTCGATATTGGAGATGGCTTGAAGCCGGCCCAGCTCGTTACGAGCCTGCGCTCCCACATAGTCCCACATCATGTAGCGATGGTGGGGGAGCACAACATATAAGGTGGGAGAACCCTCACCTATCAGGCTAGTCTTTTGGGTTGAGTAAGGCTCAAGGCCTTATATGTTGTCAGCTCTGGTAGACCTGTGACCTGTGGGAGCGCAGGCTCGTAACGAGCCGGGCAGGCTGCAAGCCAGCTCCAAGATCGTGAACTCGGTGGTCACCACCGGTTCCAACAGGTGAGCGCAGCGACAAAGGTGGGGGATGGCACGCGGCTGCTGCCCCAGTTCGTGGTGGCGGCGTCTAGTGAGCACGGGGATAGGGGTTACGCCTGCGGTTGCGCCGTCCGCGCCGGCTCTCGTGCCGCTGCTAGAGCTTGCCGTCCCACCATCGGCTCCTCACCGTGTGGCCTTCCTCCAGCTCCGCGTGTTTGTCCATGCGTGCTCTCGGTCAAATCCTCGCGTCAGGGGCTGTCTTTGTGGCGTTCATGCTGCGCGTGCTCCGCCAGCTCATGGCGCACCTAGCACACCGCAAGGGTCCCGAGCGCGCCGCCACGCTGCCCTAGCCTAGAGCCGTCATGGCCAGCGCCCTGCTTGCAGGCGTGGTGATTCGGGTGTGCGTCCGGTGTTCAACACCGAGGCAGTCACTACTACATTATTTTTAATGGAGACGGGCATTTTTCATTAGTAGAGGCGGGCATTGTAACCGCCTCCGATCAAATGTCACCGTTAATTGAGACTTTACATAGGCGGTTGCTTTGCCCGCCTGTGTAAACCAAACAGAAAAATTAAAAAAAAAGGAAAACCCATGAACAGGCCCGCCGATCCCATCCATGGGCCGTCGTCGCTGCAGCCGTTCGCCGAAACCTGGACCACGCGCACCGCCAGGATCCGGCCTCCCGGAGCCGGATCGAGATGCACGCCATCGGATTTGGAGGTGGAGGGGAAGGGAGAGCACCTCAACACTAAGATCCGGCCGCCCTCCATCGATCTCCATGCCTGCTTTGCTCGAAGCCCACTCACGGTTGACGGATCTGGCAGCTGCTTGGGTGGGGGAGCGTCGACGTGCCACCAGGGCCGCCCACCACCGCTGGAGGGAAGAGAGGAGAGGGAGGGGCGCTTGCGCATCTCGTCGCCTCCATCAGCGCCGTCGGGGCCACACACCCACCACCGCCAGAGGGAGTTGAGGAGAGGGATGGGCTCTGCGCTCCATCAGGGGGGAGGGAGAGGAGAGGGAGGCCGTGGCGTTAGGAGGGAGAGGCATGCCGTGCTCGATCAGGAGGGGAGGGGCGCTAGGAGTGAGGCTGGGGTTTAGTCCTAGTTATATATGAGCCCAGTCGAAATGCAGAGATGGGCTCTTTTCTAGGCTAGGAGCTAGGGTACTATTTTTGGAGGCCATTTGTTGAGGTGGTTGTCTTAAGGCGCCCGTCTCCGTAAATCGATTTTAGGAGGTGGTTGGATTTTGACCGCCTCCGTTAATCGATTTTACAAGGCGGGCAAAAGTGACCGCCTCGGTATATAAATGTGACCGCCTCCGTTAATAACTTAGCATTTTTTGAGGCGGTTGGATTTTGTGCCCGCCTCCATTAATGTTTGGGCACCCACTACCGGACTCAGACTCTTTGCCGAGTGCCTGTGACACTCGGCAAATCCCCATATACACTCGGCAAAGCCTTGCCGAGTGTAACCCTCGGCAAAGATCACTCGGCTAAACCAGTGACGGCAAAGGTTTCTTTGCCGAGTGTCTTTTGTTGGGCACTCGGCAAAGGCTTTGTCGAGTGCCCGTAAACCACTCGGCAAAGAAAAGTTGCCTGACGGCGCCAATTGACGGTGATGGTCGCTTTACCGAGCGCCTGACGGAGGGCACTCGGCAAAGCCCGCCCTCTTTGCCGAGTGTCAGTCCTACTACACTCGGCAAAGGTGGCCGCTTTGTTGAGTGGCTAATGGGCGGCACTCGGCAAAGGCAGGGAGGCTTTGTCGAGTGCCTTACTGGTGGTACTCGGCAAAGCCTCCCTACCTTTGCAGAGTGTAATGGCGATAGCACTCGGCAAAACCTCCCTGCCTCTGTCGAGTGCAATGACCATAGCACTCGGCAAACTTTCCAGCTTTGCCGAGTGTCTTGGTGATTCACTACTACAGAAATTAACTGTAGGGGCGGCTCTAGAGCCTCTGTAGGGGCGGCTACGCCAGCCGCCCTTCCTGTGGTGTTCCCAGAGGTGCCTGCCTCAGGGGCGGTTTCTGACCGCCCTGAAGTGCTCTCAGGGGGCGGCTGGTGTGTTTTAAGCCGCCCCTCTGATTGCCCTCTCAGAAGGGGCGGGTGGTGTTTTAGCCGCCCCACATGCAGACTTTGTAAGGGCGGCTGTATCACCGGCCGCCCCTGCTGTGTGTATTTGTAAGGGCGGTTCAATCAAGAACCGCCCCTACAGTAGATTTTTCAGCAAAAAAAAATTCAAATTCAAATCTGACCACATATATATATTTAATTCAAATTCATATACATGAAGTAGTATCAAAAGCCATTACATGTCCCTCCAACATACCGCAAGTAAACCTACTTGCTACTTGAACTAAGAAGATAAGAAGCAACAGGCATGTAACTAATAATCTTCTAGAAGGAAGGAAACTAACTTCAAGACAATGCTTCCTATGAATAGTCCGCACATACTTCTCTCAGTCACAGATGACAAGTCATTATACCTACATAAAGAAAATACATACAAGTGGTTAGATTATGATCTCTATTGATTGAAAATGTATCATTATTTCATTCACTCAACTTGTAAAATTACAAGTTGATTCGGTGACAAAGATAAATAGCAACAAAAGCACTTGGCACTTGAAGCTGTAAACTCATGAAGATGAAGACCTCTATTTTAGATAGGGTGATGGTAACTAATAAATAATATAGAAGTATGCAAGAAAGCTGTCCTTGGCCTATCTAGCACTCTGATAATAAATTTGGTTATATGCTTATATGATCCTCGCTTACAAGGGGAAGCTTGGAAAAACATAAGCAATAAAATGACAACAGAGTTTTGATAGTTAACTTGGGATGCTTCCCGTGAGTTCTATATAAGTTCAGTGAAATTAATGATACAGTTATCTGACTTAGCAGTATATATCCTACTCCTATGCATTACTAAAATGACAAATAGTAAGAAGGTTAGGAAGACATGAGCTTCTGCAGATGATTTTCGTACCACTGTGATGCGATGTTAACGATGAGAAGAAGCTTCCCCTTGTAGGTGCTGAGGTCAACATCTTTGCCGCTCGCATCCTGCACACTAGCAGCAAGCAAAAAGCCATCATTAGACTCCCTTTGCAAATTCGCCATTTTAGTGCAAGTATTCCATGATGTCAATGTAACTGAAGGTACTGAGACTTTATATCAGTCAAATTTTGGCATAAGCACAAGTCATACACATCATCCCAACTAGGATAGAAAATTATCTGATTCCTATGAGGGTTAATTAAACTGATTCATACCTAACTGCTTTGAATTCTAACGAAACATGTCCCAATGCTCCTGCTTGAAACCAAACATGTCCTCACTTGGCAATTGCTCCTGCTTGAAACCCAACATGTCCTCACTTGGCAATTGCTCCTGCATTAAACTACAAAGACACTGAGAGAGGCAAAGTGAGGGAGGGAGGTACGATATTCCATCATGTATAAACATCGGAAAGAAAGAAAATACTTCACACATATATATTCCATCATGTATATCTTTGCTTAGATGTATGCCTAGTAGCTCTTTGGGAAGTGAATAAGATAGAGATCGAGATAATCTAGTTGCAACTTCTTCAAGCTATCATTGCAAGCGTCAAGCACATGGCCATGATCTGAGTTCCACAATTTGCAATGAGAATAGATTCCAGACTTTCAATCACATGAAGATTATGGAATAGAGTGGGGCAAAAAAAAACTGCGATGAGAATATGAAGGTAGCATTCGTAATTCAGATTACCTTGGTTGTGATGAACAGATCCTCCTTCTTGACAAGTCCATTCGAAATGCCTCTGCGAGTGCATCACCGACTTGACTTGGTAGTTAGGCGCAAAGCAAGTTACCAAACACACAGATAAAGTAAAGCACCAAGTAGAGAAGGAAAACTCCTATGCCGACACTAGTAGTTGGGACCATATTAGCATACTCCATGATTGATAAAGAAATCGTCATGGACAGCACAGTGTGGTGTCTAAGCATGCCTGTATCATTCGTACTATGAATCAAGTGTTTATCAAGATACCAGATATCTAAGAAATCTATTAGCAAACATCAGGACACTACAACTTCGATTCATATTTGGATATTCCATGACCGCTTAAAGAAATTTCAATCATGTAGTACATTCTGACTTCGATTCATATTAGGAAACTCATCTCTAGGTCAGTTGTAGGGAAAATAGCAATTATATTAACAACTGAACTGTAATATAACATGGATTACTTCATGTTTGTTCTATATATTAGATTATACCCAATTATAGTATGGTGTACAAGTAAACATTGCATTAGTACATAATAATCTGACTTCATGGTATAGAGCTACAAATTATTAGTTCTGACCAAGTAGATATTTGTGGGATCACCTCTTCCCCGAGCAGCTAGAAGCACCTATCTGTCATCCCAAAATTGGTGACATGAAAAATTCAACTCTTGAGAACTCACATCCATCAGGCAAATCTAGTGGTAGATGGGGGCAAGCTAACAGACGGACACACTTGCCACTCTGAGAAGAGATTTCCAGTTAAAAAGTGTGAGATCTGAAATATGCAAAACATTTGTCGAACAAATGAAAATCTGGACTTCAATATGAACGCTTGAATTAAGCCCCTCTGAAATAATCGAGACACTTACGCCTCTTTGAGAAGGAACACATCTCATCTCTCGTGGCGCTCATCCGGAAAGGCACACGCAAACACTTGAACTCACTGGCAAAGGTCGAGATCCGACTTGTAATCCCTGCTCCTCACCGCTAGATCTATCCTCTATCGCTAATGCAGCTGAGAGAAGCTCCATAGAGATGAACGTCACCCCTTCAACTCCACGGCACCTGCTAAATCGGAATCGAGGTGAAGAGGGATGGATGGATGGACTCATGGATTGGGGGCACACAACGTGCAGGATGGGTGATGCATACCTAGCCGTGGCCGATGAGTTCGAGACTAACACGGTGTAAACCTTATCGCGGACAGGTAAGCAGCTGTCGCCTCCACCACGACAGATCTGGAGGAGGAGGTGCCGCCTGATCTGGAGGAAGGCGGTTCTCCGCTTCTCATCGCTAGTAGGAAGCCCGGCTTCCATGACTAGGGACGCCTCCAAGGACGAGGGAGGGGCCCGTCGGTCCTTGCTAGATCTCGAAGAGGGAGGCACCGCCGGCTAGATCTGGGTGGAGGAAGGCGGTGCTGGTTAGCTCTTGGTGGAGGGAGGAGGCGGAAGAGGAGACGATAGAGAGGGGTGGCAGCGGCAGAACAAGGAGAGCAGCACTGGACGAGCACGAGTTGAGAGGTGTCGGCGGCGGAGGGGGCGCGCTCCCAGTCGATGAGAGAAGATGGAGGGGACGGGGTGGGGAGACGACGGTGAGATCCTAAAGTTTCGACGCTGGTGAGGAGCGGATGACCGGCGGCGGCGACGACGGCTAACCCTAGCACAGGAGAGAGAGGGAAGGAGAGGAAGGAGCGTGGGCGAGTCAAGGGGGAGGGGCCGACGGACGTGAGTCCTACGATTAAGTGGATTTCAACATGTAAATAATAAATAATACAGTATAAAATTTTATAATTATTTTTTATAGATATATTTACATATACAATAACTAAAACAACTACAACAGTTTAAAATTGCAAAATTGAACCTTTAAAAATGGGAAAAAATTTATATCTTAAAAAATTAAAATCAAAATTACTAAAATAATTTTGAGACACCAAATGATCTCAAATGAAAATTTGGTAAACATCAAAGTTGTAGAGGTCATGAAGATCTATAACTTTTATTTTGGTCATCTTGTCATTTGATAAAATTTGAACCTTTCAAATTTGAAATTTTAAAAAATGACAAGTTCGAACCAAAATTTGAGACCCAAAATGATTTCAACATAAAAAGTGATGAATACCAAAGTTGTTCAACTCATTAATATCTACAACTTTTATTTTAGTCATCTTATCATTTGACAAAATTTGAACCTTTCAAATTGGAAATTTTGAAAAAACGACAAGTTCGAACCAAAATTTGAGACCCAAATTGATTTCAACATAAAAAGCGATGAATACCAAAGTTGTCCAACTCATGAATATCTATAACTTTTATTTTGGTCATTTATTCATTTGATAAATTCTTAGCACACATTGTTCACTAATCTTACACGCACCATGGTAGTAGAGGATAGTTAATTAATTGACTATTAATACATAAATATTTTAAAATATAAATTAATTGGTTCAAATAAACAATTTCAAATAAAACAATTAGCAACATTTAATATTTCATCCACTACCTTTCATGCAAACTCCATTCCAATTTCATGGTAGAGGATAATTAATTAATGGCCTATTTATCCATAACTAATTAAAAACACACATTGTAGAAAGGAATCAAAATAAATATTAAATGATAATTAGTAGCCATGGTAGAGGATATTTTACACATTAGCAACAATTAAAATCTTACACATTCATCTACATGCAAACCCTAGTCACATAAAGGAAAAATTGAAAAAGAAAAAAAAACAAAATCCTAGATCTAGATATAGGGTTTCATGACACATGCACCAAACTTCACTAATACTACACTAAAATCAACAAAGATGTACTAATAAAGGGTGCAATCTTACTTTCCTACCTAATTTACCCTAGTATAGTGAAAATTAGGGTCTAATTTCACTCATAACTAGCTCAAGCTCCATGGAAGAGAGAGAAAACCTAAAATCAAATTACTCACTAACCAACGAATTAAACTTAAATAAAGAGTTGGAGAAGCATTTCCTTACCTTTTAGAGCCTCTCCACCAAAGGATTTGAGATCAAAACCTCCCCCCTTAATAGAGCAATTTTTAGGAGGAGCCCAAGGCCTCCCAACCTTTTTTGTGTGTAGAAGAGTGTGTCCCGAGGTGGAAGAAGGGGGTGGCTGCTATTTATTCGTACCCCATCAGTAGAGGCGGCTGGTGATTTAGCCGCCCCTACAGTCGGCACTATAGGGGCGGCTGGTGATTGAGCCGCCCCTACAGATCAGCTCTAACTGTAGGGGCGGCTCAGGTTACCAGCCGCCCCTACAGTGACATCTGCTGCAGGGGCGGCTGGTGATTGAGCCGCCCCTACAGATCAGCCCCAACTGTAGGGGCGGCTCAGGTTACCAGCCGCCCCTACAGTAACATCTGTAGGGGCGGCTAGGCTGCTGGGGCCCGAGGACGCCCACTGTAGGGGCGCCCCCAACCCCAGCCGCCCCTATAGTAAAGATGCCCCCGTTCCTGCTGTAAGAATCTGGCGTAGTGGATTGCACTCGGCATAGCTAGGAAATTTGTTTTTTTTTTGCTTTTTTTGTTTATTGCATCCACACATACATATATCACACAACCATCACATATATATCACATATCACACAACAATCACATATATCACATAGCCATCACATATAATCCATAACCATGACAAATATCATCACAAGTTGTCCACAAGTATCACATAGTCCACAAATATCATCCAAGTGCCGCCACGAGATCCTCCTCCGCGCCGCCAACCAAACCGGTCAGTGACTAGTGAGTGTTCAGGAATAAAGGGGTTTATTTGAAACTAGTAACAGTGAACTGAATGAAGAAACTAGTGCTGTATATGTATATCTGATAGAGCTATGTATGTAAATCGCTGCGATGGTGAATATGCAGGAATGGGGTTCCATGAGTTGCTCGAGGTGCAGCAAGGCGACCGGAGGTGGTACCATGACGACGTCTCCATCATCATCATCTCATTGGAGGGGAAGATTTGGAGCTCATCATAGGTTTCTTAAGAATTATTATTGTCATACTGATCATGGCATTGTAACCGTGGTAGCATGAATTATACTGATTCGCAATGTACACTGTAAAAAACGAACAGACTAATTCTTTGAGCAAAAAGTTTTGGCGGCATTTTCTTTTTCTTTGTATTTCTTGTAGTTGTAGGTAATAAAGGAGCTCTCTTGTTTCATTTGAAATTGAGTTGGCACAGTACACATCTTTAGTTAAAGCTTATGTCATATATATAAAGATCTTTAAAGATGAGCTATAATGATATTGTATGTTATATAATCTTCATTTGTTTGAATCTTTGCTGATGGGGAACGATGAAGAACAGACAAGACAGTTGGACCAAAAGGCCGGAAGAACATTCAGAACCATGCTTTGCATAGCAAAGGTCATGTCTACGAATTACAAATTAGATCAACTGCTTTAATGACAAAGCATATTCAGTGCTTGCAAACTAAACAAATCTGAAAATAATTCTTTGCATTCAAGCATCGTTTCTAAAAGCATTCGATTCACATTTATGCTACTACGATTTTTTTACCTATGAATTACCGGGGCTGCAGAGGGCGGACGCCGTGCCGGAGATGGTCGCGAGGACGTTGGGCCCCAGGTGGTGCTCGACCGAGCACAGTCTCCTCTCCGGGTTGCGGCGCGGCGAGCGGCCGGCGTGGGCGGGCGCGCGCGCGGGGGGCGGCGCGCAAGCGCGGCGTTGCGGGCAGGGCGGTGACGGGGGCGGCTGGCGGGCCAAACTTTGCCGATGGAGGCGGCTTCGGGGCTGCGTCCGGCGGGCGAGCGCGCCGGGCGCGAGCACGGCGGGCGGGCACGAGCGGGGCGGCGCGGGAGAAGACGCGGCGGCGCGAGGATGACGGGCAAGGCGGGGGCGGCGCTGGCAGGGGCGGTGAGGGAGCGAGGGGAGGGGAGGTTGCAGAGGACGCGGTGAGGGAGCGAGGGGACGGGAGTCTGTGTGCGTGCGTGAGTGAGTCACGGCCGTGCCAGTTAAGTCTTGGGTCAGGCCTTTGCCGAGTGTCCGTGATCGGGCACTCGGCAAAGCCGAGATTTAAAAAAAAATTAAAAATCTTTGCCGAGAGTCAAGCCGATAAGGCACTTGGCAAAGACTATGTTTTACCGAGTGCAAACCCTAGGGCACTCGGCAAAGGTATTTTTTTTAAAAAAACTTTTCTATTTCCTTTCTCTTTTCCTTACCCGTTTTTTCCAAATTTGTTCCAATACACTTTGAAAATACCTTGTCAAATTCACTCAACAATGCAAATTTGATGCTTCAGCGAAAAATAGACCATGATTTCATGTAGTTATAGCTCAAATTCCATTTATATAATTGCAATTACAAATTAATAATTATCAAATGGATCCAAAAAATCGCTAAAATTTAACATGACACGATCTTTGATGTCTATTGGCTATACAAAAAGTTTCGGAGTCAAACCACAACTCGACCGTCACTTTCACTTCAAATCTTACCAGATCATTCTCAAGAATCATAAAACTTCTTTGGAGATGTTTCGGTTTGTAAGCAATGTACTTGACAACTTATGCGACACCTTCTCAATTTTTTACCATAGCCTCCACATATGATATCATGACATCTTATCAAATTTCATGATTTTCGGACTTCCTTTGCTTTTTATAAAATTTAAAAACCATTCAACCACACGCTCGGGATCGTGTTTCCGAAATAAGATGTTCGAAAACCCTTATAATCTTATAGGTAAGGCCTCAAACTGGGTTGAATAACATGAATATCAATTTTATACTCATTTTTCTAAATATTTGAATCACTTGCAGTTCAAATTTAACTTAATTCCAAAAATTGCTTGAAATGCAATTAATTAGTTAAATATAACAAATAAATTAAAAAATACACCAAACTTAAGCATGGAGTAACAAATGTGGTATGTGGAGAGGTGAAAAATTTTGAAGTGCAGGAGTAAAAAAAAATTATACTTTGCCGAGTGTTGCATTTGTACACTCAGCAAAGAGCTGACGGCGGCAGGCTGGTTTAACGGCGGGCCAAAATTTGCCGAGTGTGAGACGTTGACACTCGGCAAAGAGGACGTCTTTGCCGAGTGCCGATCCTGAGCACTCGGCAAATACCATCTTTGCCGAGGGTCGTGTCGTTGTCGAGTGTTCAAGTTTGGGAATTCGGCAAAGACTGCCTTTACCGAGTGCCCGAGATAAAAAAAACTCGGCAAAGTTCTTGGCACTCGGCAAAGCTTGCGATTCCGGTAGTGACCATCACCTAAAATTATTTTTGTAGTAGTGAGTAGCGCTCGCCCACAACTATAAAAAACCACTTTCATAGTTGATGGGTCTAACTGAAACCTCCATATACAAGTTAATGGGTTTCGGTGCATTTAACTCTCTCTTTTTTTAAAGTTGCTATTGTGGTGGGGGAGAGAGAATCCCCCACCTGAATTTCATTCATGGTGGCTCTCAAACAGCCATGACTGTTACAGATAAGGGCGAGGTTTTGAAGAAAAGATTTAGTCCATGCCTTGGCGTTGATCCTACATTGCGTTAGCTATTATTGAGCACCAGGTTGTGGCAATCGTCCTGTCATCTTTGGGTAGCCAAGCACCCCACAGGTAAGCTTCAGATTTGCAGGCGGCTAAGGTTGCAGACAGCGACGACCTGTCCGCTTCGAATACGATGGCGTTTCTCCTTTTCCAGATGTGCCAGCAACATAGCAGGAGGAAGGTGCTGCAGTATTTGCTTGGAATGTGATTTGGCGGCTGGATGTCCTTCAGCGCTTAGAATCGAAGTATTGGAGTTCAGGCCTTCAGTATTGGAGTGTACTACCTGGCAGGGTTGTAAGTAAACCACCGATCTCATATTTATTTTTATATTTTCTCTTAGAATCGAAGTTGAATATACTGTTAAATAAATACATATACTACATACAAATGTGGATGGTTCCAGTTACAAATATGAATGTGGGGGACTACTTGAATACCGACAATATCGATTATGAATATCTTTTCCAGATATTGAGTAAAACCAATATCATATATATATGACACGTATATATATAGCAATCATTCAAGCGCTCCACGATTCCAAATTCTAATAAATTATGCTTAAAAAAGCAAAATACATGAGAACAAAAGTAGATAACTAAAACAAATATACAAAAAGAGAAAAGATCAGAAAATATAAATGTCGGAATGTTGAATGCATAAAAAGACAAAATAAATAAATATAAGTAATATATACTTACTTATAGATAATATATTGTGAGAGGAGACTTGTTATAAAAGCAGACCTAATGGCACCATCTCAACGCACCAGCGAAGGACATAGCAAGCCTGATTGCTAAGAAGTGAGAGGTAGTTTTTTTCCCCTTTCCTCAGTACTTATACTCAATGAATTCAGATATAATTTCAGATATCTCAGATATTTATCTGATATCAAATGCAACTAAAAATATCTTAGTCGGATGTCAAATACAAATACAAGATTACCAATTTTAGACGGACATTCGAATCCAGCAATCTGAACGGATATATATATCCAACTGATGTCCGAAAGGATACCGCACAATATTATCGTTCCTCGTCAACGGTCAAAATTTCTCCGGTCATAGTAAAATTTCTCATTTGTTAATCATCTAATCTTGTTGGCTACCATTGCACTAAAAGAATACGAGCATCTATCTGTCAAGTTTGAGATGTCACTACTGGATTCAGGTTCTTTGCCGAGTGCCTGAGGCACTCGGCAAAGGTCAGATTGCACTCGGCAAAGCCTTTGCCGAGTGCGGCACTCGGCAAAGAACACACGGCAAAAAATTGATCGGCAAAGCCCTCTTTGCCGAGTGTATTTTATCGGCACTTTCGGCAAAGGCTTTGCCGAAAGTGCCCCGGGACACTCGGCAAAGAAAAGCTACCAAATCCACGGCGCCGGTCTCGTTGATTTGGTCACTTTGCCGAAAGTGCCAACCTCAGGCACTTTCGGCAAAGATTTTTTATTTTTAAAAAATTTCTTTGCCGAAAGTGCCAACCGGTGAGGCGCTTTCGGCAAAGATTTTTATTTTTTTTAAAAAAATCTTTGCCGAAAGTGCCAACCGTGAGGCACTCGGCAAAGAGCTTTATTTTTTTGAAAATTTTCTTTGCCGAAAGTGCCAACCCGCAAGCGCGCCGCAAAGATTTTATTTTTAAAAAATTTCTTTTGCCGAAAGTGCCAACCCGAAGACACTCGGCAAAGAGCTTTTTTTTTTGAAAATTTTTTTTTTGAAAGTGCCAACCCGTGAGGCACTCGGCAAAGATTTTTTTTTTTTTAAAAAAATCTTTGCGAAAGTGCCGACCAGAGGCGCTCGGCAAAGATTTTTTATTTTTTTTATACGTGGCAAACCAACCACTAGCTGACATATAGCACTGTAAATTGTATTTTTGATATATTAGTGCTCACGAAAAAAGAATACATGCGATAAACATATAAGATACATATGCAAGAGACCAGGTCCACTTAATTGAAAGGGTAATAAATGGTAGCAAAATGTACCAATAACAACATGATCACCCCATGAGTCCAATGGCTGATTAGATACACACACGACTTGAAGCTCAAAGCGAAATAAAATGTTTTGAAAAACCAGTTACAACCAGAGACCTGAACTAGCTACATTATATATTGCCAATTCTACACTTGAAATGATCCTAGAATAAAATCGCACATACAAAAGAAACCATATTTGATGCATACAAAGAGACAATGGATCCATTAATCGATAGCCATATATAGGGCCCAACATCACTCGAAGTAATCAATATACGAAAAAGTTTGATCGCACAAAATAAGCTTAGATAAACGTTACATGAGGAGAAACAAAAGTTTCAGGTACTCTACATGGAAACTTCAAATAAAATAATAGGATTCTAAGGATGGGCAATTGATGACCAGCAGCATGAAGTTATAATCTGAAAAAGTTCTACAAAAATGGAGTCAATTGGATATTATGATTAGTAGTTTGGGAGAGTTTTCTAGTTATGTCAATTAGCAATTTCTAATGCATCTGCAGAAATTTGATTATTCTTTAAAGCCAAACAATCAGTTAAACGTGTCTGTGCAAAATCACGATCTTAACAAAATAAAGTAAAATCACAATGGACAAAAAATTGTCCCTAAGTTAAACTTTCAGCTTTTTATGCAAAAAATTCAAGGTAAATCTGATAATTTTTGTGGAGTTCAGTACCATGGATGCTTCAGCAGAACTGCGAAAGTTTAACATGGTTGGGACGTTGGGTGTCAACAGTAACTCAGTTTTCTGTTGTTAATCATATTTGTGTGATAACTAGTTTGATGCTTTGATGTTCTATAAAACCAAGGAAAGGTTTGTGATCTTTGTTTTCTCAATAAACATGAGCAGCGTTAATTAGGATAGGTTCTTCTGCATCAAACGTGGGTGAATAACAGAAGTACATGGTTAGAAAGGATGCATGGTACCTTATAGTTGAATGTGTAATCTTAATGTTCTATATGTTGTGACGCCGACTGCAAATCGCAGGAGGTCAGGTTTGGTACAACCGTGCAATTGCCAAACTATTGCCCTTCTTTTCAACAATAAATTGCTTATCACTTTGAACCTTTAATATGCAAAACAAATGATAAGGTGGGTAGCTAGTGAATGATCAGCTGAAAGTGGCACTGAAAGAAGGAAGGCCTTATGACTTTCCTGTACAATCAGCAGGTGAGCCGCGATTTATTGGACTACTGCCAGCACAACCGTCAATTGAAATGGCAAATTAGAAAGTTAGAAAACAAACATTCAGATATTGGATAGATGGAAAGGAGGTAAATGTAAGGAAACAAAGAAAAACAGAAAGTGGCATTTTATTTTAATGATTTTGTTTGCAGACCCTATACGTCACTATTCTGGCATCATAATCTAGAAGTATGGGTTAAGTGTAGAAAAATACTGAACCTAGACTTACGTCATGAGATTGACATCCCCGCAAGATAGGTGGCTTTTTCCTTTTTTTGCATGGTACAACTGGAACCGACACTAACATGTACTCGGCCCAAGATATACACGAAGGCAATGCCATGAAAATGTAAAGTAATACTTAGAGCAATCAGATTTCAGAGTCAATTAGCCCAAATTTGAATGCATCAAGCATATACATAGGAAGGGCATACCCTGAATTAATAAACAGGTAATAGTGCAATAGTATATAAGCGTCGAATAGGCACATGGGTACGTGCTTTGAAGAAAAAATAGTACACTTTGCAAAAGAGATTGTGTAAAAAAAAAAAAGAATGGATTTGTACCTTAATCTTAGCATCGTGATTGGGGAACGCCGCTGAGCAGACACTGATTAATGGATCTCGTAGAAAAATCATGATGAGATAAAGCAGATAAGGACAATAACATGGATGCTTGTTATCTCTGCATTATTAATTACGTATGCGGCCACACGAAGGTCAAGAAAGACCGTAGAAACACATCTGTGACCAACTCGGGATCCCTCCAAGCTTTGGTCATAACGAAATGCATCAAAATAGATATGCATGACAATAGTAAGGATCATTCAAGCAGGATTACTATCGAACTCCATTCGTGATGATAGGTAAGACAACGGGGCATAGATGCATAATTTGGAAATACATAGGAGCCACGACCGACTTTGCATAGATGTCGTGCGATAAAAAATAGGGTCTCCATCGGTAAGACAGGCCTATAATGTTGATCTGAATCCATTCATATTTGATCATTCCCAATCCGCTTCAACGTTGAATCTCGGAAAGTAGGTGTGGATTAGCAACCAATCCGTCCATACTTCATATAAGTGAAGCAAAACAAATACTAATCGGACGTAGTTCATATAAGTTGAAGCAAAACAAAGCGGTGCCGGCGACGCTGGTTCACCGTGAACAGAGCGAGTGTGGGGACGAGGCGGTACCACTGCGAGCGACGCAGAGCATGGGCGGGGCGGGTTTGAGGCGGCATCGCATCTCACGGCGCGCATTGCCGCTATTGTGGTCGTCGTGGCTGCGGCGATTGGAGGCGAGGAAGCGAAGGAGACGGCGTGCTTGAGACTTGCAGATCGGGTAGGGGTCGTGACCTCGACTCGTCGGTGGGAAAGACGAAGCGGTAGCGATGGGGTGGGCTTCTGCTGGCGCCTTGAAGCGCGTGTGTGTGAGAAGAGGCGGTGGGGTGGCGTGCGGTGGTGGCAAGCGCGCGCGCACGGGAGGGGGAGGCGCTGTGTGGTGGGGGCGCGTTATATAGTGGCGGGCGGCGCTGACGGGCCGGAGCTGGCGTGTGGGGTGTCTGTCTGTGGCTTGACTGTCCGGCCGAATTCGGTTAAGTGTCCCCACCCGCCCCTTTGCCGAGCGCCGGATCAGGAGGCACTCGGCAAAGAGGCAACTTTGCCGAGTGCTCAGATCTAGCACTCGGTAAAGATTTTTTTTTAAATGTCTTTGCCGAGTGTCCCTGCGGAGGCACTCGGCAAAGAGGAAATTTTTTAAAAGAATTCAGAATCCTCTTTGCCGAGTGCCTTATTCTTGGCACTCGGCAAAGACCCCCTTTGCCGAGTGCCATGCCCCGGCACTCGGCAAAGTTTTTTTATTTTTTTTGTATTTTGCCTCCAAATTTTTTGTGCATCCCTTTTAAAGTAACAGGAACTCCTAATTAGAAGTTTAGGATTTTTTGTGGCTTTTTGATATATTTAGTTACTTTATTTTGTTTACTTGAATTTTTTCGAAAAATATAAATTTGAATTTGCCGCATTGAATGCGAATAATGGAATTTAATGATTAAAAAATGATAGTCATATTCTTTTGAGTGTAGTGTGAGGCCGTATCCGTATCCGAGCGAACCCAAAATTTCGGACATCTTATTCACAAAACATGACCGCGAACTTGCGTGCGTAGTGTTTTTAAGTTCTATAAAAAGCAAACGAAATCCGAAAATCATAAAACTTGTTGAGATGTCGTGATATCGTATGTGGAGGCTATGATAAAAATTTGAGAAGGTTTAGTGTACGTTGTCACGTACGATGCATACAAACCAGGACATCTCCACATGTGATATCAGATATCACATGTAGAGATGTCCTGGTTTGTAAGCATCGTACGTGACAACGTGCACGAAATCTTCTGAAATTTTTATCATAGCCTCCACAAATGATATCACGACATCTCAACAAGTTTCATGATTTTTCGACTTCGTTTGCTTTTTATAGAATTTAAAAACACTTCACACGCAATTTCGCGGACATGTTTCATGAGCAAGATGTCCAAAATTTCGGGTCCGTTCCTGGATACAGCCTCTCACAACACTCACTAACATGACTATCAATTTTTGAATCATTAAACTCCATTATTCGTACCACGTGCAGTTCAAATTTCTAATTTTCGGAAAAATTCAAGTAAACGAAATAAAGTAACTAAATATAACAAAAAGCCACAAAAAATCTCCAAATTGTAACTAGGAGTTCCTGGTGCTTTAAAAGGGCTGCACAAAAAAATTGGAGGCCAAAAACAAAAAAAACAAAAAAAACTTTGCCGAGTGCCGGCGTCTGGCACTCGGCAAAGGGTGTCTTTGCCGAGTGCCAAACATTAGGCACTCGGCAAAGAGTGTTTTAATTTTTTTAAAAAAATTTACTCTTTGCCGAGTGCATCCACAGGAACACTCGGCAAAGAAATTATAAAAAAAATTAAATCTTTGCCGAGTGCCGTGCCAGGGGCACTCGGCAAAGTAATTTTTTTTAAAAAAAAATTCTTCGCCGAGCGCCAGATCTGAGACGCTCGGCAAAGAATTTTTTAAAAAAAAAATTAAATCTTTGCCGAGTGCCAGATCTGGCGCACTCGGCAAAGAATTTTTTTTTAAAAAAAAACAAATCTTTGCCGAGTGCCTAACAGCGCGCGGCAAAGAAGGCCGTGATCGAACTTATTTGTTTCGCAGGCGACCTATGCCGAGTGTAGAAATTTTGCCGAGAGTCTAGCACTTTCGGCAAAGAAGTCGCTTGTCGAAAGTGTCCGTGTTTGCCGAGTGCGGCACTTTCGGCAAAGAACTCTTTGCCGAGTGTAATTTTTTGCCGAGTGCAGCACTCGGCAAAGAAGGTCTTTGCCGAGTGCCCGATTTTTGACACTCGGCAAAGAATTTTGCACTCGGCAAAGTCTCTGTTTCCAGTAGTGTGTGACCTCTACCGAACTTCGGTACGCTTAGGCCTCGTTTGGTTTTTTAGGCGCTCCTAAAATTTCTGTTACATCGAATGTTTGACACATACATGGAGTATTAAATATAGACTAATTACGAAATTAATTGCACAACTTACGACTAATTTGCGAGACGAATCTTTTAAGCCTAATTAGTCCATGATTTGACAACATGGTGCTGCAATACACATGTGCTAATGACAGATTAATTAGGCTTAAAAAATCGTCTCACAAATTAGCCTCCATCTATATAATTGGTTTTGTAATTAATCTATATTTAATGCTCTTTATTAGTATCTAAACATTTGATGTGACATGAATTTTAGCATCAACTAAATAACCAAACACCACTTTGGTTTCGTAGTTTCTATTCAACTGGACTGACCTAGTCAATCATTTGACCATGAATGGTCAATGCTCAGACGTGTAGTATCACAAAGAAAATTATCTGCAGCCTAAGCAAGTGACAAATTATTCGATGTGAACCATACCTTCTTGGTAGTATCATAAAAGACCCTAGAAACATATTTAAATCGCTCAAAAAAAATAAACTTGACATATCCATATTGCTCTATAGATACACTTTGTTCAAAGTTGGGATGCAAACTTGTTTTTTAAAAAATTAATATGAAAATTACAAATTTTATGTGTTCGCCGGTACCGCTCTATTCTCTTTATAGAAAATGGAAAAAATATTCAGCAACTGCATCTGCAAACAACAGCCAATTCTTACAAGGTTTTCAGTTTAAATGCTCGAAATTTATAAAGGGGAAAGAGCTCACTCAAATACAGAGATATGAAAAGCAGAGTCTAACATTGTTTCGCTATCCATTCTCGATGAAGACGTCCAAGGCGACAACCTCGCCAATGTTTTGCTTGCCAAATGAACTTTCTCTCTTATGTCCTCACGCTACAGCACCATCCAAAACTGCAACTAGTATGACCCCCTTGAATATAGCCTGCATAATTTTTTTATTTGTTCTAAAAAACAATGTCGTTATGGGTACACCAAATTGCTCAAAAAATATCAGCAACTCCATGGAAATCATTTTTTCTCCCACCCAATGCCCGTTAGTCAATTTTCAAGCATATGGGTAGTGGATCTAGGTGGGGTAGTGTATAACTGTTTCATTGCAATCACAGAAACAACACTCATCTGATTAATGTTACCCTACTCTATGCAACTTAAACAATAAATTTCCTGTCTAGTTTCTTTTTCCACATACCATTCTTCATTCTTTGGCAACATTTTGATGTTCATTTTCAACAATACTCATTGTAATACTAGGAATTTTTATTTTAATCCTACTAAAATCATATTTTAAGCATAACACAACTTGACTTTCATTTTTATTTCTAATCCTTTTCTTGGTGTCATTCCATTGTGGCAGTTCTAGCATGAGTTATGCCATGCCACCACGCATGCAGCAGCGTGAAAGGTTTACCACAGTGGCAGCCAAAATAGTGAACTGTTACGCTTGTGTGGATGCTTAATGCCATCTCCCACCCTTCCCCCCTTCGCCATTCCATATGGCATGATAGGTGTGACTTATGAGCAATCACTACAGGAAACCGGGACTTTGCCCAGTACTGGAATCTTTGCCGAGTGCCAAATATCGGGCACTCGGCACAGACCACCGTTGCCGAGTGCCGCACTCGGCGAAACTTGGCACTCGGCAAATAGGTCTTTGCCGAGTGTCTGGCACTCGGCAAAATACGACACTCGGCAAAGCCAAACTTTGCCCAGTGCCAGACACTCGGCAAAGTTGGCCACTCGGCAAAGAGGCGCCCGGGATAACGGTGCCCGACGTCGGCCTCTTTGCCGAAAGTGCCTACATTTGGCTTTTCGGCAAAATATTGGCTTTGCGAGTGCCTAGGGCTAACAGCACTCGGCAAAATATTCACTTTGCTTGAAGTGCCAAACTCTAACACTTTCGGCAAAATATTTTTTTTGTTTTTGCCACCAACTTTTTTATTAGATTTTCATTTGTACTATGAACAACATGTTCAAATTTGGCACAATTTCATTGTTGTTTGCTATATTTCTTCACTTTATTTCGTTTTCTTGCAATTTTAGAAAAATGTAGGTTTTCAGCTGCAGGTGCATCGAATAATAGTTTTGATCCATTCCAAAATGTTATTCTTGTTTGTTAGTGTCACTTTATGCTAAATCAAGGATATCTCAATTTCGATCAACGTGCTCACGGAACAGCGTCGCGAACTTGACGTCGCAGTGGTTATTTAATTCTATAAAATTAAGCGAATTTTATAGAATCCCAAAAATCATCAAACTTGGCGATATGTCGTGATATCACATGCATAGCACGGTGGTAAAAATTTGAGAAAGCGTTTGGAGGTGTCATCACGTATGGTGTTCACAAACAAGAATAACATGGATCAAAACTATTATTCGATTCCCCTGATAGTCAAACCTCACATTTTTCGAAAATTGCAAGAAAAACTAAATAAAGTGAAGAAATATAGCAAACATCAATGAAATTGTGCCAAATTTGAACATATTGTTCATGGTACAAATACAAATCTAAGAAAAAAGTTGGTGGCAAAAAAAAAAATTATTTTGCCGAAAGTGCTAAGGTTTGGCACTCGGCAAAAAGTGAATATTTTGCCGAAAAGCTAGTTTCTAGGCACTCGGCAAAGCTGTGACAGGATTTTTTTAATTTTTATTTCAGCCGAGTGCGGACCGGGGCACTCGGCAAAATAGTTTCTTTGCCGAGTGCCCCGGATCGGCGCTTTCGGCAAAGAGGTTTGAAATATAAAAAAACCAGACACACAACACACACCACGCACACACTGACACGCACACACATGCAGCGCCATAGCAGCTGCGCCGCCATGCCGTCCACTGCCGGAGCCGCAGCGCAGCTGCTGGCTCCCCACGCGCCCGCCTTGCTCCCGGCCCCGTGAGCCTGCGCCCAGGCCCCCAGAGAGGAAGGAGGAGGAGGTAGGAGGAAGAGGAGGAAGGAAAGGAAGGAGAAGAAGGGAGGAGGAAGAAGAAGAAAGGGAAGGGAGAGAGAAGGAGAATGGGAGAAGAGGAGAAGAAAGGTGCCACCTCGGTTCGTCGACCCTCCTCGCCCAATTAGCTTGCCAAGGCCTTGGCGTCTTGCCGTCTTCACAATGCACCGCCAGAGTAGGAAGGAGGAGGAGGTAGGAGGAAGAGGAGGAAGGAAAGCAGGAAGGAGAAGAAGGGGAGGAGGAAGAAGAAGAAAGGGAAGGGAGGAGAGAAGGAGAAGGGGAGAAGAGGAGAAGAAAGGTGCCACCTCGGTTCGTCGACCCTCACGCCGTAGTGGTCGTCCCCGTTGTCGTCGCCGGGCCTCGGTCTTCGCATTCTCGCTGGCAAGGTATGCCCTAATGTTAGTATTAGTTAGTAAGTAGTAGTGTTAGTAGTAGTAGTTAATTAATATTGTTAGTATTAGTTAGTAAGTCGTAGTGACAGTAGTAGTTGTAGTTGTTGTTCATAGTTTTAGTGTTAGTAGTAGTTATTGTTGTATGTATGTGGTTGATGGCCTTCGTGCCTATGTTTGGTATACATGTGGTTGTTGGCCTTCGTGCCAATGTTTTCTGCAGGTTTTGGGAACCTCTCCGTGCGGGGGGGAGTCTTTAAAATTTTCAATGGAGTCTAACCATTTGCCTTTTCTTTCCGGGGCGAGGACCGTTTGGAGGCACTCGGTGACCCCGATCGTCTGCGTTGGCATTGCGGTTCTGCCTGCACCGCATCGCCTCGCCACTGCAGCGACTCGCCACCGCCCCACTAGCCTGACCTCATCGACACCCTAGGTATAACCCATCTTGCATACTTGCATCTCGTGTAACCCAGTTAGGCGTCTCCGTCCGAAAGAGATACGATCGTTGGTATGCGAGATCTTTGCATACCAAATTTCATACTGTTTCGGATTGTCCACGTTTTTGACAGTTTGACGGATGCGTAGATGGGTTGGTTTCCGTGGCCCGCTCTGTCCGAGGCAGTGTTTGACACCACCTCCTCGTTGTTCTCTCGATACACAATCTCCCCGCTGGGGCGTGTATCGGGAGAGCAATGAGGGAAATCTTGCCAAATTCTATCTTGGATAGGAGTGGACCATGGAAGCCAACCTCATCTCGCATCCCTCGGTGAGATTAGGACCTATCCTTCACCTATTAGATGTATAGTAGGAACGCCTTGTGGATTTACCTGTAGTTTTTATTACTCGCTTACATATGCATGTGCCAGAGGATGGATAACCGTGAGTGGATGTACACGGGCCACGCAAGTATGACCCCAGAATGGATGACCAAGACCAATGCTTTCCTGGAGCATGCATTTGGTGAATTTGCTAAAGGGTCAGCCCGGATGCCGTGTCCGTCTAAAAAGCAGATGTGGGAACAAGAAAAGAAAAATTAAGAGGCTCGTGGGGGAAGATCTTATCAAGTATGGATTCACGACAAACTATACCCGCTGGATCCACCATGGTGAAGCCGATCGTATTAGAGAGGAGGTGGTGAGACAGCGTCTCGAGGATTATGATGGAGATGGCGGGGTAGCAGACTGGATGGATGACATTCAAAGAGCCGCAGTTCGGTGAAGGATTGGAGGAGAAGCGGAGGAAAGCGCAAAGGCGTTCTATGATATCTTTGTCTTGGTGTGAAGCCCTGCTGCGAAAAGACAATGGTATCGCATTTGGATGCAATTGGACGCATCATGGGGTTGAAGTCGCGATTTAGCATGAGTCGGGACAACTTCGATGGTATGTTGGCGGTTTTGGATCCACGCTTCGGAGGATCACATCATCCCGAAGAAGAACTTGTACGAGTCACGAAACTTCTTCGTGCACTTAAGATGCCGTATGAGCGAGATCCATGCTTGTCCGAATGGATGCGTCCTTTTAGGAAAGATCACGAGGAGCAACGCCTTGTCCAAAGTGCAAATCCTCTAGGTACCTGGAGGTCGACACTAGTGATGGCAAGAAGGAACAGCTGAGTATCCCTACAAAGGTCCTACGGTACCTTCCTTTCATACCGAGGATCCAACGGCTGTACATGATAGAGGAGTCCGCGAAACAGATGACATGGCACAAAAATGGCAAAAGGTACAATCCGAACAAGATGGTACACCCATCGGATGGCGACGCCTGGACCCATTTCGATGGCATACATCGTGTTAAAGCTGAGGAGGCTCGCAATGTACGTGTAGCGTTGGCAACAGATGGGTTCAACCCGTATGGATTGTCCATGGCCCCATACACTTGTTGGCCCGTGTTCGTGATACCCTTGAATCTCCCCCCCGGTGTCATCTTTCAACCCAAGAACGTATTTTTGTTGCTGATAATTCCTGGACATCCGGGAAACAATATGGGTGTGTTCATGGAGCCTGTGTTCGATGATTTGATCGATGCTTGGGAAAAGGGGGTACTGACATACGACCGAGCTACAAAGAGAAACTTCACAATGCATGTGTGGTACCACTACTCCCTGCATGACTTCCTAGCGTATGGCCTATTCTGCGGGTGGTGTGTTCACGAGAAGTTCCCATGCCCAATATGCAAGGCAGGTGTGAGTTTCACTTGGCTGAAGAGTGGTGGCAAGTTTTCTTCGTTCGACCAACATCGTCAGTTCCTCCCCCTTGACCATCCATTCAGACGAGACATCAAGAACTTCACGAAAGGTGTTGAAGTCACCGATCCTGCACCTCAGATGATGACCATTTGCCGAGATCCTATTTGAGATAGAGGCTCTCAAAGTTGATAAAGAGAAAGGTCGTTTTGATGGATATGGTCGATTACCACATGTGGACTCATAAATCGAGGCTTGACTAGGCTTCCCTATTTCAACGATCTTCTTCTTCCACACAACATTGATTTAATGCACGAGAGAAGAATATCGCCGAGGCGCTTTGGGGAACACTCATGGACACGAGAAAAGTCTAAGGACAATGTTAAGGCAAGAGTGGACTGGCAAAGACTGCATGCGATAGACCAAAGCAAGTGATGAAGACTCGCGCTGGCAAGAAATGGAAAAGGACTTGATCGATTTCGTTTTGAAGAAGGACCAAAGGAGGAAGTATGTCGATTGGGTTCGATCGTTAATGTTCCCCGATGGGTATCTGGCGAATCTAAGGAGGGGAGTGAACGTGTCCACTTGCCGAGTGTTAGGGATGAAGAGTCATGACTTCCACATATGGATTGAGCGGCTCCTTCCGGTGATGACCAGAGGTTTTGTCCCCGAGCATGTGTGGCGTCTGGCGAGTTGAGCTATTTCTTCCGCCATGACTTTGTGCCAAAAAGAGCTATCTCGGCCGTGATTGATGACTTAGAGAAAGTGGCACTGTGTTGCTCTATAAGATGGAGAAGATCTTCCCACCCGGCTTCTTCCTCTCAATGCGACATCGATTTTGCTTTTGCCTCCACGAGGCACCGAATGGGGGGCCCGTGCAAGCCCGTTGGTGCTATCCAATCGAGAGATGTCTAATGGTTCTTCGGAAAAAGTGTAGAAACAAAGCCAGAATTGAGGCATCCATGGCAGAGGCATTCATTCTTGAGGAGGTGTCAAACTTCACAACATCATACTATAAGGATAGCCTTCCCAGCGTGCACAATCCAATCCCTCGTTACAACACCGATGAGAGGTCATCAAATCTCAGCCTTTTCAAAGGTCAACTTGGCAGGGCAAGCGCTTCGAGCACCAAGACCTTGCGGAATGATGAGTGGCGCACTATCATGTTGTATGTGTTGTTGAACCTTGATGAAGTGAACCCTTATGTGCAGTAAGTTCTCAATGAGCTTGTTACATACGCCGTCACTATCATCTATCTATCCAACCCCCTTGTCTCTTGCTTTTTCAGGGAATTTCTGAATACATACTGGACAGGAAATAGGGATCCTTCCCCTCAAGAACAAGATAGTCTTCTCAAAGGTGGTGTGCCCGATTTCATTTCATGGTTCGAAAAGAAGGTACCATCCAATTTACATCGTTCCATCTGTGACATCCCACTTTGCTCCTACGAGCGAGTAATGATCTATCCGCCCTCACCTTACAGGCATGCACGGATGCGGAAATGGATGAAGAGTTGAAACAGGTTGTCAAAAGCTTCCCCTATAGGGTCAAGTCATTCACCATATATGATGTGAATGGCTATCGCTTCCACACAAGAAGCCACGAGCTCAGTCGGCCCAATCGAAAAACCACGAATATTGGAGTTCGTACACCCGGCACCGATGACCGCGACTACTACGGCATAGTCGAAGAAATATACAAGCTCAACTTCGAGCTTCACGGAGGTCATAAGCCAGTCGTATTCAAATGCCATTGGTTCGATCCCAATGTCACGAGAAGAGCCCCTGAGATTGGACAAGTTGAAATTCGACAAGATTCCCTCTATCAAGGAGACTATGTCTATATTGTGGCTCAACAGGCCACGCAAGTTTATTATCTTCCATGGGCGTGCCAAAAAGATCCCACTCTTGAGGGTTGGTACCTTGCGCAGTTGGTATCACCGCATGGCAAAGTGCCTGTCCCAAACGATGAGGATTACAACTTTGACCCAAACACATATACAGGAGAGTTCTATCAACCCGAGGGGCTAGATGGCATGTTTCACATAGACATGTTTTCGCTGATGGGCATGGAAGTAGACAATGACATTGATGAGGACGATGGAGATGAGGACGATGGAGAAGAGGTGCAAAATGCCAAAGACTTAGCACTCCATGAAGAATAGGTAGCCTTCATTTTATATTCTAACATTTCTAATACAATACTTGATGGCATGCAGATGTGTCCTTCTTGGTGCGCCAGGCACAGAGACTGTTGGGCGGCCATCGTGGACAAGTGGGTCTCCGATGAGTGGAGGGAGAGGCACGCCCTCCGTCGGGAGTGCCGCCTGCAGATGGGTGGGCCGGCGCACCACCAAGGCAACCGGCCCCTCAGTTCGTACGCCCAGGCCTGGGTACACGCTACGCACTTATTTATTTATTTGTTCTAATGCTCAATTCTCATTACTTCTAATCGTCTTTGTGTTTTCCTCGCAGTCCCAGTCGCATGATGGCCAGGAATGCAACGAGTTCATAAGCGTCACGCCATGGCACACAAGGGCAAAGCGACAGCCCAGACACAATCTACAACTGGAGGGCGGGCCCGAGGCGTCTGACAAAGAACATGGCGTCCATAGCAAGCTCACCGACTACACCTCGGCGGCCCATGAGGCATGGGGAGGACTTCGACCCCGCCACCCAGCCCCTTGATACCGACCTCGTGATGAGGCTCGAGAGGAGGAAGCAAGACGGGCAGTCTTGGATGGCCTCCAACATGGTCGACTCGACCTCTATGCCCAACCTCGCCCAGATCCGAGCACATAGCACGAGCTCCTCCGTCCCCATTCGACCTCGGCAGGCGAGCACACTTTGCATCGGATGGCGGCACTCCGAGTTAGTTCTATTTCATTCGCCGTTCATTACTTTTACACATGTACCTTGCATTTGCATTGTTTAAGCGTTGGTGATTGAATATTGCGAGCCCTTTGTGGAGAGGATGGAGGCCAAGAGGGAGGCCGAGAGGGTCGAGAGGGAGAGGGAGAGGGCCCAGAGGGAGGCCGAGAGGGCCGAGTGGGAGGTCCTGAGGGCCTAGAGGGCGGCCGAGGCGCAGAGGATGCAGGACATGTTCTCATTCATGTCGAGCCTCGGCACCACTCTCCCGGGTGTGGTGGTGCCCCAGTCGCTGCTCGCTCCAGTTGTGCCTCCTACTCCTCCGGTTCTAGGCACTCCGGTGAGTATATATATATGGTTGATCAAGTCCTTTAGCTTGTGTAGATACTAATGAATTCAATTCTCCTTTGTGCAACAGTCATCGGGTTCGAACCCGACTCCTTCGCCTCAGCACACACACCCCGGCTGGACAGGTCCACCACCGCATGGAGGTGCCCCTTTAGGCTCCCATTGGGATCAGTGGCAGTAGGTGGTGCCCCTTCATGTTTCATTGACTTTTCTTGATTTAGGACTTGTGTTGGATGAAGACTTCTTAGATGTTGTCATGGATTTGCACATTGGATGTGCGTGTGATGGATTATGCAGGAGGATGTGCTTGTGATGGATGTTAAATGTGCTTGTGATGTATTATGGATTATGTATGCGTTTTGTGTGATGCTAAATGCCTGTGTGCTGTCTCATGTATTATATATGAGTTTTGCGTGTTTGCTTTCGAAGGAAAGCAACAAACAAAAAAATATGGTCTAATGAGTTTGACGAGTATTTGAATAGGTTTCATTGAAAATGATCATGTCAACTCATGGTATTGCTCAAATGAAGAAGAAGCGAGCGTATTTGATGGTGCAAAATGAGATAAAGAGAAATAAATATGGTCTGGTCTCAATAGTAGTTTGCTTTGCATGAACAAGGAGAGATTGATAGTTGCTTGGTATTTGATTAAGTATTGAAGACTGAGTCAAGACACTACTACAGAATGGACTTGTTGTCCCGGGCGGTAACGGTCTTTAATCCCGGTTACCGCACCGGGACAACAATCCCGGGACTAAAGGTGCCACCTTTAGTCCCGGGTCATCGAGCTGGGGCTAAAGAGGGACCTTTAGTCCCGGTTGGTGTTACCAACCGGGACTAAAGGCCCTCCAGCCGAGCAAACGTGGCCGCACCCTTTAGTCCCGGTTGGTAATCCCAACCGGGACTAAAGGCCCTCCAGCCGAGCAAACGTGGCCGCACCCTTTAGTCCCGGTTGGTAACCCCAACCGGGACTAAATGTTCCTTTTCTTTTTCTTTTTTTTTTGTTTAATTTGTTTTCAGTTCAGTTACACGTATTTGTTTAATATATAATATGTTTTTATGTACGTATTGTACGCTGCTAATATAAATACATGCATACGCATATAATTACATCTAATTCTCATCTCGAGCATTATTATATTGAATAAAGTATGAACCTATATATATTATAGATATATATATATATATGTATATATACAACACTTTCATAATCTTGTTCTCGAAAATAACGATATCAATAAACATTTAATTTATATCATTTATTCCTTAGGATCAAAGTAGAACTTCGCCGTTGGGATTTAGCACTTTTTCGAGAAGAAATCACGCTATTGACTCTTGAACTGCTTTCGAGATGGTCTTTTTGCATGACCCTTCGTTTCAACCATTCAGTCTTGCATTTGAAATAAAAGGAAAAATATTAATATATATATATATATATATTCATTTAAAATAAATAAAAATTGATATATACGTACTCGAGGACATCTTTAGGAGTTCTTCTTATATGCGTAATGATAAATTCACAAACGTAGTATCCACACAAGTTATTACACGGTGGGTGCCATAAACACCCTGCATTGCGAGAAGAAGATTATTCTCATCATCTCACACGTAAATTGAAGTACGATATAGTAATTAAACACGTGGGGAAGTGTATATAGTACAACTTCTTTGGTATTTCAACTACATTAAGTGGTGCCTTGCAATCCTTGCGATGTTGCGAATAAACTCTTTCCAAAACCACGTATGCGACCAATAATGTACGATCGTTAATAAATTATGGCAAAGTCTATTCAATAATAGTTGTCTTGCGCGAGAGATCGAAATACCCCTGGATAATGTCTATCATATCTTGGTATAGTGCCGCTCTTTTCTCAACGAGTCAAAGATTACTAACCGACTTGAGTTTAACTCAATGACAATGAGTATCCAATGAAAGCTGCATTGGTTTATACATACTGCGATACATACATATAAGTTGTATTGATATTACATAAAATGTGTAGACTACATTATTATTAACACTTACTCAAAGTTATGCGGGAAAAGTATTGTTGTCTTGTCGTCTTTGCTTCACGAAGAACATCATGATATTCTCTCTGTGCTTCGGATACCCACCGCTCCTTGATAATAATACGGTTTTGAATATGATATAAGGATAATGAAGCCAACACGGTGTCTTGTATTCTTTGGAGCTCGACATCGGAATCGTATATAAATATAAGTTACATGTGAGGATAATTATATACACGTACGCATGGAAGTGAGTTTATTAAATAAAAGTAAGAATCACTTACAAACAAAAGGAGCTAATGATTGATTTGTCCAGGCGTCCAAGTGGTATAGTTGATGCAATTCTTGAAACTAATATGTAAGATGTCATCACCACGAAAGTAATGATGGTCTCTAAATCGACAAAGATCCTTTGCTCACCCCCTCGCCTGCGCTTTGCATGTACCACTTGTTGAGCAAGTACATTTGCGTACCCAATTCATTCGAGCCACGGGGTTGTATAGACTTTTGCCATATTTATAAGTCTTCCGGTATCAACTTCCGAGTTACGGATTGGAGCTTTGCCCGTCAATTGATCCAAGGTTAAACCAGTATCTTCAAAAAAAGCATTAAGGGCTTGAACCGACACTTCTCTAGAGTTGTCTTGTCGATAGACTTCTATGTTGAAACCATATTCATTAGCAACAACAAGATTTTGCATTGGTTGCTTACATTGTCGAGTTTATGGGACATCCTTCCACGATGCTCTTTTCCTTTTCTTATCTGCATCATGTGACTTCACGAGGGAGCGGTCATAGTACGATAGTGGCGAAGGCTTACGAAGTTCAATCATCTTTTTCTTGTGAGCATCGACCTTCTGCCTCAACACATCTCGTGGTATGTAAAAGTATGGCTTCTCCTTAAGCTTCGCTTGACTCTTGTTTTTTATATCTATAAAAAAATCTTTCATTTTTTGTCTTCTTCAGCTGCTATTTGCTCATCAGTCTTTTCAGGAAGTATTTCTTGAGAAATAACTCTTTTTCTCGGGGTCTTCTTTGCCGCCGGGACCTTAGACGTCTTTGTAGTGCGTCGCTGTGGAGGGGGTGGGGGCGGTGTTGGAGACCGGCGTGGAGGCGATGAGGCCGGTGTTGGTGGAGACCGGCGTGGAGGCGTTGGAGATCGTTGTGGAGGCGGTGGGGCCGGTGTAGGAGTTGGAGATCGTTGTGGAGGCGATGGGGCTGGTGTAGGAGTTGGCGATCGCCGTGGGGATAAAGTCGTCTCGCCCCCCGTGATGCTGTGATGAGATGGGGAATGAGAGGCCGAGGATTCGGTACCAGTTGTCATCTACTTTCTATACTTATTTTTGTAAACTACTGTAAATTTCACATTTTCTAAAATAATATATTTAAACAAAACTAAAATTATTTATTTATCTAACTAAACCGCTCGGCAGAGAACATGCTCGTCGAGATGATCACGGTCCGCAAGTTCAACTAGTACGGATTTTCAACAATTTTCTAACTATTTTCTAAGTTTTTCATTTTATGGAAAAATTAATTCTAAGATCACGTAAGCCGCCGGGGACTAGGATGGCGCGTGCTCCAGCGAGGACGAGCGAGGCGTGATTTTGATGAACTAATTTAACTTTTGTTTATCCAAACATATATGCAAATCATCATCGCAAAATCATAATAAAGTCCAACATATAAAGTTACACATGCATCTACATCGCAAAATGAGATAAGCTACTGATAAAACATAAGAGGATTAAGTTTGTTACCTCCAAAATCAAAGAGCAACACCAATGGAGGGGGAGAGAGCAAGAACAACAGCAAGCTGAAGAACAGAGGCAGTGAGTTTGAATGGAATGGCTCGGGCTCGGGGAGAAAGAAATGAGTGTATAGGCCGGCATAATTAGTCCCGGTTAGGTGGCCAAACCGGGACTAAAGATTAATATTTATTCCCGGGGTGTCGCCCAAAGCGGGACTAAAACCTTTAGTCCCGGCTGGTATTACCAACCGGGACTAAATGTTACCTTTAGTCCCGGTTGGTAATACTTAGTCCCGGTTGGTAATACCAGCCGGGATTAAAGATCCCTGCCACGCGGACGACCATTGGGCAGGGACCTTTAGTCCCGGTTGGTATTATGAACTGGGACTAAAGGGTCCTTTAGTCCCGGCGACAAAAAATGCCGAGGCTAAAGCTAAATTGGAACATCGTTCTAAAGTCTGTTCTCTAGTAGTGAGAATGCATAAGTGAAGAAATGCGAAGGGTTGAAGTGATCCAAAGTTTAGAGTTAAATTTTAAACCATGGGATCAAACATGGAGTAATATGGGATTTGTGGGGGCAGATTAAAGCTCTTATCCTTATGTGTGGAAAATGGAGCGTCGCTAGCAATTTTTCCGCATATATAGACAAAGAAGAGGAAGAAGAACGATATAGAGATAAAAGAAGAGAACTCATATTGGATCGTAATGGACCCACGCTAGTACGTAGAGTAGGATAAATATGTGAGTCCCCTTCCCTGCTGCAGAGTGCAGACCATCGAACCTCCCAGCGGCGATTCCAAACCCAAGTTTCTAATATGCGGCCGTGGCTCCCCTACTACCGGGTACATCGCATCACTCGGTGGCCCTCGCTGCTTCGTGCAGCCGTCTTCCTCCTACTTACGTCCGCGCCTCCACTCTTCTGTGAGCTTGAGCTTGACGACAACGACATGTATGGCTATGGCTATCCTTCTTGCAACTTCTGCGCCCCTGCCGTACCCGCCTGCACCGCTTACCCACACATTCCGCCCCGCACCACCGTTTTACACCACTCCCGTGTCCGTATCCTATCTCCTGAACGCCAACGCCTCAGCCGTCGCCGCTGCGAACAACATCACCCTCGCCGAACTCCCAGTTCTTCCCAACAATCACAAGTTACTTGTTCCCGTCCCATGCTCCCGCTCCTACAGAGGCTATTACCAGCACAACACAACCTACATAATACGTGAAGGTTCGACGTTTTATAACATCGCCAGGGTCACTTTCCAGAACCTCCCAACGTACCACGCTATAAATCATCTGAATGATCTGAACTACGAGCAGGCCGCCCCCGCCGCCTGGGTCAACTCCATCATCACCGTACCACTCATCTGCGCTTGCCCGTCCGCTCAGCAGGCCGCCGCCGCGGTCAGGTATATGGTGACATACGACGCCGGTGAAGAAGACGAGCACACCGTCGCTCACCGCTTTGGCATTGACCTGCATGCACTCCGGGGCGCAAACCTCTTTCCAGGCCACTACAACTTCACCGAAGGCGACACGACGCTGCTCGTCCCGTTGAAGAACCCACCTACTCCGGATATGTTGGCCTTATTAGATCCTCCGGCGCCGGCACCAGCGCCGGCTCCTGTTGTTGTGCCGGCGAGCCACTGCCAGCCCTGGAGTCGAAGGTGGATTGATGTGGGTGTTGATTCTGGATGCGGTGTTGTCGTGTCCGCTGGAATTGTTACTCTTCACATCTTATGTCGTCGTCGTCTGCAGCATGACAGGATGTTAGGCAAGGAGACAACCCTTGTTGCTGCTGTGCGTGACGCGGTGGATTCACTGGTCGTCTACACTTACTTGGAGCTCGACAGGGCGACGGCAGGGTTCGCAGAGGAGCGTAGGGTGGCAGGCTCCTCGGTCTTCCGCGCGGTGATCAACGGCCAAGCGTTCGCAGTAAAACGCGTCGCTGCGGACGTGCGCGGCGAGGTCGGCCTTCTTGCCCGCGTCAACCACTCGTGCCTCATCCGCCTCTCTGGCCTCTGCGTGCATCGCGGGGACACCTACCTGGTGCTCGAGTTCGCCGAGAACGGCGCGC
The DNA here is from genome assembly GCA_904845875.1 of Miscanthus lutarioriparius. Taxonomy (NCBI): domain Eukaryota; kingdom Viridiplantae; phylum Streptophyta; class Magnoliopsida; order Poales; family Poaceae; genus Miscanthus; species Miscanthus lutarioriparius. The sequence goes on from CAJGYO010000016.1 coordinate 65,259,378, forward strand.
TCAGCGACTGGCTCCACGGCGGCGGCGACACCGCGTGTCTCCTCAACTGGAAGCATCGCGTGCAGGTGGCGTGCGACGTGGCCAGCGGCCTCAACTACCTTCACCACTTCACCAGCCCTCCTTATGTGCACAAGAATCTCAGTAGCTGCAATGTCCTCCTTGACGCCAAGTTCCGGGCCAAGGTCTCCAACTTCGGCCTCGCTCGGGCCGTAGCCGCCGGAAGCGATGGCGGCGCCGTGCAGGCGACACGGCACGTCGTGGGAACGCATGGGTACCTAGCGCCTGAGTACCTGGAGCACGGGCTCATCAGCACCCATTTGGACGTGTTCACCTTCGGGGTAATCTTGCTCGATCTCTTGTCCGGGAAGGAGGCCGTGTTCGTCGCCGCCGATGGGCATGCGTCGTTGCTCTGGGAGGCCGTGGAGGGTATTGCCGGCGGTGACGATGTGTGGTTCAAGCTCAAGGAGTTTATGGACCCTCGGTTGCACGGCCACTACCCGTTCGGCCTGGCGTTCACGATGGCCGCGCTGGCCCTGCGGTGCGTGGCGCGAGAGCCTCGTGCCAGGCCCTCCATGAGTAAGGTCCTCGTTCTGTTGTCGGCAGTGCACGACTCGACGGTGGATTGGGACCCCCAGAATTATGGCGTTTCCGAATCCATGCTTGTCGGCAGGTAGCAATCTAGCCGTGTCTGTTTCTCTAGGTATGATCCTCGGATCGCTAAATGCGGACCTTTGGTCCGATTTGTAACACATCTATCTATTACTCCCCAACTCTCAAGAAACCAAGGAGAAGTATCTCATTCCAAGCATAGGAGAAGCCCTACTCCACTTAGAGCTTAGAAAATAAGAAGAGAGTGAGGAGTGTGCAGGGTAGTAGTGCCGAGCCTGTTGGCATTTTCTCCGAGCTATACCTTGACAGATTGAAGCTCATGTTCGATCGGGTGATATCCGGGACTCTTTATGGTAATAAATCCTTAGATTTGGTAAGTGTTTATTTTCATTCTTCACGGCACTACCAGAAACAGTAGATTTGTCGAGTTCAAAAATATTTGTCGAGTGCATTTTATCGGGCACTCGGTAAATAAGCTCTTTGCCGAGTGCTGCAAAAAACACACTCGGCAAAATAATGGCACTCGACAAACAAACTCTTTGTTGAGTGCTAAAAAAAAACACTCGACAAACTAGGAAAAAACACTCGGCAAAACAGAGACACTCGGCAACAAACCGCCACGTGAACATCCGTCAGTTAGTGTGCCGGCTATTAGGAATTTGCCGAGTGTCCGTTAGTGGTACTCAGCAAAGAAATAAGTTTGCCGAGTGTTTTTTTTAACTCGACAAAGAAGTAAGTTTGTCGAGTATTTTTTTGGCACTCGACAAATAAATAAGTTTTTTTCTCTTCTGACTTTGAAACTTTTTCTACTCTCCACATACAACATGTGGTACTCCATGTGAAGATTCAGTATATTTCTGGATCTGTTTGTTATATTTAATTAATTTATTGCATTTCAAGGAATTTTTTGGTATAAGTCAAATTTGAACTGCAAGTGATTCAAATAATATAATAAAATGAGTAGAAAAATGATATTCATGTTGTTGAGTCTAGTGTGAGGCCTTATCCAGAAAATGAAATGAAATTTCGAACATCTTGTTCAGCAAACACGACCACGAACATGTGGCCGAATGGTTTTTAAATTTTAAAAAAAGCAAACGAAGTCTGAAAATCATGAGATTTGTCAAGATCTCATGATATCATACCTGGATGCTATGGTAAAAAATTGGGAAGGTTTCGCACAATCTATCATGTACGATGTTTACAAACCAAAGTATCTCAGAAGAAGAATCGTAGCATTGAGAATAATTCGATAAGATTTGGAGTCAAAGTGACGATCGAATTCGGGTTTGACTTTAAAACTTTTTATATAGGAAATAAAGAACATAGATTGATTCATGTGTAATTTTTATAATTTTTTGATCCGCTTGATAATTTTAATTTATTAAGTGCAATTATAGAATTTTAATTGATATCAATTGAATTTGAGATATAACTGCATAAAATAATAAGTTTTTTTTTCTTCTGACCTTAAAACTTTTTCTACTCTCCACATACAACATGTGGTACTCCATGTTCAGATTTGGTATATTTCTGGATCTGTTTGCTATATTTAATTAATTTATTGTATTTCAAGGAATTTTTTGGTATAAGTCAAATTTGAACCGCAAGTGATTTAAATAATAGAAGAAAATGAGAAGAAAAATGATATTCATGTTATTGAGTCCAGTGTGAGGCCTTACCCAGGAAATCAAAAGAAATTTCGAACATCTTGTTCAGGAAACACGACCACGAACGTGTGGCCGAATGGTTTTTAAATTCCAAAAAGCAAATAAAGTCTAAAAATCATGAGATTTGTCAAGATCTCACGATATCATACATGGAGGCTGTGGAAAAAATTGAGAAGGTTTCGCACAATTAGTCACGTACGATGTTTACAAACCGAAGTATCTCAGAAGAAGAATCGTAGCGTTGAGAAGGATTCGATAAGATTTGGAGTCAAAGTGATGGTCGAATTGGGGTTTGACTTCAAAACTTTTTGTATAGGCAATAGAGAACAAATATTATTTCATGTGAAATTTTGGTAATTTTTTGCATCCGTTTGATAATTTTACTTTATTAAGTGCAATTATAGAATTTTAATTGATATAAATTGAATTTGAGCTATAAGTGCATAAAATAATGGAATAATATTCCTAAAAAAATCAAATATATATTGTTGAGTGAATTTGAGAAGGTATTTTCAAAGTACATCGGAACAAATTAAGGAAAACACGTATGAAAAAGAAGGAAAATGAAAAAAAGTTTGCCGAGTGCCCCTGATCTAGAGTGTAAGACCTAGGACACTCGGCAAACCACTTCACCGGGCCCCACACACACGTAGTAGTTTAGGGTTTGAAAATGAAAAAAAAACAAAACGGGTTAGCTGAGTGCCCGCGATCTAGCACTCGGCAAGCCTCCCTCATAACCACCCCCGGCCGCACACACAAGCACACACTCACACACACAGCCGCGCTCGCACACACACACGCCATGCCGCCGTCCCATGCACCCCCCGCCGCCGTTGTCCCATGCCGCACCACGCCCGCCCTCCCGTGCCCATGCCAGCCGCCTTGCCCTTGGCCCACGCCACGCCCGTGCCCCTTGCTTGTCGCCCGTGCCCCGGCCACCGCCGGCCTCCCTTCACCCGCCGGCATCCCTTGCCCCATCGCCACCCCAGGACCCCACCGTCGCCCCTCGGCTCTCCCTACACTGGGCCCCTCGCCGGCCCTCGGCACCCCTGCGGCCGGTGCCCTCCCTCCGGTGGCCGGCGCGCTTCCCTCCGGCACAGGACCCTGCCTGCAAGGTTCATCGGCGTTCGTCCTCTTCCTCATCTATTAATCAACAGCACTAGTAGTAGCTATGGCCTGGGAATCCAGTGTTCAGGGGCCAAAAGAAAAACCCTGCAAATCATCTAGTGATCAGGAGTGCAAATCATATTTCAAATTGTCTCCCGTTCGATAGAGATACGGTTGAAAATATTTAGATCTTTGCATATCTATAACTGTATCTATTTCGAATTGTCCACATTTTTTGATAGCCTTAGTATGTGTAGATGGGGTTAGTTTCCATGCTCTACTCCGATTCGAGACAGAGTTTCGGCAGCATCTCCCTGTTGTTCTCCGGATACACAATCTCCCTGTCAGGATGTGTATTTGGAGAACAGCGGAGAGGTGCTATCGAAATTCTATCTCGGATAGAAGTAGAGTATGGAAACTAACCCCATCTACACATCCTCGGGTGGGATTAGGACCTATCTTCACAATGTTTGCCGGGAGTGGCGTTTGCTGATGCCGGGTGCACCACACCATCAAGGCAACCTCAACCTCTCAGAATACGCGGCTAGATGGGTACGCGAATTCATTTCTTTATTCTAGCGCTCAATTCCACATAATTTCTAATCATATTGCTTTTTTTGCGGTCGGCGACACATGGTGGCGAGCCTTGCTCCTAGTTCATGGCATATGCTTTGGCCCACAAGGGCAAGGCGACGGCCGACGTCACCTACAACCCGAAGGACCCACCCTCGGCATACGGCAATGAGTCCATCCACAGCTGCTTCGATGGATAAACATCGATGGCAAGGGTGGTCCATGGCCTAGAGTACGATCCGAACGCCCATGACCTTGATGGAGAAGTGGTCATGAGGGCAGGAGGAGGCAAGAAGTATGGACGGTTCTGGATTGGCGATGGCATAATCGACACGGCCAGTACTCCCACTCTCTCCTAGATTTGAGCATGAAGCACAAGTTCTAGCCCGGCGATACGCCCACGGCTGGACTCTACACGGTTCCAGATGAACGCACTCCAAGTTATTTCTGTTTTATTCATCGTTCATTGATTTTTACATACTTTTGCGTTGCATTGTAACATTGGGATGAAATATTGTAGGCTCAGCTAGAACAAGAAATGAGGCACCGGGAGGAGCTCGAGGCGAAGATGGAGGCAGACCGGTAGAGGATGGAGGTAGAGCGACAAAGGATGGAGGCAGAGCGACTACAGATGTTTGAATATATGAGGGGTGTTTACGCTGCAATCGGTCAACCTCTGCCACCGATGCCAATCCCTCCTCAACCTACTCCAAATATTGTTTCAGACACTGAGTCACTTCACAACCTTATAATCACCGTTTCTAGTTTATGCAGAATCAATCTTTTCTCCTTTGTGATGTGCGTATGTTTATAGTTTCTAATTTCTATTTTATTTCTAGTTTGTAGTTAACCTTGTAATCACTGTTTCGTTCTCAATCACTGTAACTTAGCTATTTTTAGTTTCCACAGAATTAATCACTTTTTCTAGTTGCTAGTTTATTTCTAATACTTGTATGTTTCGTTATCAATCACTATTAATGATTTATCTCTTCTCCTTTGTGCAGAATCAATCTGCGGCATTGAATGAGCCTTATGACCGACGGTGGTCACAGTGATCACCGTGGTCATAGTTTATTTGCATTCCTAATGAGCCTAGAGAGCGACTGGGAACTATGTACTTGTGATTCTGAAGTTTATTTGCATTTGTGATTGTGAAGTTCATTTGCATCTATGATGTGGTTGATATATCTATATGAACTGCATGTGGTGCCTATTGTGAACTATCTGTGATGGATGTGATGTTTATTTGAATGTGGTACGTGGCTGTGACCGAACTAAATAAACTGGTTATACGTGGCAGCTTTGCCAAGTGTTATACTCGGCAAAAGGGCTATTTGCCTAGTGCCATGAAAAATACACTCGGTAAAGCGGACACATGGCAAAAATCTGTGCATTCTGGGACTAAAATGGCTTCTTTGCCGAGTGTCTGCGCTGTGAGACTCGGCAAAGAGACCAAAAGCTGGGTCTAGAATGGCCAGTCTTTGCCGAGTGTCCGGAATGTGACACACGGCAAACATGGATTATTTGCCGGGTATCTAGGCCAGGACACTCGGCAAACATGCATTATTTGCCGAGTGTCAGGGCTGGGGCACTCGGCAAACAAGGTCATGTTTGCCGAGTGCCGAGGCCGTTAGACACTCAGCAAACACTCCGTGACCGTCTCCGTGCCGTCATATTACCTTTTTTTGCCAAACATTGGTTTCAGCACTCGGCAACGTCTTTGCCGAGTGCCCGATAAAAAACACTCGACAAATAAACTTTTGTCGTCACTGTGTATGCCATGTGCTGTTTGCCGAGTGCAACACTTAGCAAAGCCTTTGCCGAGTGTTTTTAGGCTTCGCCGTGTGGCATGGACACACGTCAAAGATCCTATTTCCGGTAGTGCGGGTTTATCGCTCACAGTCAAGTGCTCTAGTCAATGTCATCATAATTCAGATTAGACTAGTAAGATATACTCCCTCCGTCCTGAAATATAGTGAATTATGGAATTTGAAATTTGTCCTCAAATATATTGTATTCGGGGAACAAGAAGATAATGTTTATTTAATTACTTGCCATATTTTGTAAGGAAAGTAACTCATGTACTTGTCATATTTTGTATAAGGAGACTAAGAGTTCACCCTTTAATCATGCCGAATAGAATTAGATTTCAATACATTAGGAAGATAAGTCAAGGGTACATACGTCTATTACACTCTCCTATATTTTGTCTTAGAATAGTTAGACTGCACTATATTTTAGGACGGAGGCAGCAGGTACGATATGCTCACAAATATTTGCGGATTCCCCCTTGGTTTGTTTGTGGTATTCAAAGGGTGGTGGCAGCCCTGACTGATCTCTGTATTCCACCATGTTTGGGTAAGTTTTTATAACGATGGTCTACCCCTATATATTGGGAGACTTACCACCCGTCTCACCCCTTCCCTGTTGCTAAGTGGCTCAGGGACCTGAAGTGAACAAACAATGTATCCCTCTTACCTATCTAGTTTCATAGAAATTGTGTTTATCCAACCTATCCTTTAACCTTGTGTTACCCCAGGATGAACCTGATTCTTTATTAGCTAAATTCACGTCTCCATGGAAGTCGATAATTTGGAATACTCCCGGATGAAAGCTATGTCAATAAACTTATAACCTTCTTCACCTCATACTATAGTCCGACCAACCATACTTAGCCTTCAAGATGAGCAACTCAAGCACAAAACGTAGCACCATCCAGTGTGTTGGACAACCCTTCTCAACACCATATAAACTCTCATTGGCTGCTTTTTTACCCTTTCAAATTTTCTAGACATTTCGCGCTCTTGAGTATCACCTCTGGTCCAATAGCCCTAAGCATTTTTCTCCAAATAACCCCCATCAGCTTCGTCCGTGTCACGTCCTCCACTGTCATTGTCAACTGCTTCGTCCCCCACATGTCAAACAACCATAATTGACACCAGCTTATTTTGTCCTCAGCGGCTCGACCACCACTACCACCACCACCTTGTTCATAGGCAATCAGCACTTCTGCATCAAGCTAAGCTATAAATTTGTCAATGTAAGTTTATCTTCTTCGATATTTTTCTTCTCGTGGCTCAACGATGTTACGGGTGTTTTGTTGTGATAGATTCAAACTGTGTAGTCCTTCACAAACCTTGTACAATCAAGTATGATCTGACTGTCACGTCACTCCATGCAAGATGGTTATTGCAATCGCTGCACGGACAAAGAATTCTGATTATATTCTTTGTCTCCATAGAATGCTTCTCTACGGTTACAAGAAATATATCAACTTCTTGTCAGAAACTAGGTTTCCACCTTAATGAACCATATATCCATGAGTTCCTGTACTCCATATTTTCCAACAATGATCAACAAGAAACAAAAAACAAAAAGATTAAGTTAGATATAAGAATCATTAATAACCTGGAAGAATTTAATTAGTATATAACAATAACATAATTCTGAAAGGTGTGATTCTAATTTCAAATTATATATTAATATTGTTTAACTTTTTAATCATGTTGTTGTCATAAAATAGACATATACGTACTACATATTATATTCTTCATGCGGGAGAGAAAATAAACAACCAAATTAACCAACTAATACACCAGTAAACAATTTTTTAAATTTTCTTTATATAATATAAACAATTTGTGAAGAAAATAATTAGCATCAATTCATATTTTACCCATTATTGTACATGTAAACTTAATCCTGTTTACTAAAAATATTAATATGAATGTTGACAATTAAAAAACTTATCTCAAACCCTAGTTCTAGGTCTAGATCTAAGATGCAAACCAATCTCTCCCTAAAAACTAATAAATATTCCACCAACATCAAAGCATGACAAACTAAATAAGGGTATAATCTTGTTCCCCTACTAAATTTACCCTAGCACCTTCAAAGTTTTGATATAAATGCACCCATAAAATTTCAACCACCATGGAAGAGTGAGAAAATCAAAACCCTAATTATGCACTAATCTACCACTAAAAGTTTTAAAGAAAAGGCAGCTGTTATTACCATCCGTCTCTAAAAATAGAAGCATTTACAAAGACGGCCGGTAATAACAGCTGAGACAGCTGGTAATAGTAGCGTCTCTAAAAACATGCGGCTTGGTTTGGGCTCACTATAAAGACGGCTCCTGTCAAAAAAAAGTCACCATTGCTACAAATCAATTCTGGCGACAGGAGAATGACATTTTTTCTAGTACTAGGCCCACATCAGGATTGTGGCATGTTTTTAAAGTTCTAGGCCTGCTTTTGACAATGACATGTTTGCCATGGAGGAGTCATGCCAGACCAACAGACTTAGTGGGTGTTTGGATCATGGGGCTAATAAATAGGTCTTGTTTTTGCATACCAATTAGAAAGGCTAAACGTGGGATAATTCTAGGCTAATAAGAGCTAATGGGGATAATTGGTGGTTAGAGTCCATTAGTCCTTATTAGCCTATAATTAGCTCATGTTTAATCCATTTTCACAAGATGAGCTAATTTTTAGCCCTAGAATCTAGACAGGCCCTAAATTTGGATTTTTAAATTGGCTCTCTAAACTTATTTAGACTTCAAATTGGATATGGTCTATAGCAGAGTCTTTAAACCACTCTCTATTTTTAAAGTCTCAGAATTTTTTCTCCTTTTCCTTTTCAATCCCGTGCTTTTTTTGTTCGTATGGTGGCAGTGACCTCAGTCGCCAAGGACGGGCTCTCGGCCGGCAGAACAATCGCTTGTAAAATTGTGATTTTTTTGTTACGAATACTAACTAGATATGTAAAAACATTGAAAAAACTGTTGAAAACATACACTTATGTACATAATTATCATAATAGAGGTATCATCGTATTTGTCCGGCCCCCTTAATCAAAGCTGTTGATTCCGCCACTACTTGAGCATGATGCTGGCAATGCGGACGTGAAGCAGGTCGCTATTGGGCACCACCTTTTTTTTGCGAGCGAAAGTCGCCGGATACACGAGGAGGAAAATTAGAGTAGCCGATGAAGAGGCTGTTGGAGAGCTTTTTGACCCGTAAATAGGTAAACCGAGCATCACGGGGATATTTAGAACATCTCGGAGATGCTTTTAGTTCAGCTCTTTTCTGCTGGATTGTAGTACCTCGTTTTCAACTAGTGATCTTTCCGATCCAGTTTTTTTTATACAAAACGCAGAATGGACGGCACTTGTCCTCGGCCACGCCCGTGTGTGATTGTTTAACCACCTGGTTGCCATTTTTTTTATGTTTGTCCGTCTGGTTGCCGTCTTTTTGGTTCGTAATTTTTTTGAAGTCCACACAACGCTATTCACCGCGCAGCGTGTTCAATAGCTGTTTAACACGTCAACCCATTCCTGCTCCGTGACCGCAATATACTTCCATCCGGGTGTCCCAAATAGTAAATTTCTCTTTTCATCTCTGCGATTTCATCCCGTCCGAAGCAGTAAATTTCTTGTTTTCATCTCTGCGAGTTCATCATCCTTATCAATGACCGTAATACTTCCGTATGGGCAGGGATGGGCACACTATATATTCAAGGGTATTCACATGGATACACATTATTTTGATTAAATATATATATATATATATATATAGTATATATATGTATTTGTATTTTAAAAGGAAACCTAATATGGGGCCTCTGTAACGAATCTAGCCCAAAATATACGTCTTTCTGCTCATTTTCCTCCCTATTAGACAACCTAACAAGGCCCAACAGCCCAACTAAACTACCACCAGCTCAACTGAACTGCAGGCATCCATCACCGATGCCCTAACTCAGCATCGATCGAGCAACGAGCTATCTTATATGAGTACCGGTATTTGAGTCCCTGTGCTCATGTACAAACTCGACACATCTAAAAGTTGTCTTCCTCACATTGATCTCCCGGATACTCTTCACGACATTCAGACAGTCACTGGCTAATCTGAGACCGTCAGCTCGTAGGTTTGAGGTGAGAGCCATCCCTTCTCTGTATGCAATGGATTCCATCACCTCCGGGTCGACAATTCTCTGATGGACCAATGCCGAGGCTCCCATAAATCAACCATCCTGGTATGTTGCTATTGCTGCCTCCGAAGCCGTGGATGTGTTCTTGGATAAAGCCACGTCAACATTGATGTTAACAACACCTAAGGGGAGTGCAATCCATGTCGGCCTACTTTGGTACACCCGAGTCTGGGGCTGCTGCACTTGCTTCCCCTCCCCTAGCTCCAACACAAGCCTGTCCATAAAATTATGCGTCAACAGAGGGCTTTGGTAAACATCTTCATGGATCGTCTTCCATCGTGCAAACCAAATAGTCCACGATATGATCGCCACTCTAGCAATATCTTCCTATGGTAGGATTGCGGTCGTGATCGTCAGCCAAGACTTAGCGTCATTCTCCGTAATTCCACTCAAGAGTTCCATTGTCTCTCCTTCTCTAGTGCCCAAGTACATCTTCCCATGCCAACAAAACTAACCACAGCGGAAGCGTGGGCTCAGGCCCATCGGCTCGATACCGTGGGGCTGATTATTGTTTTGACTGGTGGGCCTTGGGACACGCGTCAAACAAGCACATGGTGTCACATAAAATTTTCTTCCTCCATGTGTCAAACAAGCACATGGTGACCACCTGGGCCTTGGTGGCTGGCGCCATGTGCTGAAACCGTCCGTGGCCCCTCTGTTACTAGTGTATTTCATTTATTGATTTAAATTTAAATTAGTGGCTTAATTTGTAGGTACAAATATTAGCCTTTCGATTATGAAAACTTTTATTTATACCCATATACATTTTGAATACCCAGGCCTAAAATCTTGGACCCGCCACGCGTCCCCCAGTAGTAAAATTCAACTCAATGACAGTACACACAGTGCGATAATATGGTACACTGAGGAGTAGCTAGCCCCAGCCCCCGCGTCGCTCTCTACAGGGCGACACGGGCGGCGAGCCTCCACCCCAGCGACCGCAGCCCCTCTCCGTCGCTGCTGCACCTCGCCGCCGGGATGCCCATGCAGTTCCCAAGGACGGCGGCGGCGAGGTTCTCGAGCCCCTTCCGGATCTGCAAGGGGCGCATCTGGCCGGCGATGGGAGTGACGGGCTGGTTCTCGCCGGCGTGTGGGAGATCCTGCTCGGACGTGTGCTCGGCTGGCCGGCTGCGCACCCCTGTGTCGCTCTCGCCCAGGGCGGCTCGGGCGGCGCCTCTCCTCCCGCCGCCGGGCTCCGTTCCCTCCGGACGGACGGCGGCGGCTTGGTTGGCGTGCTCCACCGTCGATTTGTGGCTCTCTTGGCCGGATCTGGTGGAGCCCGGGAAGGAGGCCGCGGATTCGTGTGAGGCTATAGGCGGAGCGGCGCGTACGGGGCACGTCCGTGCGGGCGCGCCGGTGGCTTTGCGGCGTTCGCGGGTGAACCGGCCATGGTGCGGCGCGTGCTGTGGTGGCGCAGGCAATGCCGCCCTTTGCGTGGGTGTGCCAGTTTGGTGCCTCGGCAGTGGTGGCCGCCGTGCGCGTTAGCGAGGCTGCTGGGCTGGGGAGGCCTCGTTCCTTCCTGGGGCATCCTGCGGTGGTCGGCGCTGGTCAGGATGTCATCGGTCCTCCACGGCCGGCACTGCATCAGTTTGCAGCAGCGATATCTCGTCCACGGCGTTTCTCTGCGGTCGTGGCCACCGTGGGATTCGCTTGCGGTGGCCAATTTCGGCAGGGCTGCGGTGGCTCCTTTTGTTGGCGAGGCACAGCGGGTATGTTGGTGGCAACTTTGCAGGACTGCTACCAACTTTGGTGTCTCAGTGGAAGGTCTTGGTTGCGGTGTCCAGTGCAAGTGGACAGTGGTGTGGCAAGCTTTCTCCTGTGAGCAACCTTCATTTGGTTGGTATCTGTTCGGTTGGCTGCGGTCCATTTCGACCGGCGCGGTTGTGACTGGTCACGCATGCCAGTGGTCGGCTCGCTACCGCTGCGACAACAGCCGGATGGTGGCTCTTTGAAGAAGTTTGTGCATGCGGGAATGCTCGTGGCATCTCTAGAAGCTTGAGGGACGACAACATGCAGCGAAGTCGGCAACAACCTTTGCATGGTACAGGAACAAGATGTGACTTCCCACGGTGGTTGGTGCTATGTAGGATGGAGGCGGCCCTGGTTGGCTGGCGTGGCGGCGACAGGTCACGCATGCATGTGACCTCGTTGGTACCACAACGATCTCCTACTAGCGGCAGCTTGTTGTGGTTCTTGGCTATGCCGAGTCATAGTGTGGCTGGTTTGGTGGCTTGGGCACGGCGGTTGTCGGGCGAAGGCCCTGCTTGGCCGTTGGTCATGACCAACAATGGTGCCGCCTTTGGTGTCACGCCCCTCGTTGGAGGCATTGTTGTGAGGGTCATTTACCCTCTGGGAGTATGGTTGTAAAGCCGTGGTTCTCCTGTCAGTGGTGTCGGCATCTGTGGATGTCGTTTCCCTCCTTGGAAGCATTGTTGTGGAAAACCTCCTCCCCCTTCTAGTCTACCTTGTTTGTTCTCCGCGGCGTGCAAGGTGGCCTTCGATGGTTGTTGCTTCTGAGGTTCGCTGGTGTTGTGTTCTTACGTGGTGGTGGTCTTGTTGTTGCCTCCTTCGTGAGGGTTGTGTTGTGTTTTTTTTTTTAATTTTTGTAAAACTCTTCTCTATTAATACATACCCAGCATGCTCTTGCCGCTGGTTCTTCAAAAAAAGAAGACAGTACACACAGTCGGTGACCCCAAATGTAAAATCGGCATTCCTAAAGCAAACATTCCCAAGAGTTTGAAATTGACAACCACTAGTCTGGAAGACAGCATGTTAGCGCTAAACTTGTCTTGTTTTGTAGTTGGGGTTAATACATAAAATTAGACGAACAAAAGATTTGTGGTTTAAAATTGGACTTAATCCAAGAGAAAACATAGGAGAAATTAAATCTATAGCCTTTTTGGTGCCCCTTTTTGACATCATGGTTTATTGTATGCACTAATAAGATAAAAAGGAGTACTAAAAAAAGATAAAAAGGAGTACACCGGTAGAAGAGAAACGGAATTAGGATCATCATTAGACTCTGGGCAACAGATGAACAAGGAACATACATATAACTCAGGAAATACAGAACAGGAAACACACATCCAAGTCTGCCATCATCCTTATGTGCTGGACAATTTTGGGGGCCAGGAATGACTTGCTCTTCAATGGAATCAGTCCCAATATCCAAGTCTCCAAGACCAACTTCAAGCAGGCCGGATGCTTTGTCCACGTTACAGCAGGTTTGAGATTAGTCCTTGACATGCACACACAAAGCTGTTTGATCTAGTTGATGATACGTGCTTTAACCTGGATAGAATTCTTGTGGTCCCCAACCCCAAGAACGGCGTTGGGCACCAAGAACTGGAAGCAGCCTTCAGGGTTGGGCAGCCCATTGGAGAGGTCCGTGCACACCACTCTGAACACCGACCACTGGTAGTGGCTACGGCACGAGCTCCTGTCACGGAAGCGCGAGAAGACCAGCTCGCATTGCGTCAACGGTAGCTGTTGAGCACCGTTGGCAGCGGCGCCGGATGTGTGAGGATGGATGCAGATCACCGAGATGGCACGGCCAAGCCGTTCCTGCATCACGTTCAGCAGGAACAGTCGGCACGGGACGCTGCCGGTGGTGGCCGCTTGCTCACCATCGCCACGGCGGTCATGGTCCGCGAGGAGGAAGAAGTTGAAGCCGTCATGGAGGCGGATGCTGAACTCCTCCCCGGCGCGGACCATGGTGGTGCACGGCCAGTTGTGCGCGCCGGCGAAGTGCTCCAGCAGCGCGGCTCTGGAGCCGATGAAGCCGCACGAGTCGCCGGGGCAGTGGCAGGGCGCGTGCGGGCACACCTGACGGTGGCTTTCCTGGCCGTGGTAGGCAGGTGTCGCGTCGCAGCCGTGAGCCGCGTACGGGCAGGGGACGCGGATGCAGTCCACCAGGCGCTCCATGGCGTGGCACCGGCGGTAGCCGCCGCGCGTGGTGGCGCCGCAGACATGGCACAGGCCGTTCCCGGTGGCCTCCAGCTTGTCTCGGCAGGCCGAGCACACCACATGCCCCACCTTGCACTGCGTTTCCCGGCGAACTTGTTTCAAGAAATGTTGCATACGAATCGAACATGAAAAACTGAAAGGTGGGCGGGTACCTGGAAGATGGGCGGCCTCAGCGTCAGGAGGCACACGCCGCACTCCAGGGCGTCGGCATCGCATACCGTCACATTCATCACTGCGGTCCTTGTTCCTGGTCGCCTAGGCCTCCTCTTATGACCTCTCTGCTCCGCCTCTTCCACTTCCGATATGAGGCTCATTCTCTTCGACTTCCGAGATGAGGATCATTGACTGCGAGCAGGAGAGTTGCACGGTTCCATAAAAATATGCTTCCTTTCATTGGTCGGTCAAAAACGCAAAGATATGCTTTATCACGTCACTGCCGGAAACAGTAAAATTACCGAGTGCTTAAGGGTTAGCCGAGTGCATTCCATTGGGCACTCGGTAAACATCCAATTTACCGAGTGTATTTAATGAAACACTCGGCAAACATATAGCACTCAGCAAAAGCCAATTTTACCGAGTGCCTAATAAAAAACACCCGGTAAACTACAACAAAACTCTCGGCAAACACGGACACTCGGCAACATGGAGTCGCGTGCGCTGGGCGTGCGGCGGCCATCTGACAGTCGTTGGGTGCGCCGCCCTGCCGTTATAACTTAGAGACACTCGGCAAAGACAAGGTATGCCGTGTGCTTTTGGTTGACACTCGGCAAACTGATATTTTTGCCGAGTGTTTTTTATTTACACTCGGCAAAGTATTATTGTTGCCGAGTGTTTTTTAATGGCACTCGGCAAAATAATAAATTTTTTCCTCTCCTGTCCTCCAAACTTTTTCTACTCTCCACATACAACATGTGGTACTACATGTTAAAATTTGTTATATTTCTCGATTTGTTTTCTATATTTAAGTAATTTATTGTATTTAGAGGAATTTTTTGGTTTAAGTCAAATTTGAACTGCAAGTGATACAAATAATGGAATAAATTGAGTGGAGAAATCATATTCATGTTATTGAGTCCATTTTGGGGCCTTACTCGGGAAATGAAAAGAATTTTCGAACATTTTGTTCAGGAAACACAACCACGCACGTGTGGCTGAATGGTTTTAAAATTCTAAAAAAAGCAAATGAAGTCTGAAAATGACGAGATTAGTCAAGATCTCCTGATATCATACGTGGAGACTGTGGAAAAAAATTGAGAAGGTTTCGCACAATTTGTCACGTACGACCTTTACAAACCGAAGCATCTCCAAAGAAGAATTGTAGCGTTGAGAACGATCTGGTAAGATTTGGAGTCAAAGTGACGATCGAATTGGGGTTTGACTTCAAAACTTTTTGTATAGGCAATAGACAACAAAGATTGGTTCACGTCAAATTTTGGTAATTTTTCAGATCCGTTTGATAATTTTAATTTATTAACTGCAATTATAGAATTTTAATTGATATATATTGAATTTGAGCTATAACCGCATGAAATAATGGATTAATATTCGTAGAAAAATCAAATATGCATTGTTGAGTGAATTTGACAAGGTATTTTTAAATTACATTGAAACAAATTTAGTAGAACACGCTATGAAGAAGGAGCACGGTGGAGCATGAAATATTGATTTATTTTGCGGAGTGTTTTCTACCAGACACTCGGCGAAAAGAATAGTTGCCGAGTGTCATATAGGGGACACTCCACAACTTCGTTGACCGGCCCCACTGCACAGTATCGGGCCGTAATGAAAATAAAAAAATAATGCCGAGTGTCCCAGATCTTGGCACTTGGCATACTCCTTCATATGCCCCCAGCGGTTAGCACCCCCGGCCCTCACCGTCGCGTACACAACACGCCGCACCGCACCGCACGCCGCCACCCCCCGCCCCACCGCGCCCCGCCTTGCCCGGCCCTTCACACACACGCCGCACCGCACGCCGCCACCCCCCGCCGCCTCCCCGCCCCACCGCGCCCCGCCACGAGCGTGGCATCGCTGCCCCGCCCCCGGCGCCGCCCACCCCGGCGCATCCCGCCCCCAGCGCCGCCCGCCCTCGACGTCCCGCCCCGCCCATGGCGCTGCCCGCCCTGGCGTGTCCCGCCCCCGGCCTCCGACTCCCTGCAGTATCCCTCTGCCCCGGTAAGATTTTCTTCGTAAGCACATCATTATTTTCATAAACATCTTGCGATCTGAATATTTAGTGTTATAGAGCATTAAGCAAACAAATTTAGTACATAGTCTTCCAACAAATAAGCAGTAGCTTTCAGAGGGTCCGCTAGAGAAATTACAGTACCATTAGTTAAACCTAAGCAAACTTGGAATGCCTGGTGAATGAAACGAATTATGAGTGGAGCCATGGAAACTTGGAATGCCAGTCGCGTTTGCAAATGGCCGGGTGGCCGGCGTCGCCTAAAGTTAGCAGACCGCAGACGTCGTGATGTAGCAACCGTAGTCGTATCTTCTCTGCCGCGTCCTCGCTCTTGCAGCAAATCGCCAGAGCAGGCAGGGTGATTTGTAGTTTAAAACAAAAGGCATTCAAATTGTTATCCATAGCTTTGAAAAAGAAAACTACTATGTGGACCATACTGTTTCATTCCAGTTAGGCAAAAAAGAAGCTACTGCTTTATTGTTATCCATAGCTTTGAAAAAGAAAACAATGAGCAGTGCAAAAGCTATTAGTACCAGGTGATTTGTAGTTTAAAACAAAACACCGCACAAAGCTACCAGCTACACAAGCTGTAAGTTCTCAACAAACTTGTTCTCAAGTAGTCACTATTCTGTGTCCAACTCTCATGTTTCTCGTTGGTACAGGGAATTTCATAGTTGATTCTGGCGTGAATCAAGGGAACCTACCCCGCAGGAAGCTGAGACCCATCTCAGAGAGGGTGCGGGAAATAAAATGCCCGATTTCATTTCTTGGTTCAAACAGAAGGTACAGTCCAATTTAGCTCGTACTTAGTTTGACATTACAAGTTGCTCGTACATGCGAATAATATAACGAACCGCCCTGCTTGAACTTGCAGGGCCAAACTGATGCGTCTATGAGTGCCGAGTTGAGACAGGTTGCCAATGGCTGTGCCTATAGGGTCAAGTCATTTATCGGTTATGACATGAATGGATATGGCTTTCACACAACAAGCCACGAGCAGAGTCGGCCCAATCGAAGAACCACAAATACCAGAGTTTTTACGCCAGGCATTGATGTGGTCGAGTACTACGGAAGACTTGAAGAAATATACGAACTCATGTTTTATGGTTGCAAACCTCTTAATCCAGTCATATTCAAATGTCATTGGTTTGATCCATCAGTAGTGAGACGGACCCCTAATTTTGGGCTAGTCGAAATTCGACAATCATCCGTCTTACCAGGAGACGATGTCTATATTGTGGCTCAACAGGCCACACAAGTTTATTATCTCTCATACCCATGCCAAACCGACGCCCGTCTTAAGGGTTGGGATGTTGTGTACAAGGTATCGCCACACGGTAAACTACCTGTACCAAACAATGAAGATTACAACATAGACCCCAACACATATGACGGAGAGTTCTTCCAAGAAGATGGGCTTGAAGGGAGTTTTGAGATAGACTTAACCGAAGCTATCGGAATAGAAGTAGACAATGAAAGGGTTGCTGACGAGGACGCTGGAGACGAGGTTCAGAATGTGAAGGACTTAGAATTACTTCAGCGATTACATTTAGGCAATGACAGTGATGACGACATTTCCGATCATGATGATTATATCGACACGTGTGATAGTGATGATGAGACTTATGATCCATCTAATCCCGGTCATGATGATTATTCTAATACATGTATGAGCCGTACTAATTTATTTATTATTTACCATATCTTTCTAAGTATGTTTTGTTTATCTGTGTTGATTGGTTTACTCTTTTTTAATTGCAGGTGATTGAACAATGGTGGGCGGTACGAGAAAGCTCGCGGCGCTTTACGAAAAGAGCGGAGCTTCAGGGTCAGCTTCAGGGAAAGGTCAAGGGAGGGGTCGAGGCAGGGGTGGAGGGAAGGGTAAAGGGGCAAGGCCCCCGTCGCTTGTAGCTCCCTCGTCATCGTCTGAGGAGGAGGTACCTGGTGACAAGGAGGACCTACCTTCCGCACATGCCTCTGGTGACGAGGAGGAGGTACAGGAGGAGCAGGAGTAGGTGGAGGAGGAGGCAGTGGGTTCCCAGGTCTAGTAGCGAGGTCCCTCGACCCTCCCGAGGCGACCGATACCTCTTGTGAGACGCCCGATGATTCGACCCTCTGGGAAAAAGTAAGTAACTTTAGATGTTCTCAATAATTTTTTGTTTGATATGTTGAAAATTACAATGGAAACTAATAATCACTTGGGCAGGGGCTGGATTAAGATCAGTGGGGGTGATCACAACCGCAAGCCCAACGGCATCCTTGGCCTTTTGTGCAGGCTACACTTCCCTGGCTTAGTGCAGTTTCGCGAAGAGCTGCAGCCGACCTGCACGTGGGACCACTACGTCACCGCCCTCGACGCCGCTGATCGTGATGATAGGGTATTCCCCAACAAGGCAGAGCGGGTGAAGGGTGAGCTGTGGGTAAGTATTCCTCGCACTACATTGCTCGGCCCTGACCTTGGTGATGCATGGCCAAGTGTGCGCACAGGCGAAGTGGTCCAGAAGCGCGGCTGTGGAGCTGATGAACCCGCACGACTCGCCGCGGCAGCGGCACGGCGTGTGCCGGCACACCTGGCGGTGGCTTTCTTGTCCATGGTAGGGAAACGTTGTGCCGCAGCTGTGAGCCACGTATGGGGAGGGGATGTGGATGCAGTCGACGAGGTTCTCCATGGCGTGGCACCGGCGGTAGCCGCGCATGGCGACGCCACAGTGTTAGATTGATCTCTAATCCCAAACTAGGCCCAACGGCCCAGTTGGGCCTTTGATCCGCGCCCTGATCGGGGGAGCCCAGCCCACTATGGCTGGAGGGCCCCTGTCACACTACGCTATATATATAGGTGTGGGCCGACGGCTATGAGTATGAGGTTTACCGTGAGCCGAGCTCCCCACCGAAACCTAAACCCTAATCCCGATTAGAGAGGGGTGCAGCCAGTGACGGGAAGCCACCAGCCGCGCCGTCCCGCTCCACCGACGTCGACAACTTCATTGACCTCTTCCCCGAACATCGCTGCCCGTGCGCAGACATCACCGATGAATGAGATGGCAGCTTCTGGACCATCTCCCTCTGTGGTGTCAGGTTCGACACGTTCTTCTTCTATTCCTCTCTGTCTCTCTACTCTCGATATCACGTTCACAGT
This sequence comes from Miscanthus lutarioriparius, assembly GCA_904845875.1. Taxonomy (NCBI): domain Eukaryota; kingdom Viridiplantae; phylum Streptophyta; class Magnoliopsida; order Poales; family Poaceae; genus Miscanthus; species Miscanthus lutarioriparius. The sequence goes on from CAJGYO010000016.1 coordinate 65,278,615, forward strand.
AAAGAGAACCCGCTAGACCTAACCCTAGATGATCTTTTCAATCTCAACAATGGTATTGAAGCCTCACTGGGTATAGATCTAGACTATCAGAACCCTCTGTCTAGATGTAGATCATGTCAGGGGTAAGAAATAGATTAGATCCATTCGGATCTGAGAAGAGAAGAGGGTCACCAAACCCTAACCCTAATCGGGTGAAGAACAGAGAAGAGAAAGAGGTCTCGGCATGCGAAGCCAAACCCTAACCCACGAATCAAACTCAGGGAAGAACAACAGTGAATGAAACCCTAACCCAAACCAAACCCTCATTTTGACCCTAACCCCATCCCCAACCCTAAATTGGATAGATCTAAGAAGAAAGGAAAGGAAAATTGAATCAGAGAAGAAAAGGGGAAGGGGAAGAGGCCTACCTCGCCATCGCACCGTGCTGCCACCTCATCGGTGCGCGGGCAGGTGCTCTGGCCAAGGGCGCCGCTGCTAGGCTGCTCAACGGCAGCGCGCTCACCCGCTGGGGAGCGCACGCCAGCGAGAGGGCCGAAGACGGTGCCGTCACCATCTCACTCCGTACCGTCACGGGTCTGAGACAGAGAAGGAGGAGAATCGGCCGGGTTAGATCTAGGGTTTCGAGGGGATTAGGGCACCGCCACTAGTCCGCTCGACGGCGCCGCGCTCTCCTACGTGGAGAGCACGCGCGCCGGCGAGGGGGGCGACAACGGCGCCAAGCTTGCGCTCTCGCTCTCGGTCGCTCACTGTTGTTGCGCTAAGAGGGAAGAAGGAGCGCGGCAAAGAGAGAGGAAGGGAGACAAATGAATGAGTTAGGGTTCCGGGGACGACGCCGCGTTGGGGGTTTTGTTCGACCGAACCGCGCGCGACCGTCGGATCTGAATGAATGGATGAGATTCACTGGACCGGGTTTTCGGCCCAGGCGGGCGAGCGCGGTGGCCCACCTTCGCGGCCTAGGCCCAGGTTGCGGCCTGGGTGCCGGGGAGGTGCCGTGAGTGCGTGCGAGAAGGCTGCTGCTGTAGGCCGGGCCTGTTCTGTAGCTGCTGGGGCTGTTTCCTGCTGTTGCTGGCCGGGCCAAAATGAACAGTAAATGACGTTTTGAAGTTTATTTATTTTCGGAAGCAGATTTGAATGAATTTCGTTGAATTTTAGTCCAGTTTATATCTCTGTTAAAATTTGAACCAATGGGATAATTTTTTTAGAGAGTAGCTTATTACAAAGAAATGCTTCTGAAAAATAGATAATTTTTTATGTTTTCCGTTGCTAAAGAAATAGTTTATTCTCCAGTTAGTTTGAACCAACGTGATATTTAATTGGAGAAAAAGAGATTTTGACATCATTATGATGTTGTTATTTTTTACCAACATTGTTAACAACAATATCGTAATTTTAATGATTTTATGCATTATTTTTATTTCTGCCCAAAGGTGATGTAGATTTAATGTATAAATAGTTGTATGTTTTAATTTTGACCAACGTTGGAATCAAGGCATACAATTGTTGTTATTATTTATGTTCTCACTCTATATGAATTGTGTTTTCAGACGGATACAACTTGATGGGTTGTATCAAAGAGATCCCCACTCTCAAAGGTGACAACTACACGAAGTGGAAGAAAAAGATTGGCCTGGCCTTCATCTTGGCTGAGGTGGACTGGGTAGTCACCTCATCGTGTCCCAGTGAACCTGTGGCATCGGTGAGTGAGACAAACGAGGCTGATGCCGCTTGGGCAACTAGAGAGGGATTTTAAATCCCAAAAGATGTCCTATGACCTTAAGCATAGGAAGTGGGTCACTGCCAATAAGAAATGTTTAGCTATGATAAAGAACACGATTGAGCCTGCAATTGTGGGCTCAATCCCAGAGTGTGACACGGTCACCAAGTACCTCGATAGAATAAATTGTCAGTTCACTGGCTCTTCAAAGATATATGCTACCCAGCTGATAAAGCAGCTGGTGGCAGAGAGGTACTCTGGAAATGGTGGCATAAGAGAGCACATACTAAGGATGAGCAATTTGGCATCCAAGCTAAAACCAATGGATCTGGCTCTCAAGGAAGAGTTCTTTATCCATCTGATTTTTGCTTCATTGCCAAAGAAATTTGATACTTTTGTTGTCAACTACAACATATAGCCCGAGAAGTGAAACTTAAAGAGGCTCATGGCTATGTGTGTGCAAGAGTAGGAGAGAATGAAAGCTACCAATGGTGGCACTATCAATTATGTGAAAGACAATAAAAAAAGAATAATAATGCTAACTCCTCAAAGTCAAAGGGAAAGGGTCCCATGCTGCACAGCCTCAGCTGAACAAGTTCATAGTAGAGAAAGACCAGTGTCTTTATTGCAAGAAGACAGGACATTATAAGAAAGATTGTCCCGATTACTTAAAGATGATCATGGCAAAGAAAGGTGAGAACATTATTACGTTTATAAATGAATCCCTGTATGTACAGTATTCGAAATCTACTTGGTGGACTGACTCAGGTGCAACTGTTCATGTTGCTAATTCCTTACAGGGATTCCGTTCGACGAGGACTACGCAAAGAAGAGAAAGACACGTTAAAGTTGCAAATGGAGTCCGAGCAGATGTTGAAGCCGCTGGCGATCTTTTTCTAGAGCTTGCTAATGGCTTCACACTTTTACTTAGAGATGTACTTTATGTTCCCTCTTTACAGAGAAACTTGATTAGTGTTTCATGCTTGGACAATGATGGATATGATTGCCATTTTGGAAATAGCAAATGTAAGATAACATTTAATAATGCATGTGTTGGTCTTGCTATCTTACAAAATGAGCTTTATTTGTTATCACTACGTGATGATGTGAATGTTGTATGCGATGATGGGAACGTTGCGTGCGACAATGAGAATGTATCCTCGTCTGCGGATGTAAACAGAAAATGAAAGAGAGCTCATGATGCATCGTCGAAATTATGGCACTGTCGTTTAGGCCATATTTCGAGGGGGAGAATAGAAAGACTAGTTAAGAATGATATTCTTCCTCCATTAGAGTTCTCATATTTAGAACAATGCAGAGAATGCATAAAAGGAAAGTATGTAAAGAAAATTAAGAAAGATGCTAAATGAAGCACAGGAATTTTATAGATTATTCACACAGACATCTATGGTCTGTTTTCTGTAAAGAGTGTGGATGGTTATGATTCGTTCATAACATTCACAGATGATTACTCCCATTATGGCTACATTTATCCAATCAAAGAAAGAACAGAAGCATTGGATAACTTTAAGATATTTAAGGCAGAAGTTGAAAACCAACACAATTTAAAGATTAAGATAGTCAGATCCGACCGTGGGGGAAAGTATTACGGTCGGCAGACCCCATATGGCCAAGTTCCTGGACCTTTTGCAAGGTTGTTACAGGAGAATGACATAGTAGCCCAGTATTCTACACCGGGCAAACGTCAGCAGAATAGAGTAGCTGAAAGACGCAATCGTACCCTGATGGATATGGTGCGCAGTGTGATAAGTTACTCCACCTTACCGTTGAGCCTGTGGATGGAGACGTTAAAAACCTCCATTCATATTCTCAATAGAGTACCAAGTAAGTCGGTGTCGAAAACACCATTTGAGTTGTGGACATGAAGAGTACCCTCACTAAACCACTTACATGTGTGGGGGAGTCCTGCTGAGGCTAAAGTATTTAATCCAAACATTGGGAAGCTAGATCCCAAAACAGTAAGTTGCCATTTTATTGGCTACCTAGAAAAGTCAAAAGGTTTTCATTTCTACTGTCTAGACAGACATACAAAGTTTGTGGAAACAAGATACGCTGTCTTCCTAGAGGATGAAATGATGAGGGAGAGCATGGTAGCTTGAGAAATTGACCTTGAAAAGATGCGGGTGTATGCGCCCACTCCGATGATTCATGAGCCATTTTTCTCACTACCTGCTGTCGCTGCATCGACAGTGCAAGATACTGTGGTGCCAGCACCTGTTGTTATTCCGCCTGTGGCAACAATGAATGATGATGATGAACCTGTTCTTCAAGACCCTGTAGAACCTATTGCCACACATCAGGGGAGCAACAACAGCCTCAAACAGAAGATGTGCTAAATGTAGAGGCCCCTAGAAGGTCTCAAAGAGTTAGAAAATCAGCTATTCCTGCTGACTATGAAGTATACAACACTGAGGAATTTTAAATGAAGGATGATCCCACCTCATTTGAAGAAGCCATGAGAAATGATCATTCATCAAAGTGGCTTGAGGCCATGGAAGATGAAATAAAATCTATGAATGCCAATAAAGTTTGGGACTTGGAAATAATTCCTAAAGGAGCCAAAACAGTAGATTGTAAATGTGTCTACAAAACAAAACTTGACTCTCAAGGGAATATAGAGAAATATAAATCGTGACTTGTGGCAAAAGGCTTTACGCAAAGAGAAGGCGTTGATTACAATGAGACTTTTTCTCCAGTCTCATGTAAGGATTCCTTCAGAATCATAATGGCATTAGTGGCACATTATGATTTAGAATTACATTAGATGAATGTAAAGACGATATTTCTCAATGGGGACTTGGAGGAAAATGTTTACATGGCACAACCGAAAGGTTTTGTCATGGAAGGAAAAGAACGAATAGGATGCCGCCTAAAAAATCCATTTATGGATTAAAACAAGCTTCAAGACAGTGGTACTTGAAGTTTGATCAGACAATAAGGAATTTTGGGTTTAAAGAGAATGTAGAGGACAATTGTGTCTATGCAAAGTATAAGAATGAGAAGTTTATCTTCCTTGTCCTGTATGTGGATGATATCTTACTTGCTAGTAGTGATATCAGTCTACTACTGGAGACAAAGAAGATTTTGTCCTCAAAATTTGATATGAAAAACCTTGGTGAAGCTTCGTTCGTTCTAGGGATCGAGATTCACCAAGATAGAAGTAAAAGGGTATTAGGACCGTCACAAAAGGCATACATAGAAAAGAACTTAAAGAAATTCAATATGCACAAATGCAGTCCCTCACCTGCTCCTATTGTCAAGGGCGACAGATATGGGGATTTTCAATGGCCCAGGAATCAGTATGAGATCGATCAAATGAAAATAGTTCCATATGCTTCAGCTGTCGGAAGCTTGCAATATGCTCAAGTATGTACGCGCCCTGACTTGGTATTTGTTACCGGGTTACTTGGCAGATTCCAGGGCAATCCTGGAACAGAACACTGGAAATTAGTAAAGAAAGTCTTGCGCTATTTGCAAGGAATGAAAAGCCTCATGATGACGTATAGAAGATCAGATTCACTCCATATAGTGGGATATTCAGATTCTGATTATGCGCAAGATGATAGAAAATCCACGTCTGGATATGTATTCACTCTCGCAGGGGGAGCTATTTCATGGAAAAGCTCAAAGCAAACCGTCACTACATCGTCCACAATGTATGCCGAGTTTGTAGCGTGTTATGAGGCAACGGGGCAGGTGAACTGGCTAAAGAATTTCATACCCGGTTTAAAGGTGGTTGACGACATCTATAGACCACTTAAGTTATACTGCAATAATAATCCGGCAGTACAGTATGCTCACAACAATAAGTCAAGTGGTGCTGCCAAACACATTGACATAAAGTATTATGTTGTGAAAGATAAAGTCCGGGATCATGTCATAAGTCTTGAGCATATAAGAACCGAAAAGAAGCTCGCGGATCTGCTTACAAAAAGCTTACCACCCAACGTGTTCAGAGAACATGTAGCCGGCATGGGTTTAAGGGAAAGCCTATAATTCCTGGACAAAAGAAGGCCCAAAGTTAAGTATCTATTTCAGAACAGAGAGGTGTGTTGTAGTTGTTAAATCTATCGGCAATTGACCGTGACGATGAAACATGCTCTATGCGCTAATCTGTAATGGAATGAACAAAAGTAAATGATATGAAATTGAAAGATGGTAGGAGATCAATGGGGAGATTGTTAGATTGATCTCTAATCCCAAACTGGGCCTAACGGCCCAGTTGGGCCTTTGATCCGCTCCCTGATCGGGGGCGCCCAGCCCACTATGGCTGGAGGGCCCCTGTCACACTGCGCTATATATAGAGGTGGGGGTCGGCGGCTCTGAGTACGAGGTTTACCGTGAGCCGAGTTCCCCACTGAAACCTAAACCCTAATCCCAATCAGAGAGGGGCGCAGCCAGTGACGGAAAGTCACCAGCCGCGCCGCCCCGCTCCACCGACGTCGACGACTTCATTACCTCTTCCCCGAACGTCACTGCCCGTGCGCAGACTTCACCGACGAAAGAGATGGCAGCTTCTGGACCATCTCCCTCTGCGGTGTCAGGTTCAATACGTTCTTCTATTCCTCCGATATCGCATTCACAGTAAAGAGAACCCGCTAGACCTAACCCTAGATGATCTTTTCGATCTCAACACACAGACATGGCACACCACATTCCCGGTGGCCTCCAGCTCCAGCTTATCGCGACAGGCGGAGCACACCACGTGCCCCAGCTCGCACTGCGTTTCGATATGCCTATGTTTACCGAATCGAACTGAATGAAAAATCAACTTCTCCTCCAGCGTGATGTCGAGGGCACGAAGGCCACTTCTCCTCCAGCGGTGGCGGCGCCACCATCATCATCAGCCGCGCCACGAGCATTCACTTCCTCCGAGTCGTTGATGGCAGCTCCCGTCCCCAGCCCATGGTGGGTCTGGTGGCGGCGCCACATTCTCCACCTGCTGTCCCCTGAGGAGGCCGTGTGCAGCCTCCAGACGGTGGCACACCGCTCGGCCAGGCGCAACCTGCCAGTGGCGCCTGGCGACTGCGTGGACATCTACTTGAGCATTAGTATCTGATGCAGCAGCTTCTTGAACCACGCATGGAGGTGACTGTGTACAGGTACAGATGATTTCTTTTTTTGTAATTTCCCTCGTGCTATATAACTAATATAGATTGAGATCCTTGATGCAGTATGCGATTTATGCTGCCCTCAGTCTCTCAGGCAAACTTCAGTTTGCATTACGGAAATATGTTTATCCTATATCCATTTACTGACCATGCACTGCACTTTTCAGGGATTCATGTTTAGGGAAACATCCCGCCACACGCCTCGCAGGCCACTAGGAACCTGCACGCATACAAACGAGCGGAAGTTCAAGGTTAGTTCTATTCCCCAGCCATTCATCAGCACATAGACATATGCATCTGACTTTTCTATTTGCCCATGCAATTAGCTTCTGAAAACACATGATATAGAGTCCTGCTATAGTGCAAATATACTCCTACCTACTGAATTTTCTCAGTCGTCTATCATTGTTTAGGTGTTACTGCTAATGCTAAACTTCACAACTCTTTGAACAATAAACAATCTTAATTAGGTGACAATTGAGTATTTAGTGACTTCCAGTGGGTTTCTAACTCAATACGAAGTGTTGTAGGAACCTGTATTTTGTTGTTTGTAGACCATCTTATAAGAGTAAAAAAATTCAGAGAGCTTTCTGTACAATTCAGGAATTGTCCAATCTAGGTTGCGAAGTAAAATAAGGTTGGATTCATAATTTGGTAACATGAATGTAAAGTAGAAGAAGATATCTGAACTCAGGCAATGGAGAAATGAGAAGACTATAAGGTAATGCAATATTGATAATGTTAGTACTTCTTTTAGCTGCCTTATGTTGTAATTCAGCATTCAACCGTGACATCTGTTTCCAACAGAGTAGTGTTCGGAGATGCTTGCATTTAACTCCTAAAGTAAACACGTAAGGTGTTTGTGTACTGCAATGCTAAAGTTATGGTATTAATATTTACCTAATAGTAGAGCTTTATATTGTATAGTATCCCTTGCAAAATAAAATATATAGACCTTATAAAGTGGAGAAATTCTGTCAAAGATATAACTCTTCCTTTGGAGCCAGATATGCCAACAGCTGAATATTACAAGTTCTTTAAACTACACCTCTGTTACTTCAAGTCAAAGGAATAAGGTTAACAAAAGAGAAATAACTTGAACAATATGATGAGAAATTAAAGCATGTATATATATATATATATATATATATATATATATATATATATATATATATATATATATATATATTCTCATTTTCAAACATAATGATCACAATCTTTTGGATTAGTCCTGCATACTGAAAAGGAACAGCTACTCAAGTTTTATGCAGGTCTCTTCAGATTTGAGTATTGTTGACCTTGATGTTCCATTTGGATTGATGTTTGCTGCTGGTGCGAGCATAAATGCATATAGAAATCTGGGGATATTGGCCGTTGTTACATGGAAAGTTCTATTCGTCTCTGTGCCGATTTTTGTTTAGGCAATCAGGTTGCAGGTAATTTTGTGAGATTCTGTTGGCTACAGTTTTGTTGTTATTATATATATCATATACCAGTTAATGTGCTTTGCTGCTGGTTTTTTTTTCCAAGGAGTGAAATAACATGTCTTGCGTTCTTAATTACCAGTTTACAACTGACTGAAATCTAATACGCTTGGCCATGCAGAGGTACTATTTAGCCCAATTGATGAGGATCAATGGCACTACAAAATCAGCTCTCGGTAATCACTTCGCCGAGTCAGTTGCAAGGGCTATAACAATAAGGGCTTTTGAGGAAGAAGATCGTTTCTTTGCTTACGGTTATTTCTGAAGCAATCATGTTGTTTCACTAGCTCAAGTTCGGTTCCTGAAAGATGTTTGATGTTGGAAAATGAGTTAGTATCTGGTGATAATGTTTCTTGAAAATTTCAAATTTCAATGTTTTTCTCCTTATCAATGAACTTTTTATAGACACGTGCGTGCCGCACGTACCTGTCCACTAGTTCTTAAAAACAGTTCTACTACACAAATCTCTACTCTCTACATCTAAAAAGAACCGGATGTTATCCTCAGATTAGTCTTAATCGCTTCACCCTGTACGTTTGACCCAATGCGCGATGGAAACTTCCCAAAAAATGCCACTTTCCGATGGCCCCACCTGATACCTCTTCGCTGAATGCCACCCGGCAGTTCCCCGCTCGGCCGAGATTAAACTTAAAAAAAAACTCCCAACTCCGCCTCGTCCCCGAGCGTCTCCACCGCCGCCATCCGCGCTCCCCTCCGTCCTCCCCCGTCGCCGCCGCCCCGGCCCTAGCGACGCCTCCAACGACAGCGGCCACGATCCCCGCCGCCGCCTCGATCCCCGCTGCAGGCGAGTGCACGAAGGACCCTGTGCGCCGCCTAGGAACAAGATGGCACTCTACGAGCAAGCAGTTCAACGCCGCCTCAGAACAAGGTGGTGCCTTTTCAACGAAAGACACTGACATAAGGTGTACAAGAGGAACATAAACTCTTTGGTTGGATCATATATCTGCAAAGGTGTCTTGGTATTCAATGCAAATTTCTGGGCTGTTGGCTGTGAAGGTACCTGCAGGCAAGTAATATTTTCTTATCTGAATTTCTTTTAGACTGATGGATCTGTAGCCATTTTATAGACTCTGACGACTGCTGAAAATTGCTTCTTGTCACAAGAAGGGGTCTAATGTACATATGGGACCTCTATTACAGGACTTGCATTTCGCAAGACTCGTTGGCTTCATTTTCTTTGGTTGGATCTCCAGATGAGTCATCGGTCAATAATGCTGGTAACTATTTGACATCCGGTCTTTAGTTCTCACTTACAACCTGAGATGGCTATTCAGAACTTTGCTGCATCTTAGTGTTTGCTGAACTTTTCTGCATCTTATAGACTGTTAGTTTGTACCATTATTATGTGAGGCTCAACTGTGTCTGCTGAACTGACCGAGAAAATATGTCAATACCATTGTCTGATGAAAATCAGTTGGTGCCGAATACTAACTCGTCCTTTTTCTAGATAACCATGAGGGTCCATGACCTGTAAAATAGACGCACTCCAGTTCTCATGTCCTTAGTGTACAGGGGATGATGAAGCGCAAACTTCTCATGGCAGGGGAAGGCAGCGCCGAAAAGATACCCTGCTGTGGTACTGTAGCCGTTGCAGGGGCAGGCGTCGAACGGCTCACCTGCCGCACTGTAGCCACAGCAGGAGCAGGCACGGAAGTCAGCTCTGCTGTGTTATCTAGTCACTGTAGCAGCATGATAGCTGTACTAGGACTAGATGAATAGAGTTGTATATATAATTTGCCACTGCAACTCAGTAAGGAGAGAGTTCAGATTTGTCATCTCCTATACAGAGCTCCGACCAACGCTGGTGCTCGTGCTGTGTGTGTATGCTCTGTTCTCCCTCTATTCTTCTACCTCTAGCCATAGTGTGTGGTCGGACAACGTCTGTCGTGGTCGGCAAGACTGGTGAGTGGTCGTCTCACCTGAGCCAATGATCCTATGTGGGCCAACAAAGTGGTATCGGAGCTGTACAAGCGTTGTCGCCAGACTAACCGCTGGCGATGACAGGCGGTTTAGAGTTGGGCGACAGTAGTGGCACTGTTGTGGCTGCCCAGCCACGACAGGAGGTCATTGTTTGCATGTTGCGGGAGGTCAGCGGCACCAGTTGGTCGATGCTGACTCGCACCAACTATGTTGAGTGGTCGGTGACCATGAAGATCAAGCTTAGAGCCCGACGACTCTGGAATGCTATTGACAAGGGCGCCGACAATAAAGAAGATGACATGTCAGCGTTGGAGGCTATCCTCGCTGCTGTACCGGCGGAGTACAAGGAGCTGTTGGGGGCGAAGAGCTCTGGTAAGGAGGTGTGGGAGGCCATTGCGGCGATGTACATTGGTTCTAACCGCGCAAAAAAGGCAACGGCCCAGCTTCTGAAGTAGGAGTACGCCAACCTTAAGTTCAAGGATGGTGAAATAGTGGAGGATTTCTCCCTCTGCCTGTAGGTGCTCATCAGCAAGCCGAAGAGCCATGGCATCACCATCGACGAAGAGGAGACGGTCTCCAAGTACCTCCACTCCGTGCCGGCAATGTACATCCAGATCGCTCTCTCCATAGAGACGATGCTAGACTTGTCCACCCTCACCATTGAGGATGTGACGGGCTGTCTGCGGGTGGTGGACGAGCGCCTGGAGCATGCGACAACAACGAATTATAGCGGCAAACTACTGCTGACAGAGGAAGAGTGGGTTGCTCGGAGGAACTCCGGGGTAGCCTCCTCCAGCTGCGGTGGCGATAGCAAGCGCCGTGGCAAGGCTTCTTCGGTGAAGAAGAAGCAAGTCAACCCCAACGCCTACCGGCGTTGCGGGAAGACGGGTCATTGGGCATGGGAGTGCCCAAATCGCAAGCAGGAGAAGAAGGCTGAGGCTCATCTAGCGTAAGCTGACGATGAGGATGAGGCCACTATCCTGATGGCAACGTTCTGTGCACTGCACGACATCAAGACAGAGGAGAAGATAGAGGTGATGGCGGTGGAAGGGTCTGGGAAGGCCCTAAAGACTGTCAACCTCGATGAACCGCGCGCCCAAGTCCACCCCAAACATGTGGGCGATGAACAGGAGCAGTGGTGGTATCTGGACTCCGGTGCCAGCAACCACATGATGGGCTCCAACGCAGCATTCTCTGAGCTCGACGACGATGTTACCAGTACGGTGAAGTTTGGTGACGGCTCAAGGGTGGCTATCCGAGGGCGCGGCACCATCATCTTCAGGTGCCAGAACGGCGAGCACCAGGCGCTAATAGATGTATATTATATCCCACAGCTACGTTCGAGCATCATTAGCATTGGCTAGCTGGATGAGCGCGGCAGCGAGGTACTGATCAAGGATGGTGTCCTTAGGATCAGGGATCGGGAGCAGCGACTTCTTGTCAAGGTAAAGAGGTCCCTGGACCGGTTGTACCTACTCGATTTGAAGGTGGAGTAGCCGGTGTGCCTGGCGGCACGGCACACCGAGGAGCCGTGGCTATGGCATGCCTGATTCGGCCATCTCAGCTTCGACGCGCTTGGTCAGCTGGGGAAGATGGTCCGAGGGCTGCCCCACATCGAGCACAAAGGCGAGCTGTGTGATAGCTGCCTGGCCGGGAAGTAGAGGAGTCTGCCATTTCCAAAGGTGGCCATGTATCGCGCGATGGATGCTCTCGAGCTAGTCCACGACGATCTCTGCAGGCCAATCACGCCAGCCACAAACGGTGGTCGGCGGTACTTCCTCCTGCTCATGGATGATTGCAGTTGCTATATGTGGCTACAACTCCTAACAAGCAAGGACGAAGCAGCGGCGGCGATCAAGAAGTTCAAGATGCGTGCGGAGGCCAAGAGCGGCAAGAAGCTGTGTGTGCCGAGGACTGATCACGGTGGCAAATTCACTTCGGTGGAGTTCGCTGCGTACTGCGCGGATCCGGGTGTGGTGCGACACCACGCCACGCCGTACTCGCCACAATAGAATGGCGTGGTGGAGCAGCGGAACCAGATGGTGGTCAGCATGGCTCGATCCATGATGAAGGCCAAGGGAATGCCGGCAAGCTTCTGGGGTGAGGCGGTGACCACGGCTGTGTTCATCCTCAACCGCACACCCACCAAGGCCCTAAAGGGCAAGACGCCGTTCGATGCTTGGTATGGGCGGAAGCCGAGTGTGTCCTTCCTCCGGACATTCGGCTGCATCGGCCACGTTAGGAAGACGAAGCCGATCCTCACCAAGCTGGATGACAGGAGCACACCGATGGTGTTCTTGGGCTACGTGGAGGGTACCAAGGCATACTAGCTCTACGACCCATGTGGAGACAAGGTGCTCGTCTCGCGCGACATCGTGTTTAAAGAGAAGGCGGCTTGGGACTGGAACAGTCCGAGCATAGGGGAAGCTGGCGACTTCACTAGCACCTTCGTCGTCGAGCACTTGGTCATCCATGGTGGTGGAGACGCTGGGGAAGAGGTGTCGAGCACCCTAGGAGGGGTGCCGAGCACTCCAGCAACAGAGTTGAGCACTCCGGGAGGGGTGCCGAGCACTCCGGGAGTGGTGCTAGGAGGTTCTGTAGTGGTGGCGACCACTCCAGGACGGGTGCCGAGCACTCCCTAGCAGAGCCAAGGGGTCTTGCAGTGGGGCCGACCACTACAAGACTAGGGCTTAGCACTCCTACAGTGGTACCATGCACTGCAGGAGTTGTGACGAGCTATCTAGGAGTAGTGCCGAGCACTGCATCTAGGGTGCTGATCACTCCAGGTGCTGTGCCGATCACTCTAGCAGAACAGGGAACTCCATCGATGTCGTTTAAGTTCGCCTCACCTCCAAGTGACATCACTAAATTCGTGGATGTCTTCCATGAAGGTGAGGAGGTGCGGTTCCGTAGGCTGGATGACCTCATCGGTGGCACAAGTCCTCAGGCCTAGCGGGTAGGCTACTCACTGATCCAGAGCTGCTACTCATTAGTGCAGAGGAACCACCCACGTTCGCGCTAGCTGAGCGCGATGGAAATTGGCGACGGGCAATGCTAGAGGAGATGAAGGAGATCGAAGAAAACAAGACTTGGGAGCTCATCGATCCACCTCTAGGATGCCATCTGATCAGCCTGAAGTGGGTGTACAAGGTCAAATGGGATGAGCACGACGCTATTGTCAAGCACAAGGCGCGCCTCGTGGCCAGAGGCTTTGTCCAGCACGAGGGCATCGACTTCGAGGAAGTCTTTGCACCAGTAGCGCGCATGTAGTCTGTCCGTCTGCTACTAGCTTTGGCAGCAGCAAAGGACTAGCGTGTCCATCACTTGGACGTTAAATCGGCCTTCCTCAACGGCGAGCTGGCGAAGACAGTCTTCATCAGGCAACCTCTGGGTTTCGCCGTCAAGGGAGCAGAGCACAGGGTGCTCTGACTGCGCAAGGTGCTCTACGGGCTGCAGCAAGCCCCATAAGCATGGAATGCCAATCTTGACGCCACGCTAGGCGAGCTTGGATTCAAGAGGTGCGCAACCAAGCACGCGCTCTACACGCGGCGACGAGGGTAGGAGGAGCTCATCGTCGGCGTGTATGTAGACGACTTGATCGTCACCGGTGCACGTGCGGAGGACATCGACAGCTTCAAGCGTGAGATGGCGGCTCATTTTCAAATGAGTCATCTCGGGGCGCTCTCCTACTACCTCGGCATCGAGGTGAGATAGGAGAAGGAGGCACTCATGCTTAGTCAGAGCGTGGAATGCAACAGGAGAAGGAAGCTTTGAGGCGTACGTGCTCTGACCGAGCGTGAGCACCTCCTTCCCCTGTCTCACCTCGATGCTGAGGTAGTAGGAGAGCGCGCTGAGATCGCTCATTCAAAAATGAGCCGCCATATCACGCTTGAAACTATTGATGTCCTCCGCACACGCGCCGATGATGATCAAATCATCCACACACACGCCGACGACGAGCTCCTCCTTCCCCCGTTGTTGTGTGTAGAACGCATGCTCAGTTGCGTACCGTGTGAACCAAGCTCGCCTAGCTTGGCATTCCACGCTCGTGGGGCTTGCCGCAGCCCGTAGAGCGCCTTGCACAGTCGGAGCACCATGTGCTCCACTCCCTTGACGATGAAACCTGAAGGTTGTCTGACAAAGACTGTCTCCGCCAGCTCACCATTGAGGAAGGCTGATTTTATGTCCAGGTGATGGAAACACCAGTCCTTTGCTGCTGCCAAAGCTAGTAGCAAACAGACAGACTCCATGCGCGCTACCGGTGCAAAGACTTCCTCGAAGTCGATGCCCTCACGCTGGACAAAGCCTCGGGCGACGAGGCACGCCTTGTGCTTGACAATGGCGCCGTGCTCGTCCCGCTTGACCTTGTACACCCACTTTAGGCCGACCGGACAGCATCCTAGAGGTGGATCGATGAGCTCCCAAGTCTCATTTTCCTCGATCGCCTTCATCTCCTCCAGCATCGCCCGTCACTAGTGTGCATCGCGCTCGGCCAGCGTGAACGTGGGTGGTTCCTCAGCATTAACGAGAAGCAACTCTAGGTCAATGAGCAGCCGACCCGCCAGACCTGAGGGCCCTTTGTCGCTGATGATGTCATCCAGCCTACGGAACTGCACCTCCTCACCTTCGTGGAAGGCATCCACGAACTCAATGATGTCGCTTGGAGGTGAAGCAAACTCGATCGGCGTCGATGGAGTTCCCTATTCCGCTGGAGTGATCGGCACAGCACCTGAAGTGGTCGGCACCCCGATTCTAGTGCTCGGCACTACCCCTGGACCACTCGTCACCACTCTTGGAGTGATCGGCACCACTACAGGAGTGATCGGCACTAGTCCTGGAGTGGTTGGCACCACTGCAAGACCTCTCGACTCCGCTATGGGAGTGTTCGACACCTATCCTGGAGTGGTCGACACCACTGTAGGACCTCTTGGCTCCACTCCTGGAGTGCTCGGTATCCCTCCCAGAGTGCTCGACACCGCCCTAGGAGTGCTCGGCTCTATCGCTGGAGTGCTCGGCACCTCCTCTCCAGCGTCTCCACTCCCGTGGATGACCAAGTGTTCGATGACGAAGGTGCTGGTGAAGCCTCTAGCTTCCCCCATGCTTGGACTATTTCAGTCCTAGGCCGTCTTCTCGTCGAACACGACATCGTGCGAGACAACCACCATGCCTCTGTGTGGGTCGTAGAGCCAGTACGCCTTAGTACCTTCCACATAGCCCAAGAGCACCATCGGTGTACTCTTGTCCTCCAGCTTGGTGAGGATCGGCTTCATCTTCTAGACGTGGCCGATGCAGCCGAATGTCTAGAGGAAGGACACGCTCGGCTTACGCCCATACCAAGCTTCGAACGGCGTCTTGCCCTTCAGGGCCTTGGTGGGCGCGCGGTTGAGGATGAACACCGCCGTGGTCACCGCCTCATCCCAGAACCTTGCTGGCATGCTCTTGGCCTTCATCATGGATCAAGCCATGCCAACCATTGTCTGGTTCTGTCGCTCCACCACACCATTCTGCTGTGGTGAGTACAGTGTGGTGTGGTGTCGCACCACACCCTAATCCGCACAGTACGCAGCGAACTCCACCGAAGTGAATTCACCGCCGCAATCAGTCCTCAGCATGCGCAGCTTCTTGCCACTCTCAGCCTCCGCGAGCACCTTGAACTTCTTGATCGCCGCCGCCGCTTCATCCTTGCTCGTCAGAAGTTGCAGCCACATATAGCGACTACAATCATCCAGGAGCAGGAGGAAGTACCGCTGACCACCGTTTATGGCTGGCGTGATTGGCACGCAGAGGTCGTCGTGGACGAGCTCAAGAGAGTCCACCGCGTGATACTTGGCCGCCTTTGGGAACGATAGCCCCCTCTGCTTCTTGGCCAGGCAGCTGTCACACAGCTCGCCTCCGTGCTCGATGTGAGGCAGCCCTCGAACCATCTTCTCCAGCCGACCGAGCGCATCATAGCTGAGATGGCCGAACTGGGCATGCCACAACCACGGATCCTCGGTGTGCCATGCTGCCAGGCACACCGGCTGCTCCACCTTCAAGTTGAGCAGGTACAGCCGGTTCTGGAACCTCTTCACCTTGGTAAGAAGGCGCTGCTCCCGGTCCCTGATCCTGAGGATGCCGTCTTTGATCAGTACCTTGCTACCGCGCTCATCTAGCTGGCCAATGCTGATGATGTTTGAACGTAGCTGTGGGATGTAATATACATCCGTTAGCGCGCGGTGCTCATCGTTCTAGCACCTGAAGATGGTGGTGCCGCGCCCTCGGATCATCACCCTTGAGCCATCACCAAACTTCATCATGCTGGTCACGTCGTCGTCGAGATCAGAGAAGGCTGCCTTGGAGCCTGTGATGTGGTTGCTGGCACCAGAGTCCAGGTACTACCGCTGCTCCTCCTCACCGCCCACATGTCCGAAGTGGACTTAGGCGCGTAGTTCATCGAGGTAGACAACTTTCAGAGCCTTCCCAAGCCCTTTCACTGCCGTCACCTCTTCCTTTTCCTCGGCCTCAACGTCGTGCAGTGCACAGAACGTCGCCATCAGGATAGTGGCCTCATCATCATTATCAATATGCGCTAGATGAGCTTCAGCCTTCTTCTCCTGCTTGTGATTTGGGCACTCCCTTTCCTAATGGCCCGTCTTCCCGCAGCGTCGGCAGGCATTGGGGTCGACATGCTTCTTCTTTTCTGAAGAAGCCTTGTCGCGGCTCTTGCCATCGCCACCGCGGCTAGAGGATGCTACCCCGGAGTTCCTCTAGGCAGCCCACTCCTCCTCTGTCAGCGGCAGCTTGCCGCTGTCCTTTGTTGCTGTGGCCTGCTCCATGTGCTCATCCACCGCCCGCAGACGGCCTATCACATGCTCAATGGTGAGGGTGGACAAGTCCAACATTGTCTCTATGGAGCGAGCGATCTGGATGTACTTCATCGGCACGGAGTGGAGGTACATGGAGACTGCCTCTTCTTCGTCGATGGTGATGCCGTAGCTCCTCAGCTTGCTGATGAGCGTTTGCAGGCGAAGAGAGAAGTCCTCCACCGATTCACCATCCTTAAACTTAAGGTTGGTGTACTCCTGCTTCAACAGCTAGGCCGTCGCCTTCTTTGCGCAGTCGGAACCGACGCGCATTGCCGCAATGGCCTCCCACATCTCCTTAGCAGAGCTCTGCGCCCCCAACGGCTCCCTGTACTCCGCCGGTACAGCAGTGAGGATAGCATCCAACGCTGGCATGTCGTCTTCTTCGTTGTCGGTGCCCTTGTCAACAGCATTCTAGAACTGTTAGGCTTTGAGCATGACCTTGATGGTCACCACCCACTCGCCATAGTTAGTGTGAGTCATTGTCAGCCAACTGGTGCCACTGACCTCCCGCGCCGTGCGCACAACGACCTCCTGTCGTGGCTAGGCAGCCACAACAGTTCCACTGTTGTCGCCCATATCCAAACCGTCCATCATCGCTAGCGGTTAGTCCGGCGACGGCGCTTGTACGGCTCTGATACCACTTGTTAGCCCACTGGATCGCCGACACGGGTGAGTCGACCACTCACCAGCATTGTCGACCACGACTATCGTTGTCCGACCACACACTCTGGCTAGAGGTAGAAGAAGGGAGGGAGAACAGAGCACACACACAGCACAAGCACCAACGTTGGCCGAAGCTCTGCAGAGGAGATGGCAAAACTGAACTCGCTCTTTTTACTGAGTTACAGTGGCAAACTATATATACAACTCTACTCATCTAATCTAAGTACACAGACATGTCAGGCCATCATGCTGCTACAGTGACTAGATATGACAGCAGGGCTGACTTTGGCGCCAGCCCCTGCTGTGGCTACAGTGCGGCAGGTGAGCCGTTCGACGTCTGCTCCTGCAGCTACTACAGTACCACAACAGAGAGCCTTTTCGGTGCCGCCTTCCAGGCTTTCACACTAGGGAGCTGTAGATTACTTAACATAGGTGACCCTGGGCGATGGGAAGCCACAAGTTTCTGGGACGACCGTTGTCAAGGCTCAGAGACCATGGCAGTAGCATTCCCTTGCCTTGCCTTGCAAGCCATGTGACAGCAGCCAGAGCCTCAGTCAAAGGTGGGGACTGGCACCATGGTTGTCGCAACGGGCAACAGCCGAGCTGGTGCAGGTAGAAGAAATCTTAAGCAATGTCGTGCTTGTGGATTCACCGGACAACAAACTGCGCACCTCAGATGTATACAAGGCGATCAGGAACAATAGCGCCACTGCGGTTTTCTTTGAGCGTGTGTTTAGTTGGAGGGAAAGTTGGAATTTGGGTATTATAGCACTTTCGTTTTTATTTAGCAAATAGTGTTCAATCATGGACTAATTAGGCTCAAAACATTCGTCTCGCGATTTCCAACCAAACTGTGCAATTAGTTTTTTTTCGTCTACATTTACTGCTCCATGCACGTATCGCAAGATTCGATGTGACGGGTACTGTAGCACTTTTTTGGAAGTATTTTTGAACTGAACACGTGCTGAGTTAATCTGGTTGTAACCGGACACCCCCAAAGTGCAACATTTCTGCTGGCTGCAAGTACAAGTCTACAAGAACGCATCAAATGCAGGGCCAACCTGAAGAAGAACATCCTGGACGATGACGCATGCCCGATCTGTACTGCGGAGTTGGAAACGACGACTCACCTGATGCCTGCCGCATGCCCATTTGCAAACCAGTTCTGGAACCGTATTGGTGTGGACGTGGATCACTTGTAGGAAAAAATGAACTGGGCCATACGTAGCCCCCTATGTCGACCACCTACATTCAAACACCCTCGTGCACCTTGTCCACTGGATGTTGTGGAAGCACCGAAATGATGTTGTGTTCAGTAACATGCTGCCTTCTTCCAACCGGGTTGTCGACCACCTTAATTCATGAATGATGTGATCTTGTGATCTAAACAGACCATAATTATTTGATGGTAAAGCAAAACTCTCCTCCAATCCCTCTTCACAGAAATTAAAACTCAAGAATACATCTCTATGCCTGAAAGATGCAACAATGTAAAGCTACAGTATGGATGGAGCATTGTTCATCTCAAATTCCAATTACCAAATGTAGTCATCCTGAACTGGCGTTCTAAGTTTCTAGCAAGCGGCCCTTTTCTACATTGGTAAGCGAATTGTTTAACCTGTCAACTCATCTATCAACAAAATAAAAAATCAACTCCATTCATGGACATGCACGTACACAGGTCAATTATATCTGTTAACTCCATTATATTCGGAGACACAAACTGTGCATGATACTAAGGTCCTGTTTGGCATGGCTCCACTCCTAAACTCCAGTAACTCCATCAAAAAATTCAGCCAAACACCCCAACTCCAAAACTCTATGGAGCTGCTAATTTCATGGAGCTGTAGTGCAAATAGAGGTGGAGTTTTGGAGCACCTCTTTTGCTGCTTTAGAACCCTCTCTTTTGAACCTCCTCGTAGAGTTGGTGGGTAATTACCCACCAATGCCACTGGTTACACAGAAAAAACATTTCGAAGCCTACCATCTTCTATTCTCTGAGTCCCCCCCAGCGCATCTCTCCTCATTTTCCCAGCCTGCCTCTGTCCTCTTCTCGCTAGACCCCCCGTTAGGTTTTCCGCCGCCGCCAGTCATACAGGCGGCTGCCGTCCACCCCCACCGCCGGCCGGCCGAGCCCCGCTGCCGTTCTCCTAGCCCCGTGAGGTCGTGTAGCTCCGCCTCCCACCACGTTTGTACGAGGACCGTCGTCTGCCGCAGAAGCCCGACGCCGGCCGCAGAAGCCTCGACGCCGGAGATCCCCCGCCCGGCCGCAGAAGCTCCGCCTCCCGCCACGTCTGCGCGAGGACCGCCGCCTGCCGCAGAAGCCCCGACGCCGGAGATCCCCCGCCCGGCCGCCTAGCTCCGCCTCCCTCCACGTCTGCACGAGTCCCGCCGCCTGCCGCAGTAGCCCCGACGTCGGCCGCTGCCCCACGCCGCCGGAGATCCCCTGCCAGCCGCAGCCCCCCACCGACGGCCGCAGAGGCCCGCCAACAGCCGTCCGCAGAGGCCCCCCAAGGTATGGTGCCTGCTTTGTTTTTGGGATGCATGCTCTGTTGTAGATCGATGCTCTGCTTTGTAGATCGATGCTCTGCTATAGATTTCAAGGCCGTTTGTATGCCAGAAACTCTGTCATCCAATTTTTTTTTTTTAAAACACTCTGCTATCCTCTTCTGCCTACGGGGTTGTTCAGACGCCCAAAACTTCAGTTCATGAAGTTTACCGAAGATGCTTGTTCAGACACTCTGCTAGCCACGGATCTTATCAATGCTTGATTCCATGTTTGGTTTCTAGTAATAACATGAGAAGATAATTGTGGTTCCTTGGAAAGGAAATAGCTTAGTTGACATGGAACTGATTTAACATGGAACTGCTTTGAGCTAACATGCTCTGTTGTAGTTCTAGAACCTGTTGTAGTTCTAGATTGCTGAAAATAGCCTGTTCAGAACCTGCTTGTTCAGTATATAGCCTGTTCAGAACCTGCTTGTTCAGTAATAACATGAGAAGATGCTTGTTCAGAACCTGTTGTAGTTCTAGATTGATGAAAATAGCCTGTTCAAAACCTGCTTGTTCAGTATATAGCCTGTTCAGAACCTGCTTGTTCAGTAATAACATGAGAAGATAGCCTGTTCAGAACATGTTGTAGTTCTAGATATCCTGTCCAGTTGAACTTGCTCAGCATAATGAGAACCTCATATATGAAATTTGTGAGTTCGATAGATGCCTGAAATTGATTGGAACTCGGAGAACACTCGAGTGCTGTGTATGTTGTTTGTCGAACAAGTTGGAAAAGGAAATCGGCCAAACACACACTTGAGTGCACTTGGTTATATTGAGGTTGAGAAAGGGTTTAAAGAAAGGACTGGAATTGTGGCTACCAAGGTTCAGATCAAGAACAAATGGGACAAGTTGAAGGAAGATTTTAAGGCATGGAAGAAACTAATGCTGAGGCAAACAGGGACTGGTTGGGATCCTATAAAGAAGACTATTGCTATGGATGATGAATGGTGGAAAAAAGCTAGAGCTATAAGTTGGTTCAAAATTTTTGCTATATTTGTTTTACATATGACCAAATCTGGGTTGTGGAATTCTTATAATAATACCTGTTGTTCTGCTTATTTCAGGACATTCCGGGTTGTGGAAAGTTCAAAAAGAAGGGCCTTGAGAATGAAGATGACTTAGCCAAGTGTTTTGCTGACATCACTACTATTGGTATTGTATGCTATATTCTATTTATGTATGGCAGTTGTATGCTATATTCTATTTTCTTGCAGTTGTATGGCAGTTGTATGCTATATTCTTTTCTTTGATTCATTCTTGTCGATTGGCTTTCTGTACTTTCTGTACTTTTCTGTATGGCAGTTGTAGCTTTCTGTATCTTTCTATACTTTTCTGTAGGAGGACGCTTTCTGTAGCTTTTCTGTAGCTTTCTGTAGCTTTGTGTAGTTCATTTTCTTGCAGTTGTATGGCAGTTGTAGCTTTATGTATCTTTCTGTACTTGCAGTTGTATGGCAATTGGCTTAGGAGGACGCTTTCTGTAGCTTTTCTGTAGCTTTCTGTAGCTTTGTGTAGTTCATTTTCTTGCAGTTGTATGGCAGTTGTATCTTACATTTCATTTATGTCAATGTTCACAGATGTTTTCAAGTGAGTCTGATGATTCTAGTGATGGGGAATTTTTTTTTAAATGGTTGAGAGCAGTGCAAAACTAGCACAAAGTTATCATGAATTGTATATGGACAAGGCACCGCCGAGGTTCATGTTTTCACAACAAAGTGGAATGGGATGGCTGATGGAGACGGTAAACACTCCAGGGGAGTGTCATCGAATGCTTCGGATGAATGAGGTTATTTTTTATGATCTTCATGATGTGTTGGTTGAGAGGAAAGGATTAAAACCATCGAAACACATTAATACATATGAGATGTTGGCCATTTTCCTATTCACATGTGGTGGGTGTGAGTCAAATAGAAGAGGACAAAATAAGTTCAAACACTCAGGTGAAACCATTAGTAGAAAATTTCATGAAGTTCTAGATTGTGTGGTTGCCATGGCACAAGATTTCTTGAGACCAACAGATCCTAATTTCCGCAATGTGCACAAGAGGATTATGAATGACAAGAGAGCATATCCACATTTTAAAGATTGCATTGGTGCACTTGATGGAACCCATATTCGTGTGTTTTTATCACCTGAAGAACAAGTGAGATATATTGGTAAGACTGGAATTGCAACTCAAAATGTGCTTGCCGTTTGTGATTTTGATATGCGTTTCACGTATGTGGCTGCGGGTCAACCGGGTTCTTTGCATGACACTAGTGTATTGTACCATGCATTGGAAGCAGATGTAGATGTCTTCCCACATCCACCTCAAGGTAAATATTTTTGCTTACGTTCTTTTTCATATTTGTATGCACAAACTTATCTTGTTTTACATATGTGTAGGCAAGTACTATGTTGTAGATGCGGGCTATCCTAATCGTCCGGGGTACCTAGCTCCAGACAAGGGTGAAAGATACCACTTACCCGAGTGGCATCGAGGTATGGAACCAAATACTCCAAAAGAGAAGTTCAACCGTATACACTCATCTGTTCGTAATGTTATTGAGCGCTCATTTGGAGTATTAAAAATGAAATGGCAAATCCTTTACAAGATGCCCGGTTATTCAATGGTCACACAAAAGAAGATTGTTGCTGCTACCATGGTCCTACACAATTTCATACGTGAACATGCTAGTGTTGATGTGGACTTTGCTAATTTTGATAGAGATCCTACCTACATGCCTACTATTCCGGAAAGGTACAACAAGTATGCCGTGTCTCAACATGCCTCCGATGGATCAACTTCGGAATCAAGCTTTGTGACTATGGACACCTTTCGTGATAATATGGCTACATCCATCGTCCTAGCATGGAATTAGTGCAATGATTATTGTAATAACCTTATTTTGGAACTATGAACTTATTTTTTAATTTCGGTTCTAGGCAAATGACATGTAATTTATTATTATTTTGGACTACACTGCATGTACTTTCATTTCATATTTGTGAGAAGTAGTTCAAGTCGAACCAGGGGCAAAAATGGCAATCTATCCTCAAACTCATCTTTTCTGGAGCTGGAGACACCCTCCCAGCCAAACACCCTCGTCAGACAGCTCCAACTCCACCTAGAGCTGGCTCCACCTGGAGTTCTGGAGTGGAGTAGCTCCACCCAGAGTTAGAGTCATGCCAAACAGGGCCTAAGAATGAATGAAATGATAATTCCTTAACGCTTAACGACTTCAAAACCAATACTGATTTGCGTTGAAAAACCATACACAGAAAAGGGTTTCATGACTCCAATATATAATACTCCTAGTTAATTTCTCAAATATACATTAGTGATTTTTCAGACAATAAATAATAGAGAACACGGCGTCTGCAGCGAAGGGCGCGTATCGTCAGTTGGTAAGGTCCATGATAGCCGTGACGACGTCGCCGTCACTCTCCTTGAGAGCCTTGCATTGGCGGCCTTGTCCATGGACACGCCGGCCTTTGACATGACGAGCTGAGCCTTGGCGGCCTTGTCCGTCCACCCCCATCCCGGCGGCGGCCACACACAGCTTCAGCCTGGCCATCATGCTGCTTAGTTCCTCCGTCCAGAACTGCTGCATGGCCTCACCTGTTGCTGTGGACGCTGGCTACGTGATCCAGCAGCGCGCTCCCGCCGAGCCGACAAAGCCGCAACGATGGCCGAAGCAGCTGTACCGCGCGTGCAGACATGCCCTGCGATGGCTGCTCCGGTCGTACCGTCGTAGTAGGTCAGCCTAGCGGTGCAGCCGTAGGCGGCGTTCGGGCACGGGACGCGGATGGACTCCACCACTCAGCTCCATGGCATGGCACCTGCTGTCGTCCGAGTCGATTTCTTCATGGCACACATGGCACTTGGCGTTGCCGGTGGCCTCGAGCTTGCCGCGGCACGGAGAACACATCACATGCCCATCGATGCACTTCAAGCATGCATAAGTATAGGTGGTCATCATCAGCATGTGAATGAGTGCAAAACATACATAAACAAATGGTAAACACATGGAGAGGTCATCATCAGTGAAGGAGAGGTAGTAATAAACCACGTACGGTTAACCATTGACATTTTCAAAACAAAAAAAAAACATCTTAACACTACTGCATTTAGAAAGGTTAGTTGTTGTATTGAGGTGCGATGGACCAATGGAGAACTGATGTGTGGCAACTAATCACAAGCGCTTGATGAAAGTGCTCTAACAAGGTTGATAGATAAAAAATGGTTGGCATAGAAAATCGAATTTGTATATTCTAGGTCAATCCCTTGGATTTCTAAATAATTAAATCCTAATAATACCATGCATGCCTCTTATTAAAAAAAGAAAGAAAAATCCTACTACAATGTTATTCAGGAGTTCAGTTGTATTGCTGCTTTACTTTATTTTTTGTGTTCAGATGATGAGATTTTCCTCAAAATTCATCAGAACCCGATCAGCTCCTATTTTTACCCCGTGGAAACTAAGCAAACAGTAAATCCCAAAATTTATTTCTTTTTCATAACTATAATCTGTCTGATTTTATTCATCGTCTGAAACTGCATGCGGTTACGAACTTGTTATGTAATGGATCTGGAGTGTCGAGATTCAGCAAGCTTAATCTATTGCTATTCATCATGAAAGAATTAATAAATATTTTGTACCTGGAAGATGGGCGGCCTGAGAGGGAGGTAGCAGACTCCGCAGTCGAGGGCGTCGCCGCCGTCCTCCAATGTCACGGCCAGGGCCCCGTTCTCATCGATGAGGCACTACTGGAAACAGGGCCTTCGCCGAGTGCAAACTGCTTTGCCGAGTGTCAAAAATCAGGCGAGTGCCACACTCGGCAAAGAATTGCACTCAGCAAAAAAGGGCACTCGGCAAAGGTCTTTGCCGAGTGCCAGGCTCTCGGCAAAAGCGCGGCACTCGGCATAGGCTGCCCCGCGTAACGGTGTTCGGCCACGTCCTTCTTTGCCGAGTGTCTGCTGTTAGGCTCTCGGCAAAGATTTTTTTTTTGGAAAATACTTTGCTGAGTGCCCCTGACACGGCGCTCGACAAAGATTCAATATTTTTTTTTTGAAATGTCTTTGCCGAGTGTCCACTGATTCGGCACTCGGCAAAGAGAGGAATTAAAAAAATTACATTTTTTTTGAAATACCTTTGCCGAGTGCCCCTTTGAAGGCACTCGCAAAGAGGAAATTTCTAAAAAAATTCAAAAAACCTCTTTGCCGAGCGCCTTATTCTTGGCACTCGGCAAAGACCCCCTTTGTCGAGTGCCATGCCCCGGCGCTCGGCAAAGTTTTTTTTTTGTTTTTGGCCTGCAAATTTTTTGTGCAACCCTTTTAAAGTACTAGGAACTCCTCGTTATAATTTAGGGATTTTTTGTGGCTTTTTAATATATTTAGTTATTTTATTTCGTTTACTTGAATTTTTTCGAAAAATATAAATTTGAACTACACATGGTACGAATAATAGAATTTAATGATTCAAAAAATGATAGTCATGTTACTGAGTGTAGTGTGAGGCCGTATCCAGGAACGGACCCGAAATTTCGGACATCTTGTTCACGAAACATGACCGCGAACTTGCGTGCGAAGTGTTTTTAAATTCTATAAAAAGCAAACGAAGTCCGAAAATCATGAAACTTGTTGAGATGTTGTGATATCATATGTGGAGGCTATGATAAAAATTTTAGAAGATTTTGTGCACGTTGTCACGTACGATGCTTACAATCTAGGACATCTCGGCAAACCAGAACTTGTGTCACATGTAGAGATGTCCTGGTTTGTAAGCATCGTACGTGACAACTTGGCGAAACCTTCTCAAATTTTTATCACAGCCTCCACATATGATATCATGACATCTTGACAAGTTTCATGATTTTCGGACTTCGTTTGCTTATTATAGAATTTAAAAACAACTCGACCGCATGTTCGTGGTCATGTTTCGTGAACAAGATGTTCGAAATTGGTGGTCTGTTCCTGGATACGGCCTCACATTACACTAAATAACATGAATATCATTTTTTCATTCATTTTTTTTATTATTCGAATGACTAGCAGTTATAATTTGAATTATCCAAGAAAATTCAATTAAATGAAATAAATTAAAAAAATATAGAAAAAGTCCGAGAAATATGCCACATTGGAACATGGAGTATCAGGTATTGTATGAGGACTGCAGAAAAAGTTTGAAGGTCAAAAGTGAAAAAAAAATATGGTTTGCCGAGTGTCAGGAGAAGACACTCGGCAAAGGAGCCTCTTTGCCGAGTGCCAGAACGGTTGGCACTCGGCAAAGATTTTTTAAATTTTTTTAAAAAAACCCCCTCTTTGTCGAGTGCCAGTCCGGTTGACACTCGGCAAAGAATTTTAAAAAAATAAAAAATACTTTGCCGAGTGCCAGATCAGGGACACTCGGCAAAGAATTCTTTTTAAAAAAAATCCTCTTTGCCGAGTGCCAGGCCAGGTGACACTCGGCAAAGAATTAAAAAAATTAAAAAAAACTTTGCCGAGTGCCAGATCGAGGGCACTCGGCAAAGAGGTGATTTAACCTGCCGGCCCAGGCGGCCCACACACACCGCACACACGCACGCCCACGCCCGCGCCAGCGCCGCCGCCGCCCTCGCCCGCGCCGCCCCCCGCGCCGCCAGCTTCAGGCCACCCCGCCTCCCGCGCATGTCATGCCGTGCCGCAGCCGGGTGCAGCTCCAGCCCCACCTATCCGCCTCCCGTCGACGCTGGGTCGGCGTCCTGCATCCCACCTGCGCCGCGCGGCCGCGCCCGTGGCCCATCTTTCGCCGCCACCGTCAAGCAGAGGCGTGAAGCAGGCACGACCGGTCGCTGTTCCTGGCTTTCCTACAGACCTCTCGTCCTGCAGAGCCAGCAAAGTGGTGAGCTCTCATCTCTCAGTCTACTCCATGGTTCGCATCCTTCACATGTAGGCGTGTGTGTGTGTGCCCTGATTGTGGTTGTGCCGCTCCGATGCAGCTGGTGGCTTAGAAGTCGAAGGAGGTACTGTACAATATAGATAAGATCGATTATTTGGGCTCTTACATTCTGAATATCGTGATACAATGTATTAGAGAATTGTAGTTAATTTGCTTATGCTTCCAAAGAGTTCTATACTCATATTTCATATTTTAGATTGAGTCAATTAGGAGGAGTTATAGCTGGATTCATTTACGATGGCAAAAAAATTATGGGCGTTCACAATCTGACTGGTAGGGTGCCGCGAAGCGTGCAAAAGTTTCTAGTATGTTTAGAGCAGCATGTTAGGTTTGTGGTTTTTAAAAATGCAGATCATAAGCTACTCCAACAGTACGATTTATATGACATAAAAATGCATATCTAGGTGATTTGATTTTTTTCTTTGTCGACATCATTACAGTATGATCCTTGAGTCACTTGTCCACTCTTCAAATGCTTCTAACAACCAGAAAAAGCTGGCTAAATCCTTTGGCGAATTAAAAATTGTGGTTTCTGCAACTTTCCATTGGAATGCTGCAAATAAGGATGTCACCAAACACCTTGAGAAAGGTAGTAGTGTTTAGGCCTTAATTCCGTAATTCTGTGATCATGCTCTGGATGCTATGGGCTGTGATCTTTTTTGCTAGTAGGACCCAATGTGGTTGCCTCCACTGGAGCTGATTATGTATCTCATTTTCCTTAGCACTGATAGTAGAACATGGTGGTGCTCGCTAACTACTGCATGATTTATGAGTCCCACTATCACTGTCGAGGTATGCTTCCCCCTATTTTGTTCTCCTTTTTTCTGATTCAGTTTAGTGAGCCTAGATGTGATTTCTGACTGGTTTGGGTGATAGAGATTAATTCCATGCTATTTTTTTTGGGTGATAGAGATTTGATTAGAAGCATAAGATCTAATAATACTTACTGCATGTTTTTCCTTTGTTTCTCTACTGGAAAAGATTGACCCTTTGGTTAGCTAAAGAGGGAACTAAAAATTGCAACACTGGTAATTGATGAGTGGTGACACTACAGCAGAATAGTTGGAAACATATAAATTAGTTTTTTTTTCCTAGAGAAAGTGTGTATTTATGGCTTCCTGTTCTTAGATGACCCATCCTAGAATTTACATTATGACATGTTCATACAAAAATATGATCTGCTTCAATTTAATTTCTATGGTGTGTAACCTTGGGTAGTTTATTCTTTTAATAGTATATAGGCCCAATATTTCATCCTTGTCAGAAGATAACTATCAGGCCAAAGCCTAGCTAGCTAAATAATCATCCACCAACTTAGTTGGTTCCACCTCCGCCTCCGCGTCCTGCCAGGTGGGCTACTGGGTCCTACAAGGGCTTGGGCAACGTGTGGGCTTCTCTCTGTCAGCTGGGTTGTTGGTTCCACCTCCGCCTCCGCGTCCTGCAGCTGCAGCTACTCCTGTGAGTATGAAAGTTTTTTACTTTCGCTTGTGCTTTGCTTGTATGGCCTCTACCTTTCTAGATTAGCTATCCAAATAATCTTGTCTCACATGTAATCTTTTCTCCTTTGTGCAGTCTCCATCTGACGGTGGTTCGAATAATCCACCTCATGCACCTCCAAATGATGGAGCTGGGCCTTCACCACAGTCGCAGTGGCCGAGATGAGTGCTCGTTGTATTTTTTTCATTTGTTGTTCACTTGGTGATGGACTTGTGATATACTTGTGATGCACTTGTGGACTTTGATGGACTTGTGATGAACTTGTGGATTTATTTGGATAGACTTGAGAATTTATATTATTATATATGTGATATATATTGTGATGGATGTGATATGTGCAGATGGATGTGTGGATGGATGAGATATATATGTGATGGATGAGATATATATGTGATATATGTTTGTATAAATTTATTTGTCATGATAGAATGTAAAAAAATTAAAAATTGCCGTTTTGGGTCACTTTGCCGAGTGTTGCACTCGGCAAAGGACCCCGTTGCCGAGTGTCATGGTCACAACACTCGGCAAAGCTGAAAAAATGGGCGCTCGAAAAACCATTTTTCCAGCTTTGCCGAGTGCCATGACCATGGTACTCGGCAAAGATTTTTTAAAAAAAAATCAAAGTTTGCCGAGTGCCGACCAGAGGGCACTCGGCAAAGAAATTCTTTTAAAAAAAATTCAAACTTTGCCGAGCGTCGGCCAGGGGGCACTCGGCAAAGAATTTTTAGAAGAAAAAATAAAACATCTTTGCCGAGGGCCGGATAGAGAGCACTCGGCAAAGAATTTTTTTTAAAAAAAATAAAAAATCTTTGCCAAGTGCTGCAGGGTTGGCACTCGGCAAAGCGACCGTCAACGGGGCCGGCGCTGTGACGGTCGCTTTTCTTTGCCGAGTGCCCGATAAAAGACACTCGGCAAAGAGGGCTTTGCCGATCAATTTTTTGCCGTGTGTTCTTTGCCGAGTGCCGCACTCGGCAAAGGCTTTGCCGAGTGCCGCACTCGGCAAAGGCTTTGCCGAGTGCAATTTGGCCACTCGGCAAACAACCTGAATCCAGTAGTGAGGTCAGCGTTATCGTCCACGTTCTTCTTCTTCGCCATGGGGTCATCACCAGCATTCAAGTTGGCTGCCTCCGTTTGTGGATTCATCTCCCTCTCTCCTTCCACTAAACGGATCAGAGTGGGAGGAGGTCCACCACCACCACGTAGCTTGTCGAGACCACGGGGGCCGAGCATAGATCTGACGATGTCGCCCACCACCGTGCACGCCGCCAACGCTGTGATCAAACAAGCGAAAACAGTAATTAAACCAGCGCGCGGCCAGATAGATGGCTACTCGATCAGGCCATCGATCACTAGATCTCAGAAACCCTGCACGCTGCCACAGCGGAAAGGGTGGCGGCGGTTACCGTTTTCGTTCAGCGCGTGCGGACGTTCTGGCGCTGGCGGAGCATGTCGGGAGTTGGTGTTGTAATCGGCATGGCGAGGTGGGACTGGGAGGAGGGGCCTGAGGAGGCAAGGCAAGCGCGAGAGGGTTCGAGGCAAAGGAGGAGCTCGATCGCACGCTCAAATGAGGTTTTGTGCATATGACCTGCGGCAGCCATGGAGTTAGGGTTCAATGAGGCGATGGGCTTGTTGTGGTAAGGATGAAACTGAGTGCAGCCCATCAAGATAGAAAAAAGTCCCATGACTTGTATCACCCGCTCGGCCCAACTCCCCTCCGAGGGCTAGGCTTAGGGAGGCGCACCCGAGACCAATTCCTGTGACAAACTATGCCAGCTCAAGGTTGGAAATCAGAAGCACCACTGGTAGTCCGAGATTTTTTTCCTACCTTTGCAGCTCACTCTGTAGTCCACTAACACTGCATTGAAGTTAAGGATTGAATGAATAAATTGTCCAAAACCCTACCACCGGTAGCAAATCTTCTTTACCGATGGTGCTCCCCAACAAAACTTGGCACCAGCACCATCGATCCCCCGTGCTCACCACCACCTCGTGCCCGGACCCCCCTCTGTTGTGGTCTTCCTCCGCGGACCATTTTCCCACAAGGCTGCCTCCGGCGAAGGCCGACCTCCTCCGCTTCAACCGTCACGAGAAAACTGGCAGAGAAAGTCAACATTTCCTGACCGAAAACCATCACGAAATATTTCCTGATGGTCTCAACCATCAGGAAAGATCTAAACCGTCGGTCGGCAAGCTTTCCATCAGGGTCTATTCCTGACGGCTACTGACTCGTCAAGGATAGTTTGAACTTTTCCTGTCAGACGCTTAACTGCTAGCAAAATTCAAAACTTTTACTGCCAGGTGCTGAACCCGTCAGGGAAAGCTTGAACTTCCCCGTCGGTTGCTGAACCATCAGGCCAAAAAAAGGCTTTCCTGCCAGCCAATCTACCGTCACGGTTGAGCAATTCCTGATGGTACACCTCCATCAGAGAACATTCTTCCAGTCAATTTGAATTTCCAGAACACAAATTCTTTAGCCATTAAAACCACTACTCACAGCTAGTAATTAACCATTAAAAACAATTTTACAGTATGTAACCATTCATCCACACTAAAGTAATAAATATTATATTGAATAATCTTAGAACATCATTCAAGTTGTTCATAAATACAAAGCTATATAATAGTTAGTGCCAACTAATTATTAGCTTTCTAGTTAGGTACATAATCGGCAGCACAAATTAAAAGTGCTAACTCCTAATAGGTAGCACAAGCTTAAAGTGCTAACTCCTAACTGTATTTTTGCTAGTTTACCTGAAAGCTAATCGTTCTTTGTCACGCAAGCATGATTGGTTACCCTTCGTTGGTTTGATCGTAATAAACCTCTATGCTTCACCACATAAGTGTGATCCTCGCTGCGTTCTTAGGTCTGTGGTAACCCGGGCGATCTAGCCCCAGCTGGTGTGTGATCCAATTCAGTGACAACAATTATCAATAATGAAATACACTTGGTGGTGTTGATCATTAAAATGAGTCATGGTTGCTAGGAGATACACTAGCAATTTGATGCATCAAAAGCAGATATAATCGAATAAGTTTCAGCGAACGGGTCGTAGTTATGCCAGCAAAATGAAGAAGGGAGACATTCAAACTTCATTTTTTTCTATTGTAACGCACGTACATATTTGCTTGTAATTTCTAATTTCTAAAATATTATCGGCCGTGATTTGCTCTCGCTATTAGATAATCAGAGCACCATAGGTAAGCACCGGACACACGGGATGCACTATAAAATTTATGAGTACCAGACGGGGTTGGGGCATGTAGTATAGTACTATTAACAAGTGATAAGATGGCAAGCGCTCGGATGTCTGGACGGACACCAGTGTCCGGACGCACATCCTACGCCCGTGCCCGCATCTCATGAGCCCGTGCCTCTAGATCATCCACATGCCCGCGTCCACGCCACATCCCGTGCCTGCATCCCATCCCGGCTGTACCCCACGTCAGCCAGTGGTGTTGCGTCTCCACCCCATAGCTCCCCCATCCGGCCTCACCCCTATGCTCTGGACACGGCACGCTCCTTCCCCCGCCGTGGCACCATCCCCCGCGCGCTCATCCTCTGCCATCGTAACGTCTCATCTCTACCGCACCCCTTCATCGCCGCGCACTGTCCTCCATCGCGATCGGCTCCCATCGTAACGTCTCATCTCCTCTGCTACATCCGTCCTGCAGTTGCAACACATAGTCATTGCAATATCCAAATAAAACACTTTCAACACATATGTGTGAAACAACTGAAATATTTGGAACATACACTTGCAACATACGTCTGAAACATTTGGAACATACACTTGCAACATATGTGTATAGCCATTGTGACATATGCAACATCAGATATACTTTTGCAACATCCAAATGAAACGCATGCAACGTACATCTGAAACGCATGAAACTTACAGTTGCAATATGTGCTCATCTACTTGTTGCTTGGGAAAATGGAGGCTCGTTAACGCGGCACTCAATGCCACAGAGTGATGCAGATCGAGATCGCCGGTGCAGAGCTCATCGGCGGCACGGACCTTGACAGTGGCTACGGTAGGTGGATGGAGCGCGACCATGGTGGGAGGCATGGTGAAGGTGGCGAATCTGCACCGGCGGGGCGACAGGGGCGAAGCTTTGTATGTGACAGTGGGTGCAGATGCACCCACGCCAAAATTAAAACTTAGTGCTAACTATCATTTTTTTACCACATGTGCACCCCCTTGCCAAAAATTAATGCACCCACAGATCCAGCAAACCAAGGTTGAGCGGCAAAAGAAGAGTTTTAATCCCATGCCAGCTATCAAGCATATCATATATCCCTAGCTCGGTTGATTAAACAAAGCCAAAGTCATAATAGTTGCATGCAAAAAGTATATTATACTCCACTGTTGAAACCAACGTATTTTAGCTTTTCTCACATTTTTGTATTTTAGCTTAGTGCAATATCATATACCGAAAATAAAATTGTGCACCCCATCTTTTTTTATCTAAGTTCCCATTTGGTAGAGCTTCAACTGGATTAAGCTATGGCTCTAGTTACTGAGTGTACTATAGTAGAAAGCCATTTCTGTCTATCTTATTAAAATAAACTAGAGGAGCCACTAAAACTACTAGTTTTTGTTTCACCGGCTCGGGTGCCTTCGTGCACTATAGCAAGCAGTCGGAGCCATGACAAATAATGCATGTGGACATGCCCGTCCCACTTCTTCACTGGTAAAAGATGTGCACGTCAATAGCGAGACATCTACGATGACTTTGTCAATGTCGCGATTTGCCAGTCCAACTTAGTATTTCAGAGGTGTTTATAGGGATAAAGTGTATATGCCTACGTTTATAGGGATGAGTGTGCGCTCGTGTATATGAGGGTACGCTTCTATCCGGGTCTCTCAGAAAAAAAAAATAGCCAAGATATTTACAAACTCGTGTTATAGGATATGTCAACATTTATAAAATATGATATTTTAAAAAAAATCATGAAACCGCCAAAATTTACAAATTATATCTAAAATTTTGTTAAAAGTTTAAACTTTACTCGCACACCCCTATATTTGGCTCTAGCTTCGCCACTGCGGGCGAGCCGTCCGAACAGACAGACGCCCTGGCGTAAGCATTATCGAAAGATTAATAGCAAAATCAGGGCATGACAATAATATCATGCAGATCGAGACGACAGCACTAGAAAAGACGAGGCACGACACCAGCAGGTGTAACAGGTGCCCATTTTATAGCGTTCCAGTTCCCAAAAAAAAAAATACTGAGCACGTATATTTCTCACGGCCAATTCGATCAAGAAGTAAGCCCGCCTGCTGCGAATTTGAGAGCCCCACCATGATGGCGCCGACGATGTCGCCGCCACTCTCGGTGAGAACCTTGATGGCCTTGTCCCTCGACATGCCGGCGTGTTGCATGACGAGTTCGACGTCACGGGGCGGCATCTCCCCGCTGTCCTCCTCGCCGTCTTCGGCCGGCCACGGCCACGCTCTGCACCAGCGTGGTCTGTTGGTCATCGCGGGCTTTGCCGAGGTCCAGCCACCAGATCACCAACTGCGCCAGCCGCTTTACGTTCAAAGTCGTGCCGGGGCCAGAAGCTCCGCCGACGGACTCATCGTAGTGGGGACCGAATAGGTGTTGCCGGAGCGGCCCAACAGGGCCGACGAAGTCGCAGGTTTTGATGGGGCAGCGGCGAGGCGCGTACGGGCACGTCCGGCGGTGGGTGCTCCGGTCGTAGTAGACTGGCCTGGCGACGCAGCCATGGGCGGCGTGCGGTCACGGTACACGAACGGACTCCACCATGCGCTCCGTGGCCTATGTCGACGCGGCACACGTGGCACCGCCTGTTGCCGGAGGCCATGAGCTTTTCGCGGCATGTAGAACAAACAGCGTGCCCCTCGATGCACTGTTGTAGCCAATCAACATGCATCTTATATATCGCACAAATCAGTGATAAGTTACATTATTGTTTTTAAGACGTCAATACCTGGAAGATAGGGGGCTTGAAGGGGAGGTAGCAGACGCCACAGTCGAAGGCGCCGGCGTCCTCCACCGTCATGGTCGACGTCCCGTCCGCTGCCACGAGATCATCAGCATCATCGTCAGAGTCAGCCGCCTTCTTCTCCCATGATGTCTTCGTCGTCATCGATTATTCTAGCTACCTCAATCTCTCGCGTAGGTAGTCTTCGTTTCTTATGCCGATCGACATGCAGACACTACTTCTCGGCTTGCCAGTTCATGTCTCAGGGCGAAGCACGCGCTATCTCTGCTTGTATCCGGATCCGGCTCGGTTACGGTAAATCGTCAAAAGACAATATGGGAAGTTCGGTAGGTTCACATGACCACGTCGATACAAACTTGGATTCTTAGGATAGTTGTATTCTGCAACGATAATGATACGAGACGTCCATCCGTGACTTCCATCCGGACGCGGTCTAAAAAAAAGGAAAAAAAACCCATGTCCGCTTTTTCTATTCCCCACGGTGCCTCGATCCCTGTCCCCGCCTAGACACCGCGCCCCACTTCGCGCCAGCTGCTGCTGCCTTCACCTGTTGCTCGCTCAAGCCCTATCCCGCCTGCAACGCTTGGCTCCACCATCCCGTGCCACGCTCCATCTTGCGCTGCGCCGCTCTCCCCATCTCCTCCCACCCCCACCCCCACCCCACCCCACCCACACAGGCACGGTAACGTCCGTCCCCACGACGTCGCTGCCCGACCAGTCGGCTCGGATGGGTTCGTGCACGGCGTGGGGCCGGCCTAGGAGAAGGCGCTCCTCGTGGGGCCCCTCTAGGCGGCGGTCCTCCTCGGCCTCCTGCTCGGCTGTGCCTCCTCGTTCTCCACCGTTGCCACTCCAATCCCCACCAGGTAGGCCGTGGCCGCGTGACCAACACTGTGTTTCAATTGTTTCAGACGTTTCAAAGTTATGTTTTAAGTGTTTCATCTTGATATTGCAGAAGTAGATCTGGGATGTTGTATATGTTGCAATGACAATATACGCATATTGCAAGCCTATGTTTCAAGTATTTCGCGGTTTCAGACGTATGTTGCAAATGTTTCATCCAGATATTTCAAAAATAGATCTTAGTGTTTTTTGTTGAAGTAAATCATGGTGTTGCACATGTTACAACGGCTATACACGTATGTTTTAAGTGCATGTTTCATGTGTTTTTCATCAGCTTTCGGACGTATGTTGCAAATTTTTTATTTGGATGTTTTAAAAGTAGATCTGATGTCGCACATGTTTTCTTTACTCTGGTGTTGCACATGCCGCAATGGCGCCGGTGGCTAGCGTTACAGTGGCCTTCCTCGCATGATGCGCCTCGCCCTCCTCTCCCTCCCCTCCCTTCCCTTCCCTCCCCTCCATCTCCTTTGTCGCGGTAGTTCGAGCTCGGCGAGAAAATCATATCCGACTAGCACGTAGGTGCCTGTGGAGGTGCTGGCCTCGGGTGGGCCCTATGGCGGCGTGATGCCCGCGTGGTGGCCCCGTAGCAAGCTCACTACGTGTGAGAACAGAGCAACCGCGGGCTTCTGGACGCGGGCGTCTGTCCGAACGTCCGGACACTAGTTCCGCCGATTTTGTAAATGTCTCTATTAGTTGGTATAGAAGCTATTTATGGGGAAAGGAATTTTCTAAATACTTTGGGTCTGCCCCAAGACGTTCCAGCGAGCCAATTTGGCTCTATGGCACGAGAGAGGAGAATCTTGCCCACACAGTCTTCGAAGCTACGTTGCCCAGATACGAATAGAGTATCGGATACAATACGTATCGGATACGTGGATACGCAATTTGCTAAAAAACAGTGACACGGGGATACCGCTAGTATATTTATAAAACCAATAATTCATATATAAATAACTCAACAATCATCACATGGGTCCATCTACTCGTTCTAACAAAGATTAGACAAGAAAAAAATAGATCAGAGAACATATATTGCACTGTGTGTCTTGCCTGACAGCCTGAGCGTCGAGCGTCTTGCCTGACAGCCTGAGTGGAGTGCCGAGTGCGGCTGCAAGCATCGAGGCGTCGTCAATATATACGATGGTGAGGAACCGAGGAAGTGCTGGCCGCTACGTCACGCACTCACGCACGACGTTGGGCATTCACAGGCCGTATCTAATTTGGTCCATACGTGTCCGATACACGTATCTGAGTGAATACGTATCCAATATTTTCAGTATGGATTAGATACGTATCCGAGCCGTATCCATGACGCATCCGTATTCGATACGTGTCGGATACGAGATACGGACCCCTCTTGAAGTATCCGCGTATCGTAGCTTCGAAGTATTCAGATAAAATATACATCAAAGATCCCCATAGCGTCAAAGTGCGTAGCAAGCGCTACTCGGTGAGGCGTCAAAGTGCGGAGCAAGGGAACCAATCAAGCGGCGCCCCCACTATGCATCAGGGAGTACACACATATATTATACATACATTGATCTCTTTGGGCCAGGGCCACTAAATAACACACATGCAAACCAACATTCCCCTTCCAGATGGGCTTGTTCGGTACCCATTTTTTTGTGGCAGCTACAGCAGCTTTGGCTGCAGATCCCTCTCAAGTAATGTACGAGCAGAGAGCAGCTGCAGATCAGTAGCTACAGTTAACTGACCCATCAATCTTCCTATCTTCTCACGCAGTGACATACATTCTTTGACTCCTAAACTTTTTGTTGAATAAATGATTTGCTATATGGCCACTAGATGTTGCATATGTCTCAATTCAAGTGTTCTATCATCTAGCCGCTCCTTGATGAAAAACCAATCAATCTATCTGCATGTTTAGTTCTATCACGATGGATCCGATTATTATAGCAATGCTAATTCACGATTTATTATCACAAATAAAGCTTCAAGGGACCTGTTGACAGCATGATTTGGCTATATATAGGATTTATGATCGGCCAAGTTAGAGGACAGTTGTTCGTACTTACGTCTATGAGTTGAGTTTTGTTCAAGAACACTAACAAGGTTGAGAAAAAGACACTACAATAGAAAGGATTTGTAGCAACGTCTTCTTTTTTTTATGGGCGTCTCTATATTGAGCCACCTCTACAAATGGTTTCCAAATGAGCCGTCCTTAAAAATCTATTTGTAGGGACGGCTGATGTTATCCGCCGCCCCTAAAAATGGCCCTATTTGTAGGGGGCAGCTCTATATCCAACCGCCCCTACGAATTCAATTTGTAAGGGCGGCTCTATATTGAGCTGCCCCTACAAATAGGTGCCGAATAATAAAAATTAAGTATTAAAATTCAAATTTTTTCAAATGACCTCGGCTAGAGAAATAACGAAAAGAAAAGTTATAGATCTCCAAAAGTTATAGAACTTTGTTGTTTATAACTTTTTTTATTAGAATTCGTTTACTGCCATATAATGTTGTTTGAAATTTAATTTATAAATTATTGAAGAACTCTGATTTCTCTTTTAATCTCTGGCCAAAACTTGTAACTAGTCTTTCTCTCTCATACTAACTTTAAATTTGATGATTTTTTTGATAAAATTTTCTAAAATGTTGCTCTGTCAATATATTATGTCCTTACAGCTATTATTTGAGTCATCTTTTCATGTGACTTTGTTTTATGACTTCAAAATTTGAATTTTAAAAAATGTCAACTTGAAACAATATTTTGAAAGAGTAAATAATTTCAGCTGAAAAGTCATCAACATAAAACTTGTAGAACTGATCAAGATCTACAACTTTTATTTTGGTCATTTCTTCATTAAAAAAGTGATAGTAATATTGTTCATAAATTTTACATCTCTCTTATAGTTTAGGCAAAATTGGCCACCGGACACTGAAAGTGGCATCTCTTTGTTTGTTGGTGGACACCAACGTTGTTGTTGTTTACACTAAAATTTAGAGAGAAAAACGCGGGAACTCGAAGCTTCCAAAATTATGACGATCAAGGAATCGATTGCATAATGATCGATATCAGCTGATTCAGATACGACTCTGGAATCGGATCTCCTTGGGTGACGTCAGCAGATAACGATGATGAGCTACGGTTGACGCCAGGAAATTACATGTCGGACTCTACAAAAAGGGAAAGATTAGGGTCCAAGTTATCTTAAATTAGGAATGTTTTCTTCTATGCCGAAGATTGTAATGAGTTGTGCTCGAGTAGGATTCATGTTTAGGCTCCGGATATAAATATCAAACCCCGACTATTGTAAAAACACACAATCAATCAAATATAAGTTACTTACTTTTTCGGCTCCGGCCACCCCTTAGAAGTAGGAGTAGAGTAGATCTCGGTGAGTTCTTCAGCAAGTACGGCTGCATCGATCCGGTCGACCTCCACTGCTTGTCTGTAAGTACCGTCATGGCTTATACTTCTATTTATACGGCTGCATCGATCCGGTCCACCTCCACTGCGACTCTAGTATAAGCTAGTTATCGACTCTTGTCTAGTTTAAGTAAGGTTGCATCGATCCGGTCGACCTCCACTGCTCGAACTAGATTAAAGTCAAGTTATTGGCTCTATCTAAGGGTGGCGTTCCTTCGAATAGATTCATTAAGTTATCGATATTGCTTATTGCTTCCATTATTTATTTAATTACAGCAATATCACTTCGCCCGATTGGGATTGATCTAGATTGGCCTTATATCCTTTTTAACCCATCGTTTGTTAATCCAAATTTGATTTAATCCGCACTTTAAACGATGAGTTATGTTTTATCGGCCGTTTTATGTCAATCTTGATCGCGCATAGTGTGCGGTTAAGGCGTGTTCTGTCTTGAGTAGATCTGTTAGCTAATGAAAATCGTTTCATGGCCCGTTATCATGGCCTGTGTGATTCTGCCTCACACCCCACTATTAGCACCGTGGAGTGGGAATCGTTACACCATAGATTTGTTCCTGATAGGGCATAACCTTAATTGTGCACTATGCTTGAATCGGCTGTTTTAGCCGATATCGAGTGCTTTCACGAACAGTTCACGTCACGAGACCGTTGAAGTAAAGATAGGTTGAAAGATGTGTTAGCCCCATGATCTTATTATTGTATTACGGCCTGCATGATTCTGCCTCATGCCCCACTGATATTATTAATAAGTTAGGGTCGTCGAATCTATTGTTGTTTCTACGGCCTGCATGATTCTGCCTCATGCCCCACCGATCATAGCGATAGATAAGATCTAATATGTTCATTAGATTTATCTTTATTAAATAGTTAAATGATGATGAGCTGTTTCTTTTATATAAAAAAGGATTTGGTTACTTGCAGTCATTGGCTTAGCATAAATTAATTGTTGTTGACATCATTTTACCATTGACTAATGTTTGTCTAAGTAATGAGATCTATCCTGAGCGATAACCGATTTGCCTTCCATAATTTCATGAGCCTTAATTGATTTTTTCAATCACCATTTTATTAATAGAAAAGTGGATTCAACGTGTCAGTAACCGTCTTTCATGAACTTGGCGGACACAGAATCCGAGTACATCCATCTATGGATAACATAACATATATGACATAGATCATAATGATATATATCTCATTTAGTTTATTGTAAAAATTTGATGCAAAATGTCCTCTAGAATATAGAAGTTCTTTCAAAATATACTATAAAATGAAAAAAAAATTAAAGAGGTTATCGATCAGATTCTTCTCAATATATTGGAAACAATATAACCAAGCAGACAAGATAACAAGTTAGATCCTCCATACTATCCTTATAGTAAGTTGGTGTCAAGGAAGAACTTCAAAATTTGGGAGCCTCCATGGAGAATTGGGTGCAAGAAGCCCTCCAACAGGAAGAAAGATGCTTTCCATCATATTTTGCCAAAGAGGAGTAAGCTATGAATTTAAAAGCGTTGATAATTACCAACCCTAAAACAAGTGATGTGCATCCTTCGAGCATTCGGAAGCTCCATGAGCAAATTTGTGGAAAGTGGCACCAACAATGGTGAAAAATATGGGAGTGGGAGGTAAGAAAGTGGAGGGAGATTGAGAAACAAGATGGGGGAAGTGGGGTTTTGTACTAGGCCGTTTTACCACCTGCGATGAAACCTCTGATCTCCATTGGTTGCTTAGTAGCTGGAGTAGTGGGGTTCTGTACTAGGCCGTTTTACTACTGACGAGCCAATGGTGAAAACAATTTTCATAGCCAGTTTTATGTCACATTACACACCGCCAGCTTTTGAACCAACGGTAAAGTACTATCACCGCTGGTTTTGGCCAAACTGATGGTGGAAATTATGCTGCAAAAAATGAGTTCTATAGTAGTGTCTCTTCTTCTTCGTTCTTCGCTCTCCGCCCCCCCCCCCTCCCTCTCTGTCACCACCTCCCTCACTCTCTCTCAACTCATGGCATGCAAGCCAGTGAGGTAGGAGGGACACCCGAGCACATGGTGGTTAAACTCACAAATGCACGGGTGAAAGGAAGGTCTCAATCAGCCAGTGGCGTCATACAAGTGGGAAATGGTGAAAGCAGGCACATGCTTTAGGTTACGTGTTAACGACGAAATTTGTCTAGGGTGTAGCCGCTACTAACCCCACTTAGCGGTCATAGACCGCGAAAGATAGAGGGAGCTCAGACAACTCACAATGGCCATAGGGTGGGGTTTGCGTCGATGACTAATTGACTATGAAGCACTAGAAAAGAGGGTCACTTTATAAGATGGAAAAAAGGGGAAGAAGGGGGCCAACCAACGATTGAGGAGAGCATGCAACTACCTAGCAGGATTCCCTAGCTAGTGAGATGGAGAAATCGAGCGACTCTGACTCACCATGGTGCTCAACTTTGGTCGGGGCTCGAGTTCAGTGCCAGCCAACAATCTAGCTCCACAAGGATGGCATCACGACACACTATGGTTGCGTTGGCCCTAATTTGATCGATCCTGTCACCCGGATGTGTGTGGCCAAAACTAGGGCGTCCTCGAAGCTTGGCCATGACCGACGATGCTCCATGGCTTGTGATGCTATCTATGTCCCTCCAGCTCTCAAGTTGCAAGCAAAGAAAGGCATGAGGTGGGGTGGACCACGCAGAGCAATGCCTAGGACAGCGATGAGCGGGACTGTGCAGACGAAGTGCGATGACACTAAATCGCGAACGTTCACCCGAGGCCAGTCTGGCGAACGATCCAACAGCCACTTCAATTTCTATTTTAGGAATAAACAAATCCCACCACTTTCTCCATTCGACAGGCAGACGCTTTATTTTCTTTTTACGCGCGCGAACACGCCGGTCTCGTTTTCTTTTCGCGTGCGTGCACACGAACCCGTCGTTCTCTTTCCTCTCGCGCATAACTTACACAAACTGTTACACAGCATAACTTCGAAGGAATAAGCTAAGCATGCTATAGAACATTCTTTTTAGTTTTCATCAGCATTTTTCTTTTCGTTCCAGAAACAAATCATTTGAAACAAGGAAAAAGGGTTTAAAAAGGTGGGTGGAGGAAAATAAAAGTAACTTTTACACCATAAACTACACAACAAAATCACATGAGATGATGCAAACTTCAATAACAAGTTACAAAATAGATTTGCATAGCTTGCACAAATATGATATTCAGCATCTGTCTTCAATTGCAAGATCTGCAAAATATTTAATATTTAAAACTCATAAATACAAAAAAGAACAAAGTTGTCAAAGAACACACATAACTTTATAGCAAAAACTAACATGATAATCTAACATAGGGTGATAAATATGAAACTAAGTATAGTAAGTTGATCATACATAACCCTATACAATAAGTTAATCAAATAAGTTAGGTTGCATACACATGAAAAAACAGGTTAGGTACATAACTCTGAACAATAAGTTAATCAAATAAGTTTGATAGCCTACACATGAGAACACAAGTTAGATACATAATTATGTACCATAAGTTAATCGAATAAGTTAACTAGCATACACATGAAACGACAAGTTAGGTACGTATCTTTTTTAGACTTAGTTAAACAACTAAGTTGGCTAGCAAGAAAATCATACTAGTTGTACCTTGCTGGTCCAGAATTTAAAAGTTTTATACCCTGAGAAGTTTAAAAAGATGAAGTAAGCATTCCTTCAAGCACAAAAACATAGGTACAGTATGAAAATCTTACACGTTGCTCAGCTATGTCACGTATTGCAGGTAACAATAATTGATTCTCCTCATGGGTGTGCAAATAGTATGGCAATGCTTCACCAATAAGCTTTGCATGCTCCTGTAAGACGTAAAAAATTCAAAAACTTCTTGTCAACGAATCTGAAGATGTAGGCAATATGTCCTAATCTAATGATCACAGTTTTAAATAGAACTTGAGAAGCAACCAAATTTCTGAGTATAGTAAATAATTTACAATACATAAAATATGTAATAAATTTTGTGGAATAAACTCATCAACATAGTTCCTTTGAAAGCTGCAAAGTTACGCGCATAACTTCAACGTCTAACTTGTGAACAAACTT
The DNA here is from genome assembly GCA_904845875.1 of Miscanthus lutarioriparius. NCBI lineage: Eukaryota > Viridiplantae > Streptophyta > Magnoliopsida > Poales > Poaceae > Miscanthus > Miscanthus lutarioriparius. The sequence continues at coordinate 65,321,739 of CAJGYO010000016.1, forward strand.
GAACAAACTTTGATGTATAACTTATACATAATAACTTATATACATAACTTTAATGCATAACTTCACCATGACAAAGTCACGTACATAACATATACATACAACTTTGATGTCTAATAATTTTACGAAGAACATTACTTCTACACAAATTTTTTTGTTATGTAATAATTTTTTCATAATTTGTTCCAGACTAATTTTTAAATCTAAAAGATATGTTGGTAGCATACATAAAAGGAAAATTGATAAACTACTATAAAAAAAAAGTAAAAAGAGAAAAAAAATTAAAAAAATAAAAATTTTCCTAGGAAGCGCCTGCATGTTCGGCCGTTGTTTTACATAGCACCGCTGCCCACCACATGTGTGGTCGGACAGCCGTATCGTTCGTCGGATCGTTCGCTGAGTCGGTTCGCAGTGAACGACCGTCAAATTGGAAGTGGGGACGAAATGAATGAACTTGCTAACGCAACGATGTGGGATGGCGTTGGTAGCAGGGTTGTGGGGCAGGAAGAGATGTAGCCTATGAAAATGGCCAACATTAGGTTGAGGGCTCAAATTAAACAGTAGTGATTGTTGAGGCGGTAAACTTATCAGGTTTTGTAGTTGGGAGTTAAATATAGACACAACACTACGGGATACTGTGTATTTACCGAGTGTGAGTAACACTCGGCAAATAGTGCTACACACTCGGCAAACTGTTTACCGAGTGCCACACTCGGTAAAGTGGACTCGGCAAACAACAACTCGGTGAAGTTATTTTACCGAGTGTCTAATATCGGCGCACTCGGAGCAGAGAGTTACCGAGTCCTACAATGACACTCGGTAAACAATTATGACTTGACGGTCGTCAGCCTCCAAACTAACCGTTAACGGCGACGTTTACCGAGTGTCACTAGCAGCACTCGGTAAATAAATTAGCATTTCGTGATTAAAACAATTCCACAAATAAATTTTTTGAATAATGTTTACCGAGTGTAGCTCCTAACACTCGGTAAAAGAATAACCATTTTCGTGATTAAAACAATTCCGCAAATAAACTTCAGGAATAATGTTTACCGAGTGTTCCCACTCGGTAAAAAGTAATCAAATATTTCCGAGTGGGGACGCAAAGACTCGGTAAAAATGGCACACTCGGCAAAATTCACGTAATCAGAACCAATTTGGTTACATTCATTTTTTACGAGAGCTACACTCGGTAAAACTGACAGAATCTCTGTTTTACCGAGTGCTACACTTGGTAAAATATGTCCATAGAATTTTTTTTGTTTGTTTCAGTGCATATCCGGTCACAATAAGCAACAAAATCACAGGAAATTATAATAACATGACAGATAGGCAATATATATCACATATATGTCCACAAATGTCACATCCACTCACAATAACCAACATATGTCGACAAGCACCATGCAAAGTCCACAAACACCATCAACATATGTCCAAAGTCCACAAAGTTCAACCAAGTCCACAGTTCAACATACAAAACTATCAAACAAGGTCGGATGGCCTGTCACATGGTCGGAGGCCTGCGGAGAAACGGAGTCAAGTCCAGGTCTTGATCACCCTGCATATCGTTGTTCGATCTAGTTGTAGAAGGCCCCTAGAATGAGATTGCATATGTGAGTTATCTGGATCAAAGCAAATTCTAAGGTCTAAGCTATGGTAGGTCAAACTAAGGTATAAGTCGAAGGTAGCTCTATATGACACGAAAGTGAAGAGTGCATCTAAGTGACTCACAGGAGTGCCGCGTCGCTGGAGGTGGAGGCACCAACAGTATCATCGGGCGGCGGCGGAGGCGGTGGAGGCTGGCCCATGCTCGAGAAAAACGGGCCATGTACTCGCATGCAGATCCTTGTGCGCTTCTTTGGAAGGCCTCAAGCTGGGCTCTGCACTCGCGCCTCTCCTGTGCCAACTCGGCTGGTGCGGCAGCTCGAGGGCCTGAAGCTGGCTCTGTGAGGCCTGCTGTGACTCCTGCAGGGCTTCAATCTGGGCCTAGAATTATTTATCACATAGTTAGAATGCAAATAAAGAACGAGTAGAAAATGAATGGACAACGAATGCAACAGAACTAACCTGGAGTGCTACCACCTGGGGCTATGAGCGTGGGCGTATGGCCGGACTCGAACTCGTGCTCTGGGCTCTAATCTGGGCGAGTGTCTGAGTGTTGGCCGTGTCTATGGTGCTATGGCCCATATAGTACCGCCCGTGTGGCTTACCTGGTCCCAACCTCATGATGATGTCACCCTCGAGGTCAGCGGTGCTCGGATCAAATTCTGACCCATGGATCTCTCTCTCCATCGCCGTGTACTTTCGAGGCGCCTGTGTGCACTTCGGGTTGTTGTATGCCTCGGGCGGGTCCTCCGGGTTGTAGACGAGGTCGGGGTCCTTTGCCTTGCCCTTGTGTGCCAAGGCATATGCCTTGAACGAGGCGCACTCCTGGCCGGGGTGGAACCGCGTCTGCAGGAAGAAGCACAACAATAAGATATTATGCATTCAGAAGTTAGCATAGCAACAACGAAATGAAATCCGCGTACATATCTGGCTGCATATTCCTTGAGGGTAGTGGGGTCTTGTTTGTGCGAGGAACCCTGCATCATCGCACGGCAACGTGAGCGTACGGCGTGATATTGCTCGTACTCCTCACTCAACCACTTGTCCACAATGGCCTCCCAGCAGTTGTCCATCCCCGCACACCAAGCAGGAGGCACCTGCACGTACACGAGCACATGACAAATCATAAATCAATTTCAGTGCAATTAATCGCAGACGATGTAATCTCATGTTTACCGTCAAGTATTGCTCCTTAGTTAGGGGCAGGTGCACTGCCTGCGCTCTGGTGACTCTGTGTCCTCTGCGGGCATGGTAAATTCTTCTACACAGGAGCTTTGTCTCGTAGAAGAGGTCCTGCACTTGGTGAACACAGACTCTGTTCACCACGTCATCCGCGTCCTCCCTACGTACTCCCTCCGCCAAGGTGTAGTAATCCTACAAGCAAATACAGTCAGTAATATACAATTAATGTGATGTTATTATCAGCATAGTGCGATGAACACGTACCCACAACTCTTTCATCACCCGGTCGGCCTTGCTGTTATAACACCTGCCAGCTCGATCAGTCTGATCGCTGGCGGCGTGCCAGTGGGACCACTTCATGGCGGGCTGCACAACACCATCGATCCTCACCATCCCGGGGTAGTTTGCCCTGCACAGAAGACCCAGGATCCTGTTTACTCGGCGAGAGTGACTCCCTGGGATCACCATTTCCCAATCCCTGCACAAAGTTATTGAGATTGAATATTAGTTTCTGTTATAACTTAAAAACCTGTGAAGTAGTGTTAACATGCAAAAATTACTTACTTAGTTCCGGAGGGTCGAATCACTGGCCGTCTCTGTATGGGTAAGTCTGGGAGGCGCGACGACCCTCGTAGCCAAACCGTAGGCACCCCATTTTCCTCTGCCAGCAAGTCGGCATCCTCCTCGCGCTCAGCCCGCTCGGCCTCATCCTCCCTCCGTGCCTCCTCCACCGCCTCCGCTATCTCCTCCATGGTCTCCTCCTCCTCCTCATCCTCCTCCGTGGCCGCTACGAACTCGTCATCGTCGTCCTATGGAGGAGGTGTCGGCTCTCGATGCCCTCGTCGTCGCCGTCCTCCTCCTCCACCCTGGGCTCCTCCTCCACCCTGGGCTCCACCTCCACCCTGGGCTCCACCTCCCTGGGCACGCCCTCATCGTCGTCCTCCTCCTCCTCCCTAGGCACGCCCTCCACCCTCAGTCTGTGCACGCCCTCCTCCTCCACCCTGGCTGGACCCCTCGCCACCAGCCAGTAAGGTCATAACCGACCTAATCTTCCTGATTCCACCGCCCACCATCAATCACCTGCAACAAAAGGAATAAACTATCAGTACGCATATACAAAAGTAAATGTATCATACATGTACAAAAGAGATGCAAAATAAGTAAATGTATCATACATGTATAAAAGAGATGCAAAATAAGTAAATGTATCATACATGTATAAAAGAGATGCAAAATAAGTAAATGTATCATACATGTATAAAATTGCCATAAGTACTACAGATCTTACATGTACTAGAAATAATCATCAAGATCATCGATAGGTGGGCCAAAAATCTCATCATCGCTATTGTCGACGTAATTATGATCGTCTCTCAAAGTCTCATCACTAGCAACACTGCCTGAATGGTGTTGCTCAAGTAATAACAAGTCCTTCGCGTTGTGAACCTCCTCTCCATCATCCCCGTCAACAATGACCGTATCATTGTCTACTTCCATTGCGAGATCTACATCTAAGACAATCTCAAAACTCCCTTCTAATCCTTCTTCTTGAAAGAACTCTCTGTCATATGTGTTTGCATCGATGTTATAATCATCATCGTTTGGGACGGGTACTTTACCATGCGGCGATACCTTGTACACAACATCATACGCCTTAAGACGGTCTTTGGTTTGGCACGGGTATGAGAGATAATAAACTTGTGTGGCCTGTTGGGCCACAATGTACACGTCGTCTCCTAGCAAGACGGATGACTTTAGAACTTCGACTAACCCAAGCTCAGGGGTCTTTATCACTTCTTTGGGATCAAACCAATGGCATTTGAATATGACAGGACGAAGAGGTACACAACCAGGAAACTTGAGTTTGTATATTTCTTCAATTATTCCATAGTAGTCCAACCCATCTGTGCCTGGCGTGAAAACACCGGTATTTGTGGTTCTTTGATTCGGCCGACTCTGCTCGTGCCAAGTTGTGTGAAAGCGATATCCATTGACATCGTACACAGAGAATGACTTGACCCTAAATTCAAATCCATTGGCAACTTGCCTCAACTCGGCACTCATAGACACGTCAGTTTTGGCCTGCTAGTTCAAGTAGGATGATTCGTTATATATTTGTCGAGTTGAGAGTTAAGTACAAACAACAAATGAAATTGAACAGTACCTCCTCCTTGAACCAACAAATAAAAGTGGGATTTCGTTCTCCCGCGCCATGTCTTAGAAGGGTTTCAACTTCCGCTTCGGTGGGTTCCCTCCGTGATGGACGATGGTAGAGGAGAACAAATTTGTCAGTATGTGCCGTTAACAAGAGGGTTGGATGGGTGCATGCGAAATATTGACAAGAAAAGAAACAAGTTTGTGTAAAACTTACGCAATGTACGGGCCAACCTCTTCAAGGTTCCGCAACACATACAGCTGGATAGAGCACCACTCTTCTAGGCTCAACATCTTCAAGGTAGGTTCACTTGCACTTCCGAGTTGCCCTCGGAAAAGGCTGAGGGTCGACTGATTGTCGGCAGCATTGTAACGAGGGAGTGGATTATGCACGTTAGGAAGGTTGTCGGCATAGTATCTTGTTGTGAAGTATGACACCTCCTCCACAATGGATGCCTTTGCACAGGAAGCTTCAATTTTGCATTTATTTTTGCATTTTGTTCTAAGAACCTTTAGGCATCGCTCAATTGGATAGCACCAACGGGCATGCACAGGGCCCCCCATTTTTGCCTCATATGGTAGGTGCAAGAGCAAATGTTGCATCGGATTGAAGAAGCCGGGGGAAAAGATGTTCTCCAACTTGTAGAGCAACACCGGGGCCATTCTTTCCATTTCTTCAATCTCGATCCGAGATATCTCCTTAGCACATAGCTTGCGGAAGAACATGCTCAACTCTGCCATCACTCGCCAGATGTGATCAGGGAAATAGCCACGAACCATCACCGGAAGAAGGCGCTCAATCCATATGTGGTAATCATGACTCTTGAGCCCTATGATTCACATGGTACTTAAGTTCACACCCCTCCTCCAATTCGCTGCATACCCGTCAGGGAACATCAATGATTGGAACCATTGAAGAACTTCTTTCTTTTGGGCCCTCGTTAGGACGAAGTCGGCCTTAGGCTTCTTCCATGACTTCCCGTGTAAGGGAGGCAACATGTTTAGCTTTGGTCTATCGCACAGCGTTGCTTGATCCAATCTAGCCTTGACATTGTCCTTTGACTTTTCCTAGTCCATGATTGTGTGAAGGACCGCCTCGGCGAAATTCTTTTTAGTGTGCATTACATCAATGTTATGTGGAAGAAGGAGGTCCTTAAAGTAAGGAAGCTTCCACAAGCACGACTTGTGTGTCCAGGCATGCTCTTTTCCGTATCCCACGAAGCCCCCCTTTTCATTGTCGACCACAAGACCATCTAACATCTCAAGAACCTGGGCACCTGTCATCATTTCCGGGTGTGAGTCTTCCACTTTGTGACACCTTTTCGAAAGTTCTTCTTGTCTCTCCTGAATGGGTGGTCAAGAGGGAGGAATTGTCGATGTTTGTCAAACGAAGAAAACTTGCCCCCCTTCTCCAACCGAAAGAACTCCACAGCTGACTTGCATATCGGACATGGCATCTTCGTGTGAACACACCAGCCACAAAATAACCCATAAGCCAGGAAGTCATGCATGGAATAATGGTACCAAATATGCATTCTGAAGTTTGTCTTTGTGAATCGGTCGTATGTCACTACCCCTTCGTCCCATGCACGGACCAAATCGTCTATCAAAGGCTCCATGTACACAATCATATTAGCCCCCGGGTGTCCTGGAATTATAAGTGACAAGAAAATATTTTGCCGTTGAAAGGCGACGCCAGGTGGGAGGTTGAGAGGGATGACGAATACGGGCCAACATGTGTATGGTGAAGAACCCATTCCATAAGGATTGAACCCATCAGTTGCCAGTGCAATGCGTACATTACGAGCCTCGTCAGCTTTGTCGGTATGCTTCCAATCGAAGCTTTTCCATGATTCACCATCGGACGGATGTATCATCTTGTCAGTGTATCGGCGTCCAGTTTTGTGCCACGTCATCTGTTTTGCGGATTCCTCGCTCACGAAAAGCCGTTGGATCCTCGGTATGAAAGGAAGGTACCTCAGGATCTTTGCGCCGACTTTTGTTTGCGTCTTCCGACCATCACCAGATTCTAACTCAATGTACCTAGATGCCTTACACTTCGGACAGTACTTATCGTCAGCATGTTCTCCCCTGAATAAGATGCATCCGTTCGGACAAGCATGTATCTACTCGTACGCCATCTTGAGTGCACGAAGGATTTTATTTGACTCATACGTGTTCTTTGGCAGAACGTGATCATCCGGAAGTAGGGTGCCAACTACTGTTAACAGTTGATCGAAGGATTCTCTACTCCAGCTAAACTGGGACTTCACAGCCATTAGACGTGCAATGGCATCTAGTTTAGAAACATTGGTGCGCCCGTGAAGGGGTTGTTGTGCCGCATCCAACATGGCGTAAAACGCCTTTGCAGTTTGCTCTGGCTCCTGCTCTGCACTTCCTTCATCGAAAGCCATGTCATGGTCATTTAACATTTCTGCCACCCTGGCTTCAGAATCAAACTCCTCGATCCGTTGTCTCACGACCTCTTCTCTCGCACGATGGCGTTCACCATGCATGGTCCACCGGGTATAGTTCTCTACAAATCCATTGTTGACAAGATCTTTAGTCATCTCCTCATATGTTTTCATTGCCTTGTTCTTACACTTCCTACAGGGACACCAGGCATGTCGCCGTCCGTTTGCAAATGCCTTCGTCATGAAATCATTGGCCTTCTCAATCCATTCATTTGTGTATTGACCCCTCTTCTGATAGCCCGTGTACATCCACTGACGGTCATCCATCCTAACATATAGACGATATTGCAGTTTAGAGCAATAGAGTAGTAGTGCTAGAGAAAAACCATATGAGATGATAAAGAGACATTCATGTTCTTGGTTGATTCACATAGAAGATGTTTGCTAGGTTCTGTCGCAGCACTATAGGTCACATGGCATGACACTACCACAAACAAATCACCGATGACAAGCCCTAGTTACTAATGAATAGATTGTTCAAAGATTTTGGACAACAAGAGTGATATATTTAGCAAGTGGAATACATGTTGATGGGATAGGTACATACTTGTTGATAGCATGAGAAACTTGGACTGGATCATGTGGAAAAAAATTAACAAAGATTGGATAATTTCCATATATTTTGGACAGAAAGGCAACCAATATATAAACATGTATGCTTATGAAAATTATTATCGGTGTCGCAGCACTAAAGGGTAAAAACTGCCGCTTCTCCTTTGAGGAGATCGATCAGAAGACAGTCAGTAGCAGCAGCTAGCTAGCTTCTTCTGACCGAATCACTGATCAGCGTAAAGCATTCAGTATGCACTGTTAATGTTATAGCATAATTAAATGCATGTACTCCTAGTACTCTATATACCCTTGAATGCCGCCTCGGCCTTCATGTTCTTCCTGTTGCAGTCGGCGCATTTGGCGAGGCCGACGACCACCGAGGAGGCCTCGCTGGAGGCAGCGCTTGCGACGGCGATTACCATCAGCACGGCGCAGACGCCGGGGAGAAGGCCCCCAAGTGCCGCAGCCATGTTTGGAGGATGGATAGATGGATGACTCGATGAGATGGAGAAAGGCAATGGAATGCTTGCCTTATATAGCCCTATGCATTGATCAAACACAGCTCGATCTTACATGCATGCACGCATGATCATGAGGTGAGGCGCGCCAGCACACACATAATTTTGGCGCTGAAATTGCAGACCGGCCGGGAATTAATGCCGTCCATTTGAGTTGATCAATCACTTCATCAGGTTCAGCAGACCGCTGTGCTATTCTTGCAAAGCTGGCCGTGCCCGGCCGGGGATCATCGACACACACAAACATACTACTACTAACCAGCTGCAGCAGGCCGGTCCTGTGCCATGCATGCCTCCACATTCTCCACTCTCCCCACTCTGATAAAAGATGGCAGCGGCCGGCTAGCCCAGGCACTGCAGAGAGAGATGAATAATGCAGGATATGCTAAAGTGGTATAGAGAGAGAGAGGACTGCTTTAGGGGCCCCACCCATGGCTGCTGCACCCTGCAATGGGGCAACGGGCAACGCTGATCGAAGAGAAAAAAGAACTCACTTTGTTTATTTCCTTATTAACTTCATCTCTCTCTCTCTCTCTCTAATTTGCTGCTTTCTCTCTCCTCTTGCAAACATGCATGATCTCTCCACATTTGAGTTGACACAAACACACATACACCAGGAGCTGAGGATTTGAGAGGTAAAAGCAAGGAAGTGGGCGTGCAAGCAATGGCCTACTCCCTCCGTAATGCTAAACTTTGGGAGGCGAGCCCTGTTTCAGGTTCAGCAGGTCTATAGTACACAGGGGAGAGCATCATCACTTCATCAGGCATCAGGAAATAATTAACCGAAAACATGTGCTCTCCCAAATCAAATCAACTTCTAGAGTTATCTTAAGTTAAGAGTAATTTAAATTTAACTAAATTTATAGAAAATAAAAAAGCACCTATTCTATCAAGTTAGCTAAACTTAGATAGTTTAACTTAAAGTGATTCTAGAAATTAATTTACATTGGGACCACAGTAAGAGTGCAAAACATCTGAAATTTTTTAATGCTTAACTATGCAAAACATCTGAAAACATGTGCTCTCCGTAATGCTTAACAATGCTTAACTATGTTAGCAGCAAATCATAAGGACACCCTGACTCCCAGCGAACAGGTTTTCCTCAAAATTCACCACCAAAGTCGTTTCCCGTTTGCATAATCATGTTACTGATTGCAACTCTATCAGCCGCGGTGAAATCAGAACCAGCAAATCACCAATTTAGAGCACCAGCAAAATAAATACGTCTGACGATTATAAGAAAGAAAACATGTGGAAACTGAGGACCTTGCATGGTCAGGACGTACAATATTCAGTAAGGAGAGGCGCTAGTACTCACTGATGCAGTCCCGCGGTGGCGGCGGGTGACCGCCCTCCCCCGGTGGCGGCGGCTGTGGGGGACCGCCCGGTGGCGGCGGTGGTGGAGGGGAGGAGGCGGCCGCGGCGGTGGGGAGGCACCGGCGACAGCGGGGAGGCGCTGGCGACGGCGTGGAGGGGAGGAGGCGGCCGCGGCGGTGGGGAGGCGCCGGCGACGGCGGGGAGGCGCCGGCGACGGCGTGGAGCGCGCGGGCGCGGGCTCGGGCGCGGGGAGGCGCGGGCGCAAGTGCGGGGGGGAGGGAGGCGCCTGGGCTGGGGGGCGGTGTGGCAAAGGCTGGGATGGTGTGTGTGTGTGTGTGCACGATTTGAGGGAGAAACGCTTAAGTGTTGATGCTTCATTTACTGAGTGTCTAGATCTACGGCACTGCAAAATGTAAGCACCATGAGGTACTGTTCAATGACATGTGGCCCTGGTACATGTTTACCGAGTGCCCAGATCTACGGCACTCGGTAAACAGAAGCATGGCAGCCCACTGTGGCAAACAGGTGGGCCGTGGCTAACCTTTACCGAGTGTTGGAGGTCACACTCGGTAAAAGTATCCATTATTTCATGCAAAACAAAAAAGAAAAAATACCAATTTAATCCTAAAATTCACCAAACTTTCACATGAACTATTTCATGTCATCTATTTACTATCTAAAAAATTCCAAGTTCAAATCATAATGTTGAATTTCACTCTTAATAGAAATCCTACTCGTCATTGTGAATGTTTAGCGTCTCTTTGGGAGATGTACCGGTTCGGCAGCGACGAATGTAAAAATACTTCCGAAACGTTATGAAAATTTTTCTATAACATAGATGTATGCTTCAATGTTAATTCTTCCAATCTCGTGATTTATCGAGTTCAATTTTAATTATTACAATTAAATTTACACCATATGTACCTAATTTTCATAAAGAATGAAAATTTTGTGAAATATAGTAAATAAATCGAAATAAACACCATATTTTGGAATGGAGTACTAAATATCATATGTGGATAGAGGAAAAAGAATGAAGGAAAAAACAAGAAATTTGATTGAATTTTACCGAGTGTTGCGCCAATACACTCGGTAAAAGATAGTGTTTACCGAGTGTTGTGCACTTACACTCAGTAAAACTTTATTATTATCGAGTGCAAATACTTCTACCTAGTGTGACACTCGGTAAACATTTTCGGTCTTTTTTATTTGCTATGAGCGCTTGATGGGCGGAGCTGTTGTTACCGTGATGTTTGCCGAGTGTATGCTCATAACACTCGGTAAACATGTCATGCCGTGACGCCGTTTGGCGCACGGTTGCTATCCTAGGTGACGTGGCACCTCAATACCGAGTGGCTGTTTTTACCGAGTGCGCCCCTTCGGTAAACTTGTAGTTTTACCGAGTGTCTGAATTTACCGAGTGTGCTGACTCGGTAAAGCGGTCTACTACCGGGTGTTTATGTTTTCCGAGTGTTGGCACTCGGTAAGTACTGTTTTCCGAGTGCCCTGACTTTTGACACTCGGTAATTGTCGGGGCACTCGGTAACTACACGGTCTCCGGTAGTGCAGTTAAAATTGGACTCAATCTGAGACAAAACATAGAAGAAATTAAATTCATAGCCTTCTTGGTGTCGCTATGTGCGAGATCATGGTTTCTGTGTACACTGAGATAAAAACGACTACATGGGCAGAAGAGAAACAGAATTAGGATGATCATCAGACTCTAGGCACAGATGAACAAGAAACACACATATAACTCTGGAAATAACAATTGAAAATTTTAAATTGGAGTAAAGTACTTGAATAACACGAAACTACAAAAGTTGCATAATGTAATTTAACCGTCCTCCCAAAAGCAGGCCGGATGCAATGCAGGCCATTAGAGGACTAACAGTAAAGCATATGCTTTGTGCACGCGTTACACAGCAGGTTTGAGATCAATCCTTGACGTGCACGCACAAAGCTGTTCGATCTAGTTGATGATACGTGCTTTAATCTGGATAGAATTCTGGTCGTCCCCAACCCCAAGAACGGCGTTGGGCACGAAGAACTGAAAGCAGCCTTCAGGGTTGGGCAGCCCATTGGAGAGGTCCATGCATACCACTTTGAACACCGACGACTCATAATGGCTATGGCACAAGCTCCTGTCGCCGTAGCGCGAGAAGACCAGCTCGCATTGCGTCAACGGCAGCTCTTGAGCACCATTGGCAGCAGCGGTGGTGGATGCGTGAGGATGGATGCAGACCACAGAGATGGCACGGCCAAGCCGTTCCCACGTCACGTTGATCAGGAACAGCCGGCACGGGACGCTATAGGTGGCGGCCGCTTGTTCACCATCGCCACGGTCATGGTCCGCGAGGAGGAAGAAGTTGAAGCCGTCATGGAGGCGGATGCTGAACGTTTCCCTGGCCCTGACCTTGGTGGTGCATAGCCAGTTGTGCGCACCGGCGAAGTGGTCCAGGAGCGCCGATGTGGAGCCAACGAAGCCGCAAGACTCGCCGGGGCAGTGGCACGGTGCGTGCGGGCACACCTGCCGGTGGCTTTCCTGGGCGTGATAGGGAGGCGTAGCATCACAGCCGTAAGCCGTGTATGGGCAGGGGACGCGGATGCAGTCCACGAGGTACTCCATGGCGTGGCACCGGCGGTAGCCCTGTGTGGCGACGCCGCAGACATGGCACACGCCGTTCCCGGTGGCCTCCAGCTTGTCGCGACAGGCTGAGCACACCACGTGCCCCAGCTCGCACTGCGTTTCAGGAATAATACTCGATATGCGTATGTTTACCGAATCGAACTGCATGAAAAAACTGAAACGTGAGCGGGGTACCTGGAAGATGGGAGGCCTGAGCGCGAGGAAGCACACGCCGCACTCCAGTGCGTCGGCGTCGCCCACCGTCACGTTCGCCACTGCGGTCCTCGTCCTAGCACGCACGTCGGGTGCCGCCACTGCCGATGCCGGTTCAGGCGAGCCTTCTTCATGTTCGTGAACGCTGTCCCTGCCCAAAGCCTCGTCCTCCTCCAGGAAGTCGTCAACGTTCCTTTCAATCCGGCAGGTGCCGTCGTTGTCATGGCTCTTCTTCCTCCTCTTGCTCGACTTCCATCGACGACATGAAAAAATTACTTTCCATAATCGACGGAATTGGACAGAAAAAGGGAAATGCGCTCACCGTACTCCCTGAATCGAATCGCAAAACTGACGGCACTGTAACGCCCGTTGCCGATGGCAGCGGAGCAGGATGTGAATATACCTGTGGATTTGACGAGAAGATAGTGTGGCCGCCGCCATACCTCCTATCCTTTTCCGACCCGATCGATCTACACAGTAAATCTGTGAATCAGAATCCTTTGCTTTGCTCCGGCCTCCCCGAGTTGGCAGGCCACAGCCCGGAGCGGCGGAGTCTTACCGTAGGGCGCCGGGTGCCGGCCACCAGGAGCCCTACCAGATCTCCTTAGAAGGAGACTTGCCGCCGGCCGCCGGCCGCCGGGTACTAGGGTTCGCCGGTTAGGGACGGATGGGGATGGGGGAAGTGCGGTGAGGTGGGCTGTCTCCGTCACTCCGTGAGACCGTGAGAATAGGAGCTCGTCGGCGAGGGCGTAGCCTTAGCGGGCCTTGCGGGCCGGCCTAGAAAAGGGAGGACGGATTTGCTGTGCTTGTCGGCTCAGAGCAACTCCATCAGACTATTTAAATATCTATTTTGGTAGCTATCAATTTTAATACTAATCATATTTTGTTATTATCTCCTACAACACTACCTAGAACAGGCTACCCAGATCCATCACAATAGAGAATGACAAGTGCCATAGACAAACTCGTCCATAGCAAGCAGCACCGGTCCGAGCTACGGACTGCTACGACCGCCGGAGGACTGAGGAAAGCTGTCATCGCCGGTGGACGGAGGGAAGCTGCAACCGGATTTGGGTCGCAGCGGGGAGATCCGGTGGAGAAGCCGCCGTGAGGAGAAGCCCGCGCCGGTGGCTGTCGGAGGAGAAGCCCGCGCACTGAGAACCGGCTGGGGAGGAGAAGCCGTCGACTGCAGGGCCACGGCAGGGGAAGCCCGCGCCGGGCGGAGAGGCACGCCTGTGTCGACCGGAGAGGCGTGCCCGCCACGCTTACGCCGCCGGGATGGCCGCCTCGTTGGGGTAGGGCTACCCGCGCCGGTGGGGATGGTCGAGGAGGAGGCACGCCGGTGGGGAGGAGGCCTGGCCGGCGGAGAGGAGGCGCCGCCGGCGGGGAGCAGTCGCGAGCAACTGTGACTACGGGCGTGCAAGCAATGCGCGTGGGGAAGAAACGAGCGAGGGAAGATTTGGGTAGTCTCTCTAGGCCCAACAGGAATGGGTAGTGGGAGGGGGGATTTGGGTAGCCAACAAATTTGTTGGGTCTAGTAGGTAGTCTGCTGGAATTGATTTTTTCACCCCCACTATCTAAATTGGGGATTGGTAGTCTGTTTATGTAGTCTGCTGGATATGCTCTTAGGGGCTTTTGGCGAGCTTCACCGACTCCAGACTCTAAAAAAGCACCTCTACTACACAAACTGCTAACAAAACGTCTCAGTTCCATGAAGTTTAGGTATGTAAAAAAACATAAATGTAGAGGTAAGATCCATAGATTTTATGGAGCTCCTAGAGAACGTTCTGAAAATGTAGTTTATATCTATATTTTGTTATTATCTCCTGCAATACTACCTAGAACAGGCTACCCAGATCCATCGCGATAGAGAATGACAAGTGGGTCCTATATGTCATCCTCTCATGTAGTTCTTCTCTGTGCCATAGACAAACTCGTCCATAGCAAGCGGCACGGGTCCGAGCTACGGACTGCTACGACCGTCGGAGGACTGAGGAAAGCTGTCGTCGCCGGTGGACAGAGGGAAGCCGCAACCGGATTTGGGTCGCGGTGAGGAGATCCGGTGGAGAAGCCGCCGTGAGGAGAAGCCCGTGCCGGTGGCTGTTGGAGGAGAAGCCCGCGCACTGAGAACCAGCCGGGGAGGAGAAGCTGTCGACGGCAGGGCCACGGCAGGGGAAGCCCGCGCCAGGCGCAGAGGCACGCCTGTGTCGACCGGAGAGGCGTGCCCGCCACGCTTGTGCCGCCGGGATGGCCGCCTCGTTGGGGCAGGGCTGCCCGCCTCGGTGGGGATGGTCGAGGAGGAGGCACGCCGGTGGGGAGGAGGGCTGGCGAGCGACTACGACTACGGGCGTGCAAGCAATGCGCGTGGGGAAGAAACGAGCGAGGGAAGATTTGGGTAGTCTCTCTAGGCCCAATAGGAATGGGTAGTGGGAGGGGGGATTTGGGTAGCCAACAAATTTGTTGGGTCTAGTAGGTAGTCTGCTGGAATTGGTTTTTTCACCCCCACTATCTAAATTGGGGATAGGTAGTCTGTTTAGATAGTCTGCTGGATATGCTCTTATGGTCTTTTGGCGAGCTTCACCGACTCCAGACTCTTAAAAAGGACCTCTACTACACAAACTGCTAACGAAACGTCTCAGTTCCATGAAGTTTAGGTATGTAAAAAAACATAAATGTAGAGGTAAGATCCATAGATTTTATGGAGCTCCTAGAGAACGTTCTGAAAATGTAGTTTATATCTACTTGTAAAGTTAAGAAAAAATTTCTCCCACTATGATTGACTGCACATGCTACATACCAATTTGCTCTGTTTCATTACCCTTTTCGTGGCCCTTTCTTTCTTGATGCCGAAATGTTGGGATCATGGCGTCCGATCGTCCGCACGCTCCACACACCCTTTGCGCCACCACTGTTGCGCCCACCCGCCCTCTACGCCACCGTCGCCTATGCCACCCCACCCCACCCTATGTGTGCCGCCGCCTAGCTCTGTGTCACCAGCGAGCACACCGGTGACCAACACATGCCACCCCCCCCCACTGTGCACCGTCGCCCCACTCCACGCCGCCGTCGAGCACATCGGTGACCTCCACGCGCCGACGAGCCTCCATTCACCGAAGCAGCAAAGATATGTTTGCGTTGAAAGAGCATGTTTCAAACGTATGTTTGAAGTGTTTCAGAGGTATGTTGCAAGTGTTTTATTCGATGTTGCAAAAGTAGATTGGGATGTTGTAAAAGAGGATGTTGCACATGTTGCAATGGTTATACACATATATTTCAAGTGTATGTTCCAAATGTTTCATCTGTATCAGACATATATTGCAAGTGTTTCTCATCTGGATGTTGCATATACATGCATGTTGCAAGAGTATGTTAGAAGTGTTTCCTACATATGTTGCAAGTATTTTAATTATCCGGATATTGCATATATTTGCAATGTCTTTCAGGTGTTTTGCAAATATTTCAGACGTATCTTGCAAGTGTTTCAGTTATTTTGGATGGATGTTGCAAGTGTTTCAACTAGGTGCTGCAAAAGTAGATCTGATGTTGCACATGTTGCAATGAGATTTACTTGCCGCAGCCACCTGCTGTAGCTATTGGGTGACGTCCAGCCAGCACGGGCCCGCTGCTGGGGCACCGAGCAGGCGTAGACGGGCACGTGAGAAACCGCGCACAGGCATGAGGGCCCAGGCAGTGGGGCACGTGAAAATAGGCGGCGCGGGCTCTATTTCTCTTGCGCGCGAGGCACTGTCTGACCCTAGCACTTCGGGTCGGACATCCAGGCGCTAGCAAGTCCGTTCTTGATGCATCTCCTTAGAAAATACCATGCCTCCCCTCTTTACATAATACAATGGTAAGACCTTAGAAATACCATGGCTCCCTCTTTGTGCCTATAATAAGAGTAGCTCTCCTTAAGAAACACACGCATAGACCTGAGGAACTACCTTGTGTTGTGACACCTAGTACATGGGTAAGCAGGCGATGAGGTTTTAGAGAGCACTCGACACAACTTCTCATTGCTCTTTTTTGGATAGGCGAGCAATTAGAGAGAGAGCACGTACTACTAGGCGCGACTGGGCATGCATGGCCAGTGGGCGGCGAGGTACGACAGGTGTGCGGGTGAGTACGCTATAATCGGCCAAGTCGGGTGCATTCAGCCCGCTGATTGCCCGAACCGACAAATACTTAGCAGGTTGGCAAAATCAATTCCTGAACGCAAGAGAAGGTTCTGTACTGGTAAACTCGGTCCTTGATGGTGCTGCTGCATACCTGATGGCCGCCAACCAAATGCCGCAGGGAGTGCTTAATATCCTGGACGCCTGCAGAAGAGCCTTGCTATGGACTGGCAGGATCACAATGCCTTGTCGCTTGGGCCGATGTTTGCCAGACAAAGGAGAAAGGAGGACTTGGCATCCGCGACCTGCACTTATAGAACCAGTGCTTTATGTTAAAGCTTCTCCACCGGCTGCACCACCCCCGGCGAGTCAGCTTGGGCGCAATGGGCAAGATCCAGCCTGAATCTTCAACCTTGTAACTCTTTTACTGGGCATGATGCAGTTGGAGCACACTGGGATGCGCTGAGGGCCTTGCTCCCCTTCTACCAGTGCATCACCTCGGTGACCTTGGGTGATGGGAAGCCACAAGTTTCTGGGACGACCGTTGTCAAGGCTCAGAGACCATGGCAGTAGCATTCCCTTGCCTTGCCTTGCTAGCCATGTGACAGCAGCCAGAGCCGCCTCAGTCAAAGGTGGGGACTGGCACCATGGTTGTGGCAACGGGCAACAGCCGAGCTGGTGCAGGTAGAAGAAATCTTAAGCAATGTCGTGCTTGTGGATTCACCGGACAACAAACTGCGCACCTCAGATGTATACAAGGCGATCAGGAACAATAATAGCGCCACTGCGGTTTTCTCTGAGTTCATCTGGTTGTAACCGGACACCCCCAAAAGTGCAACATTTCTGCTGGCTGCAAGTACAAGTCTACAAGAACGCATCAAATTAATGCAGGGCCAACCTGAAGAAGAACATCCTGGACGATGACGCATGCCCGATCTGTACTGCGGAGTTGGAAACGACGACTCACCTGATGCCTGCCGCATGCCCATTTGCAAACCAGTTCTGGAACCGTATTGGTGTGGACGTGGATCACTTCTCTACAACTAAAACATTCATAACTATTCCGTCCACAGGTGCTACACCAAAGCCGCTTCATGCGATCAGATCAGGAAAGTAACGTGCACTCGCTCCATGCGATCAGCTCAATCCCCATAACACCGCAGCAAATCAGGAAGGCAAAAATCAATTCCCTCCATGCGATCAGATCAGGATGGCAACGTGCACTCGCTCCATGCGATCAGCTCAATCCCCATAACAACCGTAGCAAATCAGGAAGGCAAAAACCAATTTCCATAACAATCGTGATCAATTACGCGATCACCCCACGCTGCCAATTAGTACCACCTAAAAATCCTCAGAGTATACACGCTAACCCCCCGAGAATGCGTTGATCGGTCTTGCCAAAAAGAAAATTCCGGACGCTCGCGCCCCCCCACCCCACCCAGGATATATGGTGCACGTGCATGCCCACATGCAAAATCTGGATTGATCTTGGCCAAAAGAAAAATTCCGGATCAGTCTTAGCCTGTCCACATGCAATCCGGATCGGACCACCTAAAAAGGGAGACGATCATTGTGTACACGATCGCCACGTCCACATAGCTAGCTATCTTTTATCTATCTATCTACACCTAAAAAATCCCTACAGCTATCGTCTGCGTCGCCCCGCCCCACGGCAAAAAAAAAACAAGGTAAAAAAACCAACCTCCCCGTTTCCAAACCGAAAAAAATCAAATATGGCAAAAAAAACGTTTCCAAAAAAACATATACAAGACAAAAAAAAATCAAACTCTTCCACGTCCCCATTTTCAAAAAAAAATACGGCAAAAAAGAGTTTGCGAAAAAAGATAGAGCAGAAAAAAACCGTTTGAGAAACAAACTCTTCCACATCGAAAATCATATCTCTACAACGCACAGGTTCCCTTATGGAGACTGTTGAAGAAAAGCTGAGAAATCTGGTGAAATGCTACAATCACATAAAAAAATAACACTCACAGGCTAATATACATAATTAAGCTTAAAATTACTGTGATATTATTTTGTTCCCGTTGCAACGCACGGGCCATACGCAGCCCCCTATGTCGACCACCTACATTCAAACACCCTCGTGCACCTTGTCCACTGGATGTTGTGGAAGCACCGAAATGATGTTGTGTTCAGTGACATGCTGCCTTCTTCCAACCGGGTTGTGGCAAGTTTCAGAGACAGCGCCCACCTTTGGAAACATCGCCTACCCTGGTTGAACGCTATGTGGTTGATCAATGTTTAACCACTCCTATTCAGTCGAAGGTGGGGAGTGCTCCTCCCGTTTTCCAAGAAAAAGGATTGTGTTTCTTTTAGCTACTAGTTGTTAGAGGGTGTTTGGTTGCCCCTCCTAAATTTTAGTCGTTGTCCCATTGAATATTTGGACACATGCATGGAGTATTAAATATAGACTAATTACGAAACTAATTGCACAGTTTACGACTAATTTGCGAAACGAATCTTTTAAGCTTAATTAGTCCATAATTTGACAATGTTTTGCTACAGTAACCATGTGCTAATGTCGGATTAATTAGGCTTAAAAAATTCGTCTCGTTGAGTACTGACGGATTATATAATTTGTTTTTTTATTAGTATCCGAATACCCTATGCAACATCCTCTCGACATATCTCCTAAATTTTAGTCAATGGATCCAAACACCCTCTTACACTACTGGATTCAGGTTCTTTGCCGAGTGCGGCACTCGGCAAAGCACACACGACAAAAAATTGATCGGCAAAGCACTCTTTGCCGAGTGTATTTTATCGGGCACTCGGCAAAGAAAAGTGACCGTCACGGCGCCGGTCCCGTTGACGGTCACTTTGCCGAGTGTCAACCGTGCAGGCACTCGGCAAAGATTTTTTTAATTTTTTTTTAAAAATTTCTTTGCCGAGTGCCAACCCGTGAGGCACTCGGCAAAGGGCTTTATTTTTTTAAAAAAAATTCTTTGCCGAGTGCCAACCCTCCAGGCACTCGGCAAAGATTTTTTATTTTTTTTTAGAAAATTCTTTGCCAAGCGCCAACCCGACAGGCACTCGGCAAAGAGCTTTTATTTTTTTTTGAAAATTTTCTTTGCCAAGTGCCAACCCTCCAGGCACTCGGCAAAGATTTTTTATTTTTTATTTTTAAAATTCTTTGTCGAGCGCCAACCCGGAAGGCACTCGGCAAAGAGCTTTTATTTTTTTTGAAAATTTTCTTTGCCGAGTGCCCCCTCTCTAGGCACTCGGCAAAGATTTTTTTTTAAAAGCTCTTTGCCGAGTGCCAACACGGCAGGCACTCGGTAAAGTTTAAATTTTTTTTAAAAAAAATTTCTTTGCTGAGTGTTATAGTCACAGCACTCGGCAAAGCTGGAAAATCTGCTTTCTGGTCGCCCATTTTGCCAGCTTTGCCGAGTGTTGTGACCATTGCGCTCGGCAAAGTGACCAAAAACGGCAAATTTTTTTTTTTTTGCATTCCATCATGACAAATACATTCATACAAACATATATCACATATATATCTCATCCATCACATATATATCTCATCCATCCGCCCATATCACATCCATCACAATATATAATAATAAGTGCTCAAGTCCATCCAAATAAGTTTACAAGTCCATCAAAGTCCACAAGTGCATCACAAGTCCATCACCAAGTGAACAACAAATGTAAAAAATACAACATGCACTCATCTCGGTCACTGCGATTGTGGTGAAGGCCTAGATGCATCATTCGTAGGTGCATGAGGTGGATTATTCGAACCACCGTCAGATGGAGACTGCACAAAGGAGAAAAGATTATATGTGAGGCAAGATTATTTTGATATCTAATCTAGGACGATAGAGGCCATACAAGCAAAGCACAAGCGAAAGTAAAAAACTTTGATACTCACAGGAGTAGCTGCAGCTGCAGGACGCGGAGGTGGAACCAACAGCCCAGGTGGCAGAGACAAGCCCATACGTTGCCCAAGCCCTTGTAGGAAATCCGTAATGTCCATCAGCATCTGCGCCTGGGCCTGCCGCTCGACCCGCTCGGCCTCCAACTGGGCCCCCAGCTCCTGACGTTACTTCATTTCTTGTTCCAGCCGGGCCTGTAATATTTCACTCCAATGTTTCAGTAATGCAAAGCTAATTAAGGTGTGTAAAGATCAATGTATGACGAGTAAAACAGCAATAACCTCGAGTGCGTCGACCCGGTGCTGTGCAGCGGTCGGCCGTGTGCGAATGGCCGGGCTCTCGCTCGTGCTCCGTGCTCGGATCTGGGAGAGAGAGGGAGTAGAGGCCGTGTCGATGACGCCGTCGCCAAGCCAGAACCGTCCATGCTTCTTGCCTTGCCCCGCCCTCATGACGGCCTCTCCATCGAAGTCCTGGGTGCTCGGATCGTGGTCTGCCCCATGGAGCGACCTCGCCACCTCAGTGTACTCACTGATGCGGGAGTGGACGCTCGGGTTCGTGTATGCCTCGGGCGGGTCCTCTAGGTTGAAGGAGACGTCGGACGTCGCCTTACCCTTATGGGCCATACACCATGCCTAGAAGTCCGAGCAAGCCTGGCCACTATGTGATGCCGACTGCGAGAAACACAGCACGATGATTAGAAATCAGACAGAACTGAGCGTGACAATAGATAAATCAATTCGCGTACCCATGCTTGTTGGTATCCGGCGAGGTTGCGGCTGCCTTGATGGTGTGCTGGACCTTGCATCAGTAAACGACGGTCCCGGGCATCCCTGTGCATCTTGAGGTACTCCTCCGTGAACCACCTGTCCACCATCATTGCCCAACACTCGGGATAAGCTTGGCACCACCAGGGAATCACCTACATGTCATCAAGTATTGGACATATAAGAAGATCAAATTAAACCAACTTAATCTCAAATCGAATCAATATTGATGTTGTTCATTTACCTCAAGGTACTGCTCCCGGGTCAGCTGCATCTCTCTTGCGTCTTTCTTGGTTTTCCTCTCTCCAAGCTTCGACCCATAGTAGGTTACGATGGCCTGGATGCGCGCCTCATGATGCATGTCAGTGATGAGTTTTTTACAGGCTTTGGTAGTCGCCTGCTCCGCCCTGGCCTCAAATCCCTCCTCACATCTGTAATAAGTCTGCATACAAAAGCGATGTATCGATTCATTATTTCAAGAAAAGTCCAATGAATGCGACGTATTGAGCAATGTTGTGCAAGGGAGACTTACCCAAAACTCTGCCTTCACCCGCGCCGCCTTGTTGGGGTACTCCGCATCGGAGGCGACGACGTAGTGGTCAAACGAGTAGGCCGGCTTCGTCTTCGATGCGTACGTGACAATGCCGGGGAAGTGCTGCCTGCACAGAAGACCCAGGATGTCGTTGACTAGCCGTGCGCTACCACCCAACACAACCACCCAGTTCCTGCACAAGTAATTAAGAAAAATTATTAGTTTTTTTCATCGTATCATATGAAGTAGTGGTGATAACATATACAGTTACTTACTTTTGTCCTTCGGGGCGAATCACTGGGCGTTGGTGAGGAAGCGGAACCTGTGGGAGGCTCACGGGACCTCGCAAGTAGACACTCAAAGAGGAGTTGGAGGAAGCGGAACTTGAGCCTGCCGCCTCCCCCCCCTCCTCCTCCTCCACCACCTCCTCCTCCTCCTCCTCCTCCGTCTGCCGAACCAACTCCTCGTCTGACTCGTCCACGGGTGCCACCTCCTCCTGCGGCTGGCGGTCCTCCGCACGTGGCGTGGGAGGAGACGGCCCCCTCCTACGGCTAGCGGTCCTCCTCCTCCTGTTCGATCCCTCTGCCACCCCCTCCGCCCCCTCCTACGACCGGCGTGGTCTTTGGTAAATCGAGTTCACAGACCTATGATGGTCGCTCGCCATCTTTGTTCAATCACCTGCAATAAAAAAGAAAAACAAGTCGTAATTAGAAATAGGTGCAAAAATAAACAAAACATAATTACAAAAAACATAGTATTACATGTATTAGAAATATATGCAAAAATGAACAAAACATAATTACAAAAAATATAATATTACATGTATTAGAAATAATCTTCATGATTGAAATTAGCTGGATCATAGGTCTCGTCATCACTATCAACATTGTCCAACTCATCAACACTATACGAAGGAGGAACGTTGTCTTCATTGTCATTGCCGAAATGTAATCGCTCAAGCATTTGTATGTCCTTCAGATTTCGCACCTCGTCTCCAGCGTCCTCGTCATCATCCCTTTCATTATCTACTTCCATTCCTATCTCTTCGGTTAAGTCTATGTCAAACCTCCCTTGTAGCCCGTCTTCTTGATAGAACCTCTATCATATGTGTTTAGGTTGAAGTTGTAATCTTCATCATTTGGGACAGGTAGTTTACCGTGTGGCGATACCTTATGCACAATAGACCAACCCTTAAGATGCTCGGCGTCTTTGCACGTGTATGACGTATAATAAACCTGGACGGCCTGTTGAGACACAATGTAGACATCTTTTCCTGGATAGACGGAATCCTGTCGAATCTCGACTAGCCCAAGCTTAGGGGTCCGTCTCGTTACACCAGGATGAAACCAGTGGCATTTGAATATGACAGGAGTAAGAGGTTTGGAACCATAAAATGATAGTTCGTAGATTTCTTCAATTCTTCCATAATAGTCGAGTCCATCAGTGCCGGGCGTAACAACTCCGCTGTTTGTGGTTTGTCGATTAGGCCGACTATGCTCGTAGCTTGCTGTGTGAAAATGATATCCATTCATGTCATAACCGGTAAATGACTTGACCCTAACGGCATAGCCATTTGCAACCTGTCTTAACTCATCACTTATAGGCGCATCAGTTTGGGCTTTCTGTTTGAACCAACAAATGAAATCGGGGCTCCCTGGTCCCGCACCCCATGAAAGAAGGGTATCATTTTCTTGCGGGGTAGGTTGCCTTGATCCATGCCAAGATTGACGAAGAAATTCCCTGTACCAACGAGAAACAAGGGGGTTGGACGACGAAACAAGGACATACGGCGAAATGAAACAAGTTCGTTTAGAACTTACCGAATGAACGGTTGCACCTCGACAAGGTTGGTCAACACATATAGCATGATACTGTGCCACTCTTTATTTTTCAATTGCTTAGTGGTCGATGCACTTGCGCTTCCAAGTTGCCCTTGAAAAAGGCTGAGGTTCGATTCATTTTCGCCAGCATTGTAACGAGGGGGTGGATTATGAACGTTAGGAAGTTTCTCAGTGTAGTATTTCTCTGTGAAGTTCGACACCTCCTCTAGAATGTATGCCTCTGCAATGGAAGCCTCAATTCTGGCTTTATTTCTACATTTTTTGCGAAGAGTCTTCAGACATCTCTCGATTGGATAGCACCAACGGTTCTGCACGGGCCCCCCCATCCGTGCCTCATATGGGAGGTGCACAATCAAATGCTGCATCGACAAGAAGCAGGCGAGTGGAAAGATCTTCTCTAACTTACAGAGCAACACGGGTGCCGCTTTTTCCAAGTCATCAATGACGGTCCGAGAGAGCTCCTTGGCACAAAGCTGGTGGAAGAAGTAGCTCAACTCTGCCAGCACTTGCCAGACATGCTCCGGGACATAGCCTTGAACCATCGCCGGAAGAAGCCGCTCAATCCATATGTGGTAGTCATGACTCTTCATCCCGTTGACTCATAGAGTGCCTAAGTTAACTCCCCTCTTTAGATTCGCTACATACCCATCTGGGAACATTAGCTTCTTGATCCATTCAAGTACTTCCCTCCTTTGGTCCTTTTTCAAGACGAAATCAGCCTTAGGCCTTCTCCAGGTCTTGCCACGACTAGGAGGTTGCATCTCTTGATTTGGTCTATCGCACAACATTGCTAGGTCTACTCTAGCCTTTGGGTTGTCCTTAGACTTTTCAGTGTCCATGAGTGTTGCCCAAAGTGCCTCGGCGACATTCTTTTCAGTGTGCATTACATCAATGTTATGTGGTAGAAGAAGGTCATCGAAATAGGGGAGCCTCGTCATGCCCGAGATATGAGTCCACATATGCTGCTCACCATATCCCACAAAACCACCTTCTTCATTGGACACGAGAGCACCTATCTGAGCATGAACCTCGGCACCATTCATCATCCGCGGTGCAGGGTTTGTCACTTTGACGCCTTTCATAAAGTTCTTGATGTCTTGTCTGAATGGATGGTCAAGAGGTAGGAATTGACGATGTCTATCAAACGACAAATACTTGCCACCCTTCTACAACCAAATAAACCTCACACCTTCCTTGCATATTGGACATGGGAACTTCCCGTGAACACACCAGGCGCAGAATATCCCATACGCCAGGAAGTCATGCAAGGAGTAGTGGTACCAAACGTGCATTTTGAAGGTTGTCTTTGTAGCTCGATCGTATGTCCATACCCCTTCGTCCCAAGCACGGACCAATTCATCAAACACGGGCTCCATGAACACACCCATATTACTCCCTGGGTGTCCAGGAATTATCAACGACAAGAATATGTTATGTCGTTGAAAGGAGACACCGGGGGGGAGATTAAGGGGGATAACAAAGACGGGCCAATATGTGTATGGGGCACCCATCATTCCATAAGGATTGAACCCATCTGTTGCCAACGTGACACGTACATTACGAGCCTCATCTGCTTTGTCACGATGTTTGTCATTAAAGCGGATCCAAGCTTCACCATCGGATGGATGTACCATCTTGTCAGGATTGTACCGTTTGCCATTTTTGTGCCATGTCATCTGTTTCGCGGATTCCTCGATCATGTATAGCCGTTGGATCCTCGGTAGGAATGGAAGGTACCGTAGGATTTTCATGGGGATCGTAAGTTGCCTCTTCTGGCCATCATCAGAGTCTACCTCCATGTACCTGGAGGATTTACACTTTGAACAGAACTTTGCATGCTCGTGTTCTTTCCTAAATAGGAGGCACCATTTCGGACAAGCATGTATCTGCTCATACGGCATCTTAAGTGCTCGAAGGAGTTTCTGTGACTCGTACATGCTCTTCGGTAGAATGTGGCCCTCCGGAAGCAAGGTGCCAATCACGGCCAACATCTTATCGAAGCCAGGTCGACTTAAGTTTAACTCAGACTTCAACCCCATTAAGCGTCCAATGGCATCTAGTTGAGACACCGTTGACCGATCGTGAAGGGGTTTCTGTGCCGAGTCCATCATATCGTAGAACGCCTGTGCGGCTGCTTCCATCTCCTCCTTCTCATGTCCCTCATCGAACTGTCCTTGGTGAAAGTCATCTAACATGTCTGCTACCCCGGCATCACCATCAAAAGCCTCCACCCGTGGTCTCACCACCTCCTCTCTCATACGATGGGCTTCACCATGGTGGACCCACCGGGTGTAGTCCGGCGTAAATCCATTCTTCACAAGATGTTTACCCATTTCCACCTTGTTTACCCTTCTCCTGTTTCCACATTTGCTGCAGGGACACAAAACTAGGCAATGTCCTTTAGCAGCGTTGCCAAATGCACTATTCAAAAAAGCATCGGTCTTGTTCATCCATTCCGTGGTATAATCACTCTGACTTCTCTAGCCCGTGTACATCCACTGACGGTCATCCATCCTCTAACATATGTATCGACGAGTAATGAAACCATCAATTGCATCTACATGGTGTTCCTACTGTCTAATAGGTGAGGATAGGTCCTAATCCCACCCGCAGATGCGTAGATGAGGTTAGTTTCCATGCTCTACTCCTATCCGAGACAGAATTTCGGCAGCACCTCCCTGCTGTTCTCCAGATACACGTCCTGTCAAAGAAGAGTGTGTATCCGGAGAACAACAGGGAGGTGATGCCGAAACTCTGTCTCGGACTAGAGCAGAACATGGAAACTAACCCATCTACGCATCTGCGGGCTGTCCAAAAAGCGTGGACAATCCGAAATATATACGGTCATAGATATGCAAAGATCTGCATACCTCCAACCGTATCTCTTTCGAACGGGAGACGCCTAACTGGGTTACGCGATCACGACAATGATACGAAAAGAGGGGTTATACCTAGGGTGGCGACGAGTCGGAGCTAAAAGGGGCGGGCCGGGTGGGTCGGTGCGATGGCGAGACGACGAAGGTGCAGCAGACCGACACGGTGGCGAGAACTCCGACTCAACTCGACGGGTTCTTCTCTACAAAATGGAACAAAATCATCATTTACAAAAAAATTCGGCAGAACCTCCCCTGCACGGTGAGGTTTCCAAAACCTGCAAAAAACAACGGCACGATGGCCGACAAGCACATATGGCTCAACAGAAGCCATGTAGTTTGGATATCAATCCATGCAGAAGAATATATCCAAGTAGTACCACTACTTGTACTACTACTTTCACTATTGCTACTACTACTACCATTGGTTTTTCTACTACTACCACTATTGCTACAACTACTACCATTAGTTGTACTACTACTACTACCACTACTTCTACTACTACTACCACTAATTCTACTACTAATACTACCACTAGTTGTACTAATACTACCACTAGTACAACTAATACTACTACAACTACCACTACCTCGACAATAATAAGTGAGAAGGCATACCTGACGGGCGATGGGGCAGGGGCGGGCGACGTCGGGATCGGGCGAAGTCGGGGACGGGGTCGAGCACGGATGGCGTCGGGGCGGGTGGTCCACGGGCGCGACCAAGGCAAGGGGCAAGGCCGAAAAAGGCGCGACAGGGGGGCCCAGGGCCGGGTCTGGGTCAGGCGGCCTTGGGGGGAAGGGCTACTGGGGCACGGGCCTGTGGCAGTATGCAATGGGCGGGCGTGGTGGTGGTGGTGAAGGGCGGCCGGGGCACGGCTGCTGGCGTGGTGGCGGCAAAGGCGCAAGGTAAAGCGGGCGGTCTGGCAAGGGAAGGGCTGGTTGGGGAGGGCGGCCGAGGGCACGCACGCTGGGCGACCGGGCGCGCAAGCGGCGAGGGCAAGGCGCGCGGGC
This sequence comes from Miscanthus lutarioriparius, assembly GCA_904845875.1. Lineage (NCBI taxonomy): Eukaryota > Viridiplantae > Streptophyta > Magnoliopsida > Poales > Poaceae > Miscanthus > Miscanthus lutarioriparius. The sequence goes on from CAJGYO010000016.1 coordinate 65,349,415, forward strand.
GGTCGGGCGTTTGGCGCCGCACCATGGGGCGTCCGGAGGCGTGGCGTTGTGGCAGCATGGCGGCATGGCGCGGGCGTGAAGGGGGGCGGTGGGGCGTGGGATGCATGGGCGCTGGAGGCGCGGCGGCGGGCAGGGGGGGCGTGGGTGGTGGTGGATCGCTGCTTGCCGATCAAAAACCGAAAGTCAGCTGGCTTTGCCGAAAGTGCCGGATCTGGGAGGCACTCGGCAAAGATTTGTTTTTTTTTTTTAATTTCTTTTGCCGAGTGCCCCGGATCCGCATTCGGCAAAGATGTAATTTCCCACAAAAAAATTCTTTGCCGAAGCGTCTCAGATGAAGCGCCGGCAAAGATTTTTTTTTTTTTAAAATATTTTTGCCGAAAGTGCCCCCACTGGCAAGACTTTCGGCAAAGATTTAATTTTTTATTATTATTTCTTTGCCGAGTGCTCTTGTGGATGCACTCGGCAAAGAGGAAATTTAAAAAAAAATTAAAACATTCTTTGTCGAGTGCCTGATGGCTGGCACTCGGCAAAGACACCCTTTGCCGAGTGCCATGCCCCGGCACTCGGCAAAGTTTTTTTTTTTTTTTGTTTTTGGCCTCCAATTTTTTTGTGCAGCCTTTTTAAAGCACCAGGAACTCCTAGTTACAATTTGAGGATTTTTTGTGGCTTTTTGTTATATTTAGTTACTTTATTTCGTTTACTTGAATTTTTCCGAAAATTAGAAATTTGAACTGCACGTGGTACGAATAATGGAGTTTAATGATTCGAAAATTGATAGTCATGTTAGTGAGTGTTGTGAGAGGCCGTATCCAGGAACGGACCTGAAATTTCGGACATCTTGTTCACGAAACATGTCCGCGAAATTGCGTGTGAAGTGTTTATAAATTCTATAAAAAGCAAACGAAGTCCGAAAATCATGAAACTTGTTGAGATGTCGTGATATCATATGTGGAGGCTATGATAAAAATTTCAGAAGATTTCGTGCACGTTGTCACGTACGATGCTTACAAACCAGGACATCTCCACATGTGATATCAGATACGCCTGTGCGGCTGTCCAGGACATCTCCATCAGGCACTCGGCAAAGAATGTTTTAATTTTTTTTTAAAAATTTCCTCTTTGCCGAGTGCATCCACAGGAGCACTCGGCAAAGAAATAATAAAAAAAATTAAATCTTTGCCGAGTGCCATCCAGGGGGCACTCGGCAAAGTATTTTAAAAATAAAAAAAAATTCTTTGCCGAGCGCCAGATCTGAGACGCTCGGCAAAGAATTTTTTTAAAAAAAATTTACATCTTTGCCGAGTGTCAGATCTGGGGCACTCGGCAAAGAAATTAAAAACAAAAAAAAACAAATCTTTGCCGAGTGCCTAACCGCAGGCGCTCGGCAAAGAAGGCTGTGACAGGACGCCGTTTATGCCGAGTGTAGAGATTTTGCCGAGGGTCTGGCACTCGGCAAAGAAGTCCTTTGCCGAGTGCCCGTGTTTGCCGAGTTTCCGGCACTCGGCAAAGAAATCTTTGCCGAGTGCAATTCTTTGTCGAGTGCCCGATTTTTGACACTCGACAAAGAATTTTGCACTCGGCAAAGTCTCTGTTTCCAGCAGTGTTAGTTTGGGGTCTGGATGTTTAGATCGACTTGGATATGCTTTAGCTACATACTAATTGCTAGTTCATGAATGATGTGATCTTGTGATCTAAACAGACCATAATTATTTGATGGTAAAGCAAAACTCTCCTCCAATCCCTCTTCGCAGAAATTAAAACTCAAGAATACATCTCTATGCCTGAAAGATCCAACAATGTAAAGCTACATTATGGATGGAGCATTGTTCATCTCAAATTCCAATTACCAAATGTAGTCATCCTGAACTGGCATTCTAAGTTTCTAGCAAGCGGCCCTTTTCTACATTGGTAAGCGAATTGTTTAACCTGTCAACTCATCTATCAACAAAATAAAAAAACAAAAAAAAATCAACTCCATTCATGGACACGTACACAGGTCAATTATATCTGTTTAGCTCCATTATATTCGGAGACACCGACTGTGCATGATACTAAGAATGAATGAAATGATAATTCCTTAACGCTTAACAACTTCAAAACCAATACTGATTTGCGTTGAAAAAACATACACAGAAAAGGGTTTCATGACTCCAATATATAATACACCTAGTTAATTTCTCAAATATACATTAGTGATTTTTCAGACAATAAATAATAGACACGGCGTCTGCAGCGAAGGGCGCGTATCGTCAGTTGGTAAGGTCCATGATAGCCGTTACGACGTCGCCGTCACTCTCCTTGAGAGCCTTGCATTGGCGGCCTTGTCCATGGACACGCCGGCCTTTGACATGACGAGCTCAGCCTTGGCGGCCTTGTCCATCCACCCCCATCCCGGCGGCGGCCACACACAGCTTCAGCCTGGCCATCATGCTGCTTAGTTCCTCCGTCCAGAACTGCTGCATGGCCACACTGTTGCTGTGGACGCTGGCTACGTGATCCAGCAGCGCTCCCGCCGAGCCGACAAAGCCGCAACAATGGCCGAAGCAGCTGTACCGCGCGTGCAGACATGCCCTGCGATGGCTGCTCCGGTCGTACCGTCGTAGTAGGTCAGCCTAGCGGTGCAGCCGTAGGCGGCGTTCGGGCACGGGACGCGGATGGACTCCACCACTCGCTCCATGGCATGGCACCGGCCTGCTGTCGTCCGAGTCGATTTCTTCACGGCACACATGGCACTTGGCGTTGCCGGTGGCCTCGAGCTTGCCGCGGCACGGAGAACCCATCACATGCCCATCGATGCACTTCAAGCATGCATAAGTATAGGTGGTCATCATCAGCATGTGAATGAGTGCAAAACATACATAAACAAATGGTAAACACATGGAGAGGTCATCATCAGTGAAGGAGAGGTAGTAATAAACCACGTACGGTTAACCATTGACATTTTCAAAAAAAAAAACATCTTAACACTCCTGCATTTAGAAATGTTAGTTGTTGTATTGAGGTGCGATGGACCAATGGAGAACTGATGTGTGGCAACTAATCACAAGCGCTTGATGAAAGTGCTCTAACAAGGTTGATAGATAAAAAATGGTTGGCATAGAAAATCGAATTTATATATTCTAGCTCCATCCCTTGGATTTCTAAATAATTAAATCCTAATAATACCATGCATGCCTCTTATTAAAAAAAGAAAGAAAAATCCTACTACAATGTTATTCAGGAGTTCAGTTGTATTGCTGCTTTACTTTATTTTTTGTGTTCAGATGATGAGATTTTGCCTCAAAATTCATCAGAACCCGATCAGCTCCTATTTTTACCCCGTGGAAACTTAACTAAGCAAACAGTAAATCCCAAAATTTATTTCTTTTTCATAACTATAATCTGTCTGATTTTATTCATCGTCTGAAACTGCATGCGGTTACGAACTTGTTATGTAATGGATCTGGAGTGTCGAGATTTCAGCAAGCTTAATCTATTGCTACTCATCATGAAAGAATTAATAAATATTTTGTACCTGGAAGATGGGCGGCCTGAGCGGGAGGTCGCCGCCGTCCTCCAATGTCACGGCCAGGGCCCCGTTCTCATCGATGAGGTCAGCGTTATCGTCCACGTTCTTCTTCTTCACCATGGGGTCATCACCAGCATTCAAGTTGGCTGCCTCCGTTTGTGGATTCATCTCCATCTCTCCTTCCACTAAACAGATCAGAGTGGGAGGAGGTCCTCCACCACCACGTAGCTTGTCGAGAGTCGAGACCACCGGGGCCGAGCGTGGATCTGACGATGTCGCCCACCGCCGTGCACGCCGCCAACGCTGTGATCAAACAAGTGAAAACAGTAATTAAACCAGCGCGCGGCCAGATAGATGGCTACTCGATTGGACCATCACTAGATCTCAGAAACCCTGCACGCTGCCGCGGCGGAAGGGGTGGCGGCGGTTACCGTTCTCGTTCAGCGTGCCGACGTTCTGGCACTGGCGGAGCATGTCGGGAGTTGTTGCTGTGATCGGCATGGCGAGGTGGGACTGGGAGGAGGGAGGGCCTGAGGAGGCAAGGCAAGCGCGAGAGGGTTCGAGGCAAAGGAGGAGCTCGATCGCACGCTCAAATGAGGTTTTGTGCATATGACCTGCGGCAGCCATGGAGTTAGGGTTCAATGAGGCGATGGGCTTGTTGTGGTAAGGATGAAACTGAGTGCAGCCCGTCAAGATAGAAAAAAAGGCCCATGACTTGTATCACTCGCTCGGCCCAACTGCCCTCCGAGGGCTAGGCTTAGGGAGGCGCACTCGAGACCGATTCCTGTGACAAACTATGCCAGCTCAAGCTAGAACGAAGGTTGGAAACCAGAAGCACCACTGGGTCTTGGTAGTCCGAGATTTTTTTCCTACCTTCGCAGCTCACTCTGTAGTCCACTAACACTGCATTGAAGTTAAGGATTGAATGAATAAATTGTCCAAAACCCTACCACCGGTAGCAAATCTTCTTTATCGATGGCGCTCCCCAACAAAACTTGGCACCAGCACCATCGATCCCCCGTGCTCACCACCGCCTCGTTGTGGTCTTCCTCCGCGGACTTTTTCCCACAAGGCTGCCTCTGGCGAAGGCCGACCTCCTCCGCCTCAACCGTCACGAGAAGACTGGCAGGGAAAGTCAACCTTTTCTGACGGAAAACCATCACAGAATATTTCCTGATGATCTCAACCATCAGGAAAGATCTAAACCGTCGGTTGGCAAGCTTTCCATCAGGGTCTATTCCTGACGGCTACTAACTCGTCAAGGATAGTTTGAACTTTTCCTGTCAGTCGCTAAACCGCTAGCAAAATTCAAAACTTTTACTGCCAGGTGCTGAACCCATCAGGGAAAGCTTGAACTTCCCCGTCGGTTGCTGAACCATCAGGCCAAAAAAAGGCTTTCCTGCCAGCCCATCTACCGTCACGGTTGAGCAATTCCTGATGGTACACCTCCATCAGAGAACATCTTTCCAGTCAATTTGAATTTCCAGAACACAAATTCTTTAGCCATTAAAGCCATTACTCACAGCTAGTAATTAACCATTAAAAACAATTTTACAGTATGTAACCATTCATCCACACTAAAGTAATAAATATTATATTGAATAATCTTAGAACATCATTCAAGTTGTTCATAAATACAAAGCTATATAATAGTTAGTGCCAACTAATTATTAGCCTTCTAGTAGTTAAAAGTGCTAACTCCTAACTGTGTTTTTGCTAGTTTGCCTGTAAACTAGTTTTCTTTGTCACGCAAGCATGATTGGTTATCCTTCATTGGTTTGCTCGTAATAAACCTCTATGCTTCACCACATAAGTGTGATCCTCGCTGCGCTCTTTGGTCTGTGGCAACCCGGGCGATCTAGCTCTAGCTGGTGTGTGATCCAATTCAGTGACAACAATTATCAATAATGAAATACAAATGGTGGTGTTGATCATTAAAATGAGTCACGATTGCTAGGAGATACACTAGCAATTTGATGCATCAAAAGCAGATATGATCAAATAAGTTTCAGCGAACGGGTCGTAGCTATGCCAGCAAAATGAAGAAGGGAGACATTCAAAATTCATTTTTTCTTATTGCAAGCACGGACATGTATGCTAGTAATTTCTAATTTCTAAAATATTAACGGCCGTGATTTGCTCTAGCTATTAGATAATCAGAGCACCATAGCTAAGCGCCGGACACGTGGGATGGACTGTATCTAAGGACACCGGACCAAATAAAATTTATGAGTACCAGACGGGGTTGGGGCATGGAGTATAGTACTATTAGCAAGTGATATGATGGCTAGCGCTTGGATGTCCGGCAGACGCCAGCATCCGGACGCACCTCCTGTGTCCGTGCCCGCATCTCATGAGCCCATGCCTCTAGATCATCCACGTGCCCGCGTCCACGCCACATCCCGTGCCTGCATCCCATCCCGGCTGCACCCCACGTTAGGTCGCGGTGTTGCCTCTCCGCCCCATAGCTCCCCCATCCGGCCTCACCCCTATGCCAATGGCCACGGCGCGCTCCTTCCCCCGCCGTGGCACCATCCCCTGCACGCTCGTCCTCTGCCATGCTCTGTCTCCGCTGTACCCCTTCCTCGCCGCGCACCGTCCTCCATCGCGATCGGCTCTCATCCTAACGTCTCATCTCCTCTGCTACATACGTCCTGCAATTGCAACATATCTGCATAGTCATTGCAACATCCAAATAAAATATTTTCAACACATACGTGTGAAACAGCTAAAATATTTGGAACATATACTTGCAACATACGTCTGAAACATTTGGAACATACACTTGCAACATATGTGTATAGCCATTGTGACATATGCAACACCAGATATACTTTTGCAACATCCAAATAAAACGCATGCCACATACATCTAAAACGCATCAAACATACAGTTGCAATATATGCTTATCTACATGTTGCTTGGGAAAATGGAGGCTCAATGACACGAAGCTCAATGCCATGGAGTGATGCAGATCGAGGTCGCCAGTGCAGAGCTCATCGGCGGCACGGACCTTGGCAGTGGCTACAGTAGGTGGATGGAGCGCGATCATGGCGGGAGGCACGGTGAAGGCGGCGAATCCGCGCTGGCGGGGCGAGCCATCCGAACAGACAGACGCCCTACCGTAAGCATTATCGAAAGATTAATAGCAAAATCAGGGCATGACAACAATGTCATGCAGATCGAGACGACAGCACTACAAAAGACGAGGCACGACACCAGCAGGTGTAACAGGTGCCCATTTTATAGCGTTCCAGTTCCCCAAAAAAAAATACTGAGCACGTATATTTCTGACGACCAATTCGATCAAGAAGTAAGCCCGCCTGCTGCGAATTTGAGAGCCCCACCATGATGGCGCCGACGATGCATGTCGCCGCCACTCTCGGTGAGAGCCTTGATGGCCTTGTCCCTCGACATGCCGGTGTGTTGCATGACGAGTTCGACGTCACGGGGCGGCTTCTCCTCGCTGTCCTCCTCGCCGTCTTCGGCCGGCCACGGCCACGCTCTGCACCAGCGTGGTCTGTTGGTCATCGCGCGCTTTGCCGAGCTCCAGCGACCAGATCACCAACTGCGCCAGCCGCTTTACGTTCAAAGTCGTGCCGGGGCCAGAAGCTCCGCCGACGGCCTCATCGTAGTGGGGACCGAATAGGTGTTGCCGGAGCGGCCCAACAGGGCCGACGAAGTCGCAGGTTTTGATGGGGCAGCGGCGAGGCGCGTACGGGCACGTCCGGCGGTGGGTGCTCCGGTCGTAGTAGACTGGCCTGGCGGCGCAGCCATGGGCGGCGTGCGGACACGGTACACGGACGGACTCCACCATGCGCTCCGTGGCCTATGTCGACGCGGCACACGTGGCACCGCCTGTTGCCGGAGGCCATGAGCTTTTCGCGGCACGTAGAACACACAGCGTGCCCCTCGATGCACTGTTGTAGCCAATCAACATGCATCTTATATATCGCACAAATCTGTGATAAGTTACATTATCTACCTCACCCTCACCCTCACCCTATAATACACCAGTTAGAATAAATCTACAGTCACACAATAAATATCTGCTCCACAGTCATGACCTATGCTACATCCACACCCATGAATGCACCCAGAAAATATAACACCATCAAAACGGATGTACCAGATTATCTCTTAGTCATTCTCTCTCATTACTCATCCAAATCCGACGACTCATGTTTAGTGTGTCTGCCCTCCATCGCCCTCCCACCTCCCTCACGCTCGCATGCAGGTCAGAGTAGGCGGCCACGGTTCGATCCCTCTCGTCTTCTTTTTCCAAAAAAAAGACCACGGCTCCGGACTGCGGAAATGAAAAAAAACACCGTGAGCGTGAGGGACCTCCGCCGCCGCAGCCTCCGCCTCCTGCTTCCCGGCGACGGTGAGATCTCCAGCTCCGGCGCTCTTCTCCTACTCGTCGGCGATGGCCGGATCTGGTGGCCGTAGTCGCAGACGCTCCTCCCCCTTCTTCTTCCCCGGCGCCCGACAACGTGGCTGGCCTCGCAGCCCCTGGCCAGCTCCTTGGCTGGGGGTGCGGCTGGCTGAGCCTCCGCCGTGGCCGAACCCTTGGCTGGTGGCGCGCCTCCCCAGGGCACGGGTGCAGCTGTGCTTAGGGTTTCGAGATGGAGGCGGTGTCGGAGGCCAGGACCGACGAGCAGGCAGGGACCTCGGCCTTCATCTCCCATGCCCGCCGTTGCTTTCCCCTGCTTGCACTCCACGTCGTGCAGCGCTCGAGCCACGTTCGATTCCCAACCCGCGCCCCATTTTATTCTCTCTTCCGAAATAAACAAGATTTGGGGAGGGAGAGAATCCGGGGAGTGGAGTCCTAGCGGCGGCGGTCACTGAGGTCCAGGAAGCCCTACACGCCGCCGACGCTTCAACCTCTGAGGGCCTCGCGGCGCTTGAGGCCCACGACTCCGTCCCCCACCGCGCACCTCGCCGATGCCTCCGCCGTGCTCTCCACTTTCTCGAGCCCCCTCGCAGCGCAGCCACATCAGCGCCCTCTCCCCTAGACGCACACGGTCTCCGATCTCGGGCAAGCGGCCATCGTGCGGCGAAGCGGTCGCAGGAGCTCTCCGCGGAGGCGACCAAGCACTCGCGGCACTGATCTCGGAGACGGTGAATAAGTCCAAGGAGATCTTCTCCGAGACCGAGACTGCTCCAAGTCGCGTCGGCAGTTGAGGTGGCGCCGATGGTGTCTCACCCGCACTATCCATCGGGCGGGGACGCCACCGAACCAGGTGGCTCACGCGATGGAGCGGCTGTGCCGTGCGGTCGGCTCATCGCGTACATCCGGCTCGGCGCGGACAGCCTCCTCGACACCCTCTTCGTCGCCGGCAGCGTTCGGAGAAGAGAACTAAATTGCACCAATTAATTCATGGAGACAGCGTTCTTCATGCGACAACAATCTGAGTGTCACGTCATTTAATCATGGCATTATTATTGATGAACAAGGCACGCCTTCCAGTAAAAAAAGTGAAAGGGATATAATTTTGTTCACCTTTTCATCCTTTGAGATATTAGTTGAATTGCCTTGTAGCTATGAGATCCACAAAAAACAAAAGAAGGTGCATGCCAACTTCTTGTGTTTGAACAATATTTCAAAGATTGCAGAAACAAGCTGCACTCACCCCTACTGAATTCAGTGGTTGCTTCAATCTCTCACTCTTCTGGATAAGTTCATTCTTCTCTTCCTTTTTCAGAACTATGAACAATGAAAATGAAAGTACATTGACCAGGTCATAAAGTACAAGACAATGCCAAACAGATTTAAAAATAATCAGTTGTCTTGTAAACTAAATATCAAGATCACCTTGACAAAGTTGAAGCAAAAAGATTACAAAAAAACAGAGCTTACCAGGGTTAGAGCATGTTGCACCAGATAATTGTTATTTGCAGCTCATTATGGTTGAATATATAAAAAAGGAAAAGTAGAGCCATGTTGGATTATTAATTAAAATAGTAAAATGCAAACAAAAGTTATTTTTTATAAAATCAAATTTTTTCACTGATCTAAGGCATAAAAGTGATTCAGTTGACAGCCACTAAGTCTGATATAATAATTGCTACAACTCTGGTCATTAACCTTGCTTTGATAAGCTCTCAACTTCCATGTTTCAAGACCAAGAAGCATCGAGTTTCTCCTCCAAAATAAACCGTATGTGTGAACCCATGAAGAATAGCCACAACGTTGGTATAATTCTGAAATACACAGACCAGAATAAGGGAGTATGGAAGAATATTAAAGAGCCAAATAAAACAGCAGGCTAATTGAAATTGAAGATATACAGACCAATTAGGCTGGAATGATCCAACAAATCCAAATTACAGGTACACACTCAACAGGACAGTTAACATGTGTAAATAGAGCCATGATGTCCAATCTTTGCAGTACCTCAACAATCGAAAGCCTGAGCAATGTATAAGACAACAGTAAGTCAAAAAACTAAGAACAACCACAAAGTAGATCCAAGTTCTGACATAACACTAATAAAGTTGGCACAACTGAAAAAACAATGACATATTTTAGTACGTAGAGTGACCAACCCAATCCCTAAAGCAAAGCAATTCCGGACCACAGTTACCAATTTCACGAACATCAGTTAGACAATATCAAAGGTGCTACGTTGAATCTCTCATCAGCAAAGAAGTGTCAGTGTTGTTTTGGGTAAATTTTTTACATTTGTCTGCAGTCAGTAAAACGCAACCGAGTTTTCTTCGGTGTATAGAAAGAAACTATCCCTAACCTCCCGGATCGAGAGGGAAGGGAGAACGGAGGTGTTAGGGCGGGATGAGATGCTGGGAGCTGGTAGCCTGGTACCTGCCGGGGGCGCAGAGGTCCTGGAAGCGGAGGCGCATGGCGGGCTCCTCTTTGACGATAACACGCTCCATCCTGTCGACGTGCCAGGCGAAGCTATACGGGGGCACGCCGTCGGCGACGAAGAGGGTGTTGAGGAGGTTGTCCGCGCCGAGCCGGATGTACGCAATGAGCCGACCGCACGGCACAGCCGCTCCATCGCGTGAGCCACCTGGTTCGGTGGCGTCCCCGCCCAACGGATAGTGCGGGTGAGACACCATCGGCGCCACCTCAAGTGCCGACGTGACTTGGAGCAGTCTCGGTCTCGGAGAAGATCTCCTTGGACTTATTCGTCGTCTCCGAGATCAGTGCCGCGAGTGCTTGGTCACCTCCGCGGAGAGCTCCTGCGACCGCTTCGCTGCGCGATGGACGCTTGCCCGAGATCGGAGACCGTGTGCGTCTAGGTGAGAGGGCGCTGATGTGGCTGCGCGGCGAGGGGGCTCGAGAAAGTGGAGAGTGCGGCGGAGGCATCGACGAGGTGTGCGGGGGAGGACGGAGTCGCGGGCCTCAAGCGCCGCGAGGCCCTCAGAGGTTGAAGCGTCGGCGGCGTGTAGGGCTTCCTCGACCTTAGTGACCGCCGCCGCCGCTAGGACTCCACTCCTTGGATTCTCTCCCTCCCCAAATCTTGTTTATTTCGGAAGAGAGAAGAAAATGGGGCGCGGGTTGGGAATCGAACATGGCTCGAGCGTTGCACGACACGGAGTGCGAGCAGGGGATAGCAACGGTGAGCGTGGGAGATGAAAGCCGAGGTCCCTGCCTGCTCGCCAGTCCTGCCTCCGCCGCCGCCTCCATCTCGAAACCCTAAGCACAGCTGCACCCGTGCCCTGGGGAGGTGCGCCCCCAGCCATGGGTCCGGCCAGCCACGCCCCCAGCCAAGGAGCCGGCCAGGGGCCGCGAGGCTAGCCACGTTGTCGGGCGCCGGGGAAGAAGGGGGAGGAGTGTCTGCGACTACGGCCACTAGATCAGGCCATCGCCGACGAGCAGGAGAAGACCGCCGGAGCTGGAGAGCTCACCATCGCCGAGAAGCAGGAGGCGGAGGCTGCGGCGGCGGCGGCGGAGGTCCCTCACGCTCACGATGTTTTTTTCCCGTTTCCGCAGTCCGGAGCCGTGGTTTTTTTTGGAAAAAAGGAGACGAGGGGGATCGAACCGTGGCCACCTACTCTGACCTGCATGCGAGCGTGAGGGAGGCGGGAGGGCGATGGAGGGCAGACACACTAAACATGAGCCGTCGGATTTGGATGAGTAATGAGAGAGAATGGCTAAGAGATAATCTGGTGCATCCGTTTTGATGGTGTTATATTTTCTGGGTGCATTCATGGGTGTGGATGTAGCATAGGTCATGACTGTGGAGCAGGCATTTGTTGTGTGGCTATAGATTTATTTTAACGGGTGTATTATAGGGTGGGGTAGATTTAGGAAAATTTTAAGGCCAAGGATTATGTACATAGTATAATGGCCACTCATTCTTTCTAAATCTATTCATATGTGCTGAGACTGAGATATATGTAATTTCCATTCAGTATTTTTCTCATGCTATGAACCAATTTGCATTGTTAGAAATATTAATTAACATATTATGTTTCGTCTAAATTCTGGAGTATTGTTATGGCACTTTTCTCATGTTTTGACCCAATTCTCTTTTATGTAACTTAGATTTAAGTTCTCAGAAGCCATTTTAGTTATTATACAGGTCATAGGATTTTATTTTGGTAGTAAATAGTGAAAGGGTGCTATCCAATAGCCTAGGAAACAAGCAGGGCATTATATGAGGAGCAGTCCAAGGTACTGCCATGGCAGCAGGAGTCACTATTTTTCCTGTTTGGTTCTAAGTCAAAGAACTCTGGATGAAAATGCAACTCTGGATGGAGATTGGATACCTCCCTCGGACCTATCAATGACCATGCCAGAGTCTAGATCATCTAACTGTGCTAAAGTTCGACAAGACAAAATTTGGGTGTGTTGCGAATAGACAAGACACAAAAGATTAGGTGCAGGTCGAGGTTCATCCTCAACGAAAAAAATCAGAACACATCCAAGAGATGAGATTTTTGTGTAAAAAAATTACTATAGTCTCATGTTTTGAATTTGTAACCTCATGTAAGTTATATTAGAAATGATATGATGTGGAAATTGTCTCCTAAAAGTTTCTTTGGTTTCTTCCAAGAAATTAATTCCAAAGGAAAACATTGGAAATTGACTCCCCATGTAAATTATATTAGAAATGATACAATGTGGGCAAATTCCAATTATACAGGGTAGTTGTATTGTAATCAGTGGAGTTGCAATGTAATTAACCATAAAGGAAAACATTGGAATGTAATTGAGGGAGTACCAGCTTATAATATCTTTCGGTCGTTCTAATTTGCACACCCAAATGTTGCCGTAGCGTTAGCACGAGCACGTTACTAGTTGTTTTTAAGACGTCAATACCTGGAAGATAGGGGGCTTGAAGGGGAGGTAGCAGACGCCACAGTCGAAGGCGCCGGCGTCCTCCACCGTCATGGTCGACGTCCCGTCCGCTGCCACGAGATCATCAGCATCATCGTCAGAGTCAGCCGCCTTCTTCTCCCATGATGTCTTCGTCGTCATCGATTATTCTAGCTACCTCAATCTCTCGCGTAGGTAGTCTTCGTTTCTTATGCCGATCGACATGCAGACACTACTTCTCGGCTTGCCAGTTCATGTCTCAGGGCGAAGCACGCGCTATCTCTGCTTGTATCCGGATCCGGATCCGGCTCGGTTACGGTAAATCGTCAAAAGACAATGGCTCTGTTCACGTGCTCTTAAACTTAGCTTGATCCGCTTCTTTTTTCATCCGGAACAGTATTTTTCTCTCATAAATTTCTCCAGAATTCCTTCAAACCATCCAAATTCCTCCAGAACCATACCATCCAAACGGGGCCACATGACCACGTCGATACAAACTTGGATTCTTAGGATAGTTGTATTCTGCAACGATAATGATACGAGACGTCCATATATGATTTCTGTCCGGACGCGCTCCAAAAAAAATGGAAAAAGAAAAAAAATCCCTGTTCGCTTGTTCTATTCCCCACGGCGCCTCCATCCCTGTCCCCGCCTAGACACCGCGCCCCACTTCGCGCTAGCTACTGCTGCCTTCACCTGTCGCTCGCTCAAGTCCTATCCCTGCTTGGCTCCACCATCCCACGCCACGCTCCATCTTGCGCTGCGTCGCGCGCCCCATCTCCTCCCACCCCCACCCCCACCCCACCCACACAGGCACGGTAATGTCTGTCCCCACGACGTCGCTGCCCGACCAGTCGGCTCTGATGGGTTCGTGCTATCGGCAGTGGCGAGGGTGCTGCAGCAGTGCATGGCGTGGGGCCGGCCTAGGAGAAGGCGCTCCTCGTGGGGCCCCTCTAGGCGGCGGCCCTCCTCGGCCTCCTGCTCGGCTGTGCCTCCTCGTTCTCCACCGTTGCCACTCCAATCCCCAATATGTAGGGCGTGGCCGCGCGACGAACACTGTGTTTCAATTGTTTCAGACGTTTCAAAGTTATGTTTATAGTGTTTCATCTAGATATTGCAGAAGTAGATCTGGGATGTTGCATATGTTGCAATGATAATATACGCATGTTGCAAGCCTATGTTTCAAGTGTTTCACAATTTCAGACGTATGTTGCAAATGTTTCATCCGGATATTTCAAAACTAGATCTTGGTGTTTTTTGTTGAAGTAAATCATAGTGTTGCACATGTTATAACGGCTATACACGCATGTTTTAAGTGCATGTTTCATGTGTTTTTCATTTGCTTTCAGACGTATGTTGCAAATATTTTATCTGGATATTTCAAAAGTAGATCTAATGTTGCACATGTTTTTTTTTACTCTGGTGTTGCACATGCCGCAATGACGCCGGTGGCTAGCGTTACATCGGCCTTCCTCGCACGACGCGCCTCACCCTCCTCTCCCTCCCCTCCCTTCCCTTCCCTCCATCTCCTTTGTCGCTGTAGTTCGAGCTCGGCGGGGAAATCATACCCGACTAGCATGTAGGCGCCTATGGAGGTGGTGGTCTCGGGTGGGCCCTATGGCGGCGTGATGCCCGCGTGGTGGCCCCGCAACAAGCTGAGGTCCGCGCCAACTGCTCAACACACGTGAGAACAGAGCAACCGCGGGCTTCCGGACGCAGGCGTCTGTTCGAACATCCGGGCACTTAGTTCTGCCGATTTTGTAAATGTCTCTATTAGTTTGTATAGAAGCTATTTATGGGGAAAGGAATTTTCTAAATACTTTGGATCTGCCCCCAAGATGTTCCAGCGAGCCAATTTGGCTCTATGGCACGAGAGAGGAGAATCTTGCCCACAGTCTTCGAAGCTACGTTGCCCAGATACGGATACGAGTATAGGATACGATACATATCAGATACGTGGATACGCAATTTGCTAAAAAACAGTGACACGGAGATACGGCTAGTATATTTATAAAACCAATAATTCATATATAAATAACTCAACAATCATCACATGGGTCCATCTACTCGTTCTAACAAAGATTAGACAAGAAAAAAATAGATCAGAGAACATATATTGCACTGTGTGTCTTGCCTGACAGCCTGAGCGTCGAGCGTCTTGCCTGACAGCCTGAGTGGAGTGCCGAGTGCGGCTTTAAGCATCGAGGCGTCGTCAATACGATGGTGAGGAACCGAGGAAGTGCTGGCCGCTACGTCACGCACTCACGCACGACGTTGGGCATTCACAGGCCGTATCTAATTTGGTCCATACGTGTCCGATACACGTATCTGAGTGAATACGTATCCAATATTTTCAGTACGGATTGGATACGTATCCGAGCCGTATCCATGACGCATCCGTATTCGATACGTGTCGGATACGAGATACGGACCCCTCTTGAAGTATCCGCGTATCGTAGCTTCGAAGTACTCAGATAAAATATACATCAAAGATCCCCATAGCGTCAAAGTGCGTAGCAAGCGCTACTCGGTGAGGCGTCAAAGTGCGGAGCAAGGGAACCAATCAAGCGGCGCCCCCACTATGCATCAGGGAGTACACACATATATTATACATACATTGATCTCTTTGGGCCAGGGCCACTAAATAACACACATGCAAACCAACATTCCCCTTCCAGATGGGCTTGTTCGGTACCCATTTTTTTGTGGCAGCTACAGCAGCTTTGGCTGCAGATCCCTCTCAAGTAATGTACGAGCAGAGACAGCAGCTACGGATCAGTAGCTACAGTTAACTGGCCCATCAATCTTCCTATCTTCTCACGCAGTGACATACATTCTTTGACTCTAAACTTTTTGTTGAATAAATGATTTGCTATGTGCTCACTAGATGTTGCATATGTCTCAATTCAAGTATTCTATCATCTAGCCGCTCCTTGATGAAAAACCAATCAATATATCTACATGTTTAGTTCTATCACGATGGATCCGATTATTATAGCAATGCTAATTCACGATTTATTATCACAAATAAAGCTTCAAGGGACCTGTTGACAATATAATTTGGCTATAGGATTTATGATTGGCCAAGTTAGAGGATAGTTGTTCGTACTTACGTCTATGAGTTGAGTTTTGTTCAAGAAAAACAAGGTTGAGAAAAAGACACTACTACAGAAAGGATTTGTAGCAACATCTCCTTTTTTCTGAGGGGCGGCTCTATATTGAGCCACTCCTATAAATAGTTCCTAAACGAGCCGCCCTTACAAATTCATTTGTAGGGATGGCTGGTGTTATCAGCCACCCCTACAAATGGGTCTATTTGTAGGGGCAGTTCTATATCCAGCCGTCCCTACGAATCCGATTTGTAGGGGTGGCTCTATATTGAGCCGTCCCTACAAATAGGCGCCGAATAATAAAAGTTAAGTACTAAAATTCAAATTTTTTCAAATGACCTCGGCTGGAGAAATAACCAAAAGAAAAGTTATAGATCTCCAAAAGCTATAGAACTTTGTTGGTTATAACTTTTTCATTAGAATTGGTTTACTGCCATAAAATGTTGTTTGAAATTCAATTTTTAAATTATTGAAGAACTCTGATTTCTCTTTTAATCTCTAGCTAAAATTTGTAACTAGTCTTTCTCTCTCATACTAACTTTAAATTTGATGATTTTTTGCTAAAATTTTCTAAAATGTTGCTCTGTCAATATATTATGTCCTTACAGCTATTATTCGAGTCATCTTTTCATGCCACTTTGTTTTATTACTTCAAAATTTGAATTTCAAAAAATATCAACTTGAAACAACATTTTGAAAGAGTAAATGATTTCAGCTAAAAAGTCATCAGCATAAAAGTTGTAGAACGATTAAGATCTACAACTTTTATTTTGATCATTTCTTCATTAAAAAAGTGATAGTAACATTGTTCATAAATTTTACATCTCTCTTATAGTTTAGGCAAAATTGGCCACCGGACACTGAAAGTGGCATCTTTTTGCTAGCAGACATGCAAAATGAAGCAGTTTGCTGGTGGACACCAACGTTGTTGTCAAATTTGCTCTTGGACACCGCACTAAATAAATATTCATTTCTGGCTGAGAAGGAGAGAGAACAAGCGCGAAATGTCCTTTTTGACCCTGGCTCTTTCTTCTTCCTCATCTCCTTCTCTACTCAGGCCAATCCCTGTTAGTCCTGACGACGGCGATGTACGCTGAGGACAAGAGCTCGGTGAAAAACTCAATGCAACACAAACACACAGGATCACTTGGACTCGAGAGTTTGGTGCTGCGAACAACTAAGCAGCGTTTTCTGTATATTGCTTCTCCTTTTATTCCGTGAATACAAAGAGCAGGAACGCTCAGTGGCCAGTCGCGCATCGCGCTACGAGCACGTCCATCCCCATGCCCACGATGCCGCTGAAACACCGGTCATCCTAGGGTCATGTGCGAGCTATTCTCGCCATGCCCTCCTACGCGCACGGCAGCCACAGGTTGGTGCTCGTGCGCATGCAAACTAATTGAACAGATAAACATGCATGCATCTACCAACTAAAATGTGCACAAGGTTTACTCACAAATCTCCTCCTAAGCCTTGCGCACACTCTGTACATCAATGACCCCAAGCCTAGAACGAAGTTCACAGAACTGCTCACGTCCCAGGGCCTTTGTCAAAATGTCAGCCAACTGATCTTTAGTCCCAATGGACTCAACTGAACCCTGTTCTCCTCGACGCATTCACGGGTGAAATGGTATCTAACATCAATGTGCTTGCTGCGATCATGAAAAACTGGGTTCTTACTCAGTTGGATGGCCGACTGACTATCAATCTTCAGGTTGATGATGCCGGGCTTCTTGTCTTGGAGCTCTGCCAGAAGCCACGCCAACCAAATTCCCTAGCAGGCTACAGTAGTTGCTGCAATGTACTCAGCCTCACATGAAGATAGTGCCACCACCTTCTGCTTTTGAGACTGCCAGGTGATTACGTTTCTGCCGAGGAGGAATAGGACGCTAGAAGTACTCTTCCTTGTATCAATGTCTCCGGCAAGGTCACTATCACTGTAACCTTCTAGCTGAGCCTCCTTCTTCCTCTCATAATGGCAACCAAAATGAAGAGTCCCTGCAATGTACCTCAATACTCTCTTCACTGCCACCATATGTTCAGTGGTAGGATTCTCCATGAATCTACTTATGTAACCCACTGAATATGCCAAATCTGGCCTTGAGTTCACCTAATAGCGCAGAGAACCAACAATGGACTTGTACTGAGTAGCATCAACAGCAGGGGCAGAGCTCGACTTACTCAGCTTCAACCTAGGCTCCATTGGTGTGTTGCTTGGATTGCAGCCTGACAGACCAGCACCTTCTAAGATCTTTGCTGCATATGCTCTCTGGCTTACAGTGATCCCCATCTCAGATTGTACCACCTCCAAGCCGAGGTAGTACTTCAGCAGCCCTAGATCACTCATCTGAAACGTGCTCTGCATCTCCAGCTTGAACTTGTCAATGTCGGAGTGGTTGCCACCAGCGATCACAAGATCGTCGACGTAGACTCCAACCACGAGACGTCATGCTCCCTGGCCACATAGGTACACAGCATGCTCGGAGGTGCTCCTAGAGAACCCAAGCTTGAGCAGCGAGGCGTCCAGCTTGGAGTAGCAGGCGCGTGGGGCTTGGCGAAGACCGTAGAGCGCCTTGGTCAAGTGGAGCACCTTGTGTTCATGCCCCTTGAGCATGAACCCGAGGGGCTGCTCGACGTAGACATCCTCCAACAGCTAGCCATTGAGAAACGCCGACTTGACATCCATGTGGTGCATTGACCAGCCCTCGCTCACGGCGTAGGCCAGCAACAACCGCACAGACTCCAGCCGCGCCACCGGTGCGAAGACCTCATCGAAATTGATCCCTTGGCATTGCACGTACCCCTTTGCGACGAGCCTGGCTTTGAACTTGGTGACGAGCCTAGCTTCATCACGCTTCGTCTTGTAGACCCACTTGAGGCCGATCGGACGCACTCCTAGTGGTGGATCAATGAGCCTCCAAGTGTTGTTCGCCTCAATAGAGGTGAACTCATCGACCATGGCATGGCGCCAGTTCTCGTGCTCCATGGCCTCCTTGAACGACGCTGGCTCAGCTTCACTTGCCAGCAGCAGCTGCTCCTCCAACTCCCGTGCGGCAAGCCCCGGCAGTGTGGCCTGACCCTTTATGTTGTCGACGGTGCGGTACCGGAGGGGAATGTCGTCGTCGTGGTACGCGTCCAGGTGCTGTGACACCCCGGAAAAAGAATTATGGGAAGGGAAAGGAATGTATCGGTATATCACCACACAATGATCATGATCGTGATCCTTCGCGTTCATTGTGTGGTGAGAATTATGGGAATTGTTGCCACACAATGCGAATTGTTGTCATGCCTCGTGCATCTTTTGAAAGAATGTGTTTCCATGCTCGGAATTACAAGGACGGACGAGAATTGTTGCCACACAATGAGAATTATGGGAAGGGAAATGAATACATTATTTTTTTCCAAAAAATGAATTGTTGCCATGCCTCATGCATCTATGCTACGACATGGTAATCAGTCTGTTCGTTTGGCTGTGGCTTGTCGTAAACGATCGTAAATTTTCAGCTGGAACAGTATTTTTCTCTCACACAACTCAGCCAGCAGTACTTCTTCACGAATCAGCAACGAAACGAACCAGCCAACCGAACAGGCTGATTATACATACATTGATCTCTTTGGGCCAGGGCCACTAAGGCCTGTTCGCTTGAACTTATCAGTCGACTTATTAGTTAGCTGCAGTATTTTTCTCAAACAACAAAACAACTTCAGTTGGTTTATCAGCCGGCTTGAATAACACACATGCAAACCAACATGCAAACCAACATTCCCCTTCCAGATGGGCTTGTTCGGTACCCATTTTTTTGTGGCAGCTACAGCAGCTTTGGCTGCAGATCCCTCTCAAGTAATGTACGAGCAGAGACAGCAGCTGCGGATCAGTAGCTACAGTTAACTGGCCCATCAATCTTCCTATCTTCTCACGCAGTGACATACATTCTTTGACTCTAAACTTTTTGTTGAATAAATGATTTGCTATGTGCTCACTAGATGTTGCATATGTCTCAATTCAAGTGTTCTATCATCTAGCCGCTCCTTGATGAAAAACCAATCAATCTATCTACATGTTTAGTTCTATCATGATGGATCCGATTATTATAGCAATGCTAATTCACGATTTATTATCACAAATAAAGCTTCAAGGGACCTGTTGACAGTATAATTTGGCTATAGGATTTATGATCGGCCAAGTTAGAGGATAGTTGTTCGTACTTACGTCTATGAGTTGAGTTTTGTTCAAGAACTCTAACAAGGTTAAAAAAAGACACTACTATAGCAAGGATTTGTAGCAACGTTTCTTGTTTTAGGTGCGGCGCTATATTGAGCCGCCCCTACAAATGGTTCCCAAACAAGCCATTCTTATAAATGTATTTGTAGAGACGGCTGGTGTTATCAACCGCCCCTATAAATAGCCCTATTTATAGGGGCAGCTTTATATCCAGCCGCCCCTACGAATCTGATTTGTAGGGGCGGCTCTATATTGAGCCGCCCCTACAAACAGGTGCCGAATAATAAAAATTAATTACTAAAATTTGAATTTTTTCAAATGACCTCGGCTGAAAAAATAACCAAAACAAAAGTTGTAGATCTTTAAAAGTTATAGAACTTTGTTGTTTACAATTTTTTCATTAGAATTCGTTTACTGTCATAAAATATTGTTTGAAATTTAATTTTTAAATTGTTGAAAAACTCTTATTTCTCTTTTAATCTCCGACTAAAACTTGTAACTAGTCTTTCTCTCTCGTACTAACTATAAATTTTATGATTTTTTTTATAAAATTTTCTAAAATGTTGCTCTGTCAATATATTATGTCCTTACAGCTATTATTTGAGCCATCTTTTCATGTGACTTTGTTTTATGACTTCAAAATTTGAATTTTAAAAAAATATCAACTTGAAACAACATTTTGAAAGAGTAAATGATTTCAGCTGAAAAGTCATCAACATAAAAGTTGTAGAACCGATCAAGATCTACAACTTTTATTTTGATAATTTTTTCATCTAAAAAAGTGACAGTAACATTGTTCATAAATTTTACATCTCTCTTATAGTTTAGGCAAAATTGGCCACCGGACACTTAAAGTGGCATCTTTTTGCTAGCGGACATGCAAAATGAAGCAGTTTGCTGGTGGACACCAACGTTTTTGTCAAATTTGCTCCTGGACACCACACCGAATAAAATATTCATTTCTAGTGGAGAAGGAGAGAGAACAAGCGTGAAATGTCCTTTTTGACCCTGGCTCCTTCTCTACTCAGGCCAATCCCCGCCGCCTCCCTGGTCGAGTTCACCTCCTCCATTGCTGCAGCCGGCTCGAGATCTTGCTCAGGTAGCGCCAGATGACATCATCGCCGAAGGGTGCGCCCAGCCCTTCCTCGTCCGCAGAGTCCTGGTCGTCGGGCAGCTGCACGCGCCGGCCGTCGACGTGGCGAAGAGCCTTGTGGAGCGTCTTGTTGCACTACTACACAAATGATTTTTTATGACACCCCGGAGGCCACCGAGGCGGGCACCTATTTTACTGTCATGGTAAATGCCACGGTTTACCTAGGCGGGCATTTTTATTTACCACGGCTAACATTTTTGCCGCATACGGTAAATCGATTTACCATGGCGGGACGTCTTAAGATGTCCGCCACGGAAAATACCCTATTTTCATGGGCGGACATCTTAAGACGCCCGCCACGATAGAATCGATTTACCGTGGTGGGCATCTAAATGCCCGCCACCTAAAATGTGGAGGCCCAACCGACCCAAACCGAGGCCCAATAGCCATCTCCAATATAAAAGGAGGGAGTTAGGGTTTCTTTGAAACACATCACCCACATCCCTCGCACCATCATCGCCGCCTCCCCACTCTCTCTGTCGGCTCCCGCCTCCCCACTCTCTCTCTCGGCTCTCCGCCTCCCCACTCTCCCTCTGCCTCCCTTTACTCTCCCTCTACTCTCCCGCGATGCAGGCAGCGGCCTCCTCCAAGGGCGCACGAGGCCTCCAGACGGCGGATCGAGGGCACGCGGGGCGACAACGCGCGCGGGACGATGGCGATGGCTGCGCCCTCCTCCTCCCCCACGGATCCTCCATGAACGACGACGGCGCGGGGCTAGGATTTCAAATCCAGTGAGTTCATCTCCCTCTTCCTCTCCATCTCGCTCTTCCTCTCTCCATGTCCCTCACTCCTCCATCTTCCTCTCTCCAGATCCAGCGACGGCGACCTCTTCCTCCACGGATCCAGCGGTGGCGACCTCCTCCCCCACGGATCTGGCGGCTGCACCCTCCTCCTCCGTGGATCTGGCGGTGGAGCGACCGGATCCAGCGGTGGATCTCCACCACGGCCACGACGCTAGGATCCACCACGGCCACGACGCTGGGACCTCCACCACGGTAGGCAAGGACGCGTCGGCGCGGCGGCCTCCCTCCACCACGGCATGGCGGGATCCGTGAGGAGGCATGGGGATCCGCGAGGAGGCGTCGGCGTGGTCCCTGCGAGCTACTAGCGAGGTGGTTGCGGCCCTGCAGTGGCGTCGGCGTGTCCAGCCGGCTTCTCCAGAGACGCTGGGGCCCAGCCGGCTGCTCTTCTTCTCCCTCCCCGAGCGGCACGGATCTGCGGCCGTGGGAAGCCTGGATCTGTCGCCGGTGGGCTCGCCAGTGGGCTCGAGAATGGGCTCGTCGGCGGGCTCCTGGATTTTTTTGTTTTTTTTAAAAATGATTAACCGCAGCGGGCATCCTAACATGCCCGCCATGGTAAAAGTATATTTACCGCGGCGAGCATGTTACACCGCCCGCCGCGGTAAATCGATTAACCGCGGCGGGCAAGGCCGCCCACCACGGTTAAGCCATGATTTACCGTGGCCTCTAGGCCGCGGCGGATGACTTTGCCCGCCGCGAAAAACCAAAAACGTCCGCCTCCAGTAAAGTTTGTGTAGTAGTGCTGCTGCTGCTCCAGGAGAAACTGCTGGCGAGGCGACTGTCAACCTCACGGTCACGGGCCGCCCTATCTCTCGGCATCACAGACGATTCTTGCGATGGCGGCAGCAGATGCGCATGCGTGCGTGGCCATGCAGGCATGACTCCGTTGTCCAAGCCTCTCGCCGACGTGCTCCCATGGGAAACCAGTGCGGGACTTCGAGGCGATATCACTATATCGTGCCGATTGTTGCGTCCCTGTTTCGCCGACGCCCACGCGCATGGGGCAAAAGATGAGTCGCCAGATTTGCTCGGTAAGAAAAATCAGCGCATTTCGGCTCGTCCGCGACGCTTCCGGAAGATGTTTCCTTGGCGCGTCCGTCGAGAAGGCGGCCTTGGTGGACGAAGCCGAAGGCGCGCGTGCTGCAGCTCTACCGCCGCCGTGCTTGGTCATTGGCCGGCGCTGCTATGGCGGCGCGCGACGCAGCGTCGCTTCGGCTCGGACGTCTGAGAACATGAGCGCCAGGGGCACCACCGTCGGACGACGCGGAGGTGCGGCGCGCCGCGGAAGAAGAGGCGCTCCTTGTAGGAGGGCGACCCCGAGCGGCTCCGCTGCAGTGAGATGATGGCGACGAGGCAGGACGAGGTGTCCTCGGACTCAGAGCTCGATGACTTGGCCACCTCGCTGCCCGCGCTGGGCGTAGGCGCAGAGCAGCAGGACAGGTCGAGGTCGAAGAACAGGCTCTCGTCCTCCTACTCGCCGTATAACCAATACACGCCACAACTGTAGCCGCCGTGAGGGATCACCGGCACTGCTGGGGTGGCTCGGCCACCCAGGCCGCCGCAGCTAGGGGCGGCGTGGCCACCCAGGGACGAGGTCGCCAGGGATAGGGGCAAGCTCGCTGCGGATGGGGACGAGGTCACCGGGGATGGGGATGAGCTCGCCTATCGAGGAAGCAGGGCTTGGCTATGGAGGAGGCGGACACGGAGGAGGCAAGCTCGGCCTTGGAGGCGGCGGGGCTTGGCCTGAGTAGTGAAGGAGAGGGGGAAGAAGAAAGAGCTCGGGGCAAAAAGGACATTTCGCCTCTGTTCTCTCTCCTCATCCAGAAATGAATATTTTATTCGGCGCGGTGTCCAGGAGCAAATTTGACAACAACGTTGGTGTCCACCAGCAAACTGCTCCATTTTTATGTCCGCTAGCAAAGAAACGCCACTTTCAGTGTCCGGTGGCCAATTTTGCCTATAGTTTATGAAACTAGAAGAGAGATATGTAAATTTGTGAATAATGTATAGTACCACTTTGTTGGATAAACAAATTACCAAAATCAAAATTGTAGATCTTGATGAGTTCTACAACTTTTATGTTGATGACTTTTTCAGCTGAAAACATGTACTCTTTCAAAATGTTGTTTCAAGTTGACATTATTTGAAATTCAAATTTTGAAGTCATAAAACAAAGTCACATAAAAAGATGATCAAAATAAAAGTTGTAGATCTTGAAAAGTTATAGAACTTTGTTGTTTACAACTTTTTTATTTGAATTCATTTTGTCAACAAAAACAATGTTTGAATTTCTTAAATTTGAATTTTTTTTCAAACTTCCTCGGATGGAGAAACAATCAAAATGAAAGTTGTAGATCTCCAAAAGTTGTAGAACTTTGTAGTTGATAACTTTTTTATTTGAAATCATTTTGTCAAGGAAAACTACGTTTGAATTTCTCAAATTTGAAACTTGAATTTTTCAAACTTCCTCGATGGAGAAACAACCAAAATGAAAGTTATATATCTCAAAAAGTTATATAACTTTATAGTTGACAACTTTTTCATTTGAAATCATTTTGTCAAGGAAAACTACGTTTGAATTTCTCAAATTTAAAACTTGAATTTTTCAAACATCCTCGGATGGAGAAACAACTAAAATAAAAGTTGTAGATCTCAAAAAGTTGTACAACTTTATAGTTGACAACCTTTTGATTTGAGATCATCTTATCAAGAAAAACTACGTTTGAATTTCTTAAATTCGAAATTCAAATTTTGTAAACGATCTCGGATGTACAAATAACAAAAACAAACGTCGTAGATCTCAAAAAATTAAACAACTTTGTAGTTGATAACTTTTTCATTTGAATTTCTTTAGTGCCTCAAACAATCAATTTAAACTCGGTTTAGGATAATATGTGGGAAAAGAAAATGTCCAATATGGACATAAGTGAGTGTGAGGTGTAGTGGTAGATGAGGGTACGCGTGAGGGGGAGGTCGTGGGTAGCTGACCGATGGGGCCTCCCCGGATTAAAAAATTTGCTATTTTTTTGGTCCGGAATCTTGATTTTTGGAGAATAATTTGTAGGAGCTGCTTTATATCCAGCCGTCCGAACAAATCTTAAGCCGCGTCCTACAAATACGATTTGTAGGGGCGGCTGTCCAAACATCCCTATAAATCAACGATTTATAGCGACACTTTCGTAGGGGCGGCTAGCAAAACCACTCCTAAAAATAGTCTTGAGCCGCCCCTACAAATCATATACGTACTAGTGAGAGAGTCAGCTTTGGAATCTAAGGGGCCAGAAGCAAAACGTGATTGAAGTTCAGTACAGGGTGCAATACTGTCAAGATTGGAGATTGTCAACCAAGATGATTAGCCCTGGCCTCTGGGTGAGGCTCTGCATGGTTGAGCCCTGCTGGATTAAATAGGAGTGCTATACATATTGGGAGAGAGCCGCAATATACATCAGGGGCACATGACTAATGAATATGGAAGCTCAGCTAGTAATTATATGGAGAGAGCCAATGTAAGACTGCGCATGTGCATAATTTCCATGAGGTGTTTGTTGATCGGCGACACGGTGATACAGCCACACAAGCAACATGCTAATAGCAGGAGGTAAAAAGGACGTGTTCTTGTTTATTAGCTGCTGGCAACCAGTTGGCTGTACGGGCTAAGAGCAGAAGGAAGTATCATCGGTGATGCTGAAAACGGTAGTAAAAAATTCCACTAATCTGGTATGTTTAGCCAGGGCCGTCTCAACAATTTTTAGGGTTCTTAGGCAAGCAAGACACTAAGGTCAGCAATCTAATGTTTTGATATAACGATTGAAGTATATAGTACTATTAATAGGAGTTAACTTGCAACATATATTTAATTAGTTCATAAAAAATGACAGTACATCAATGAAGCTAAAATTAAAAAAACGATAGTACATCAAAGAAACTAAAAACGTCAGTACATCAAAGAAGCTAAAACGACACTACATCGAAGAAGCTAAAATAAATTAATACGAGTTAACTTGCAACCTATGCGGCTTGATGAATTAAATAAATAATTAGTTGATCAACTATTTCCCTTCAATCACCAGTAGAGAACAGACTTTTGATTTTTAGCTTTAGTTTCGGCCAGAATTTAGCTCGGGAGTAATAGGAGATTTAGTCCCGGTTAGAACCACCAACCAGGACTAGAATCCCTTGCCCAACGGATAGTGCAGCAAGCTTTTGCAGCAGGGACCTTTAGTCCTGGTCTGTGGTTCAAACCGGAACTAAAGGTCGCCTTTCAATCCCGGTTGAAACCACCAACCGGAATCAAAGGTCCCGCTTGCCTTTTATTCTAGGTTTTTGGCTCCAACCAAGACTAAAGATTGATCCTTTAGTCCCAGTAGGCTCCACCAACCGGGACTAAAGGTCCCCACCTATATATACCCTTACACTGTCCCCCAAGCTCGAGACATAGGCGGTCAAATCTTTGGTCTTTGCTTGTGCACTTGTGTTCATCCGTGTTTTTGCTTGGGGAAACAAGTTCTTGCTCTTGGCCACCGGCTTCATCTTCAATCTTCTAAAGGTTAGCAACTTCATCTTCTAATCTTTTATTGCTAATAATGTAGATCCTTTCCTGGTTTAGTAATAAGTATAGAAATATGTGGTTTTTTAATTAGGAATAATAATGATGGATTTTATTTTTATTTATACATCATTTCTACATAACCTTAAACATTTATAGTTTTTTAGATCTTTGTTAGCAACATTATTTCTTGATGAGAGTTAATAATCGTTAAAAAATTATGTGCAAAATGTTTAATTTTAGTTGGCATGCATATATATATATATATATAAATATATATTGATGATTTATTTTTTATATTTTTCTCTAATATATATTGTTGTATGGTATATTTATATGGGGGTTCTATATTTATTGGGATGTTTTTTTAGTTTTTTTAGTTACGATGAATGGCGGTGGACTTCCCCAACCACAGGAACTAGGTTTCCATCCTGGCGATCTTCCATTCGTGCCATCGCTAGATAGGGCCGTTCCGCGTCACCCAGACCCCTCAATAGTATGGAATATTTTAAGTTTTGCGTGCTAATATATTTTTTGCATATATACATTCATTCATAACATAATTGTTGCATATGTCACAGACTATAAAACCGGTTAAGTGGTTGGAAGCAGCACTATGGCTGCTCGTGGTGTGGGACATCTTCGAGACGATGACAAGTGAGGTTGTGAATGATGAAGGAAGCGAGTTATGGACGTGCAGTCTTGCCTTCGACATCCCCATTAGGTACAATAATGAGTTGCGCTAGGACATCGTGTAGACTGGACGACAGTCGCCGACGAAGATAGGCGCCCAGATTGATGTCGTGCTGCTTTCTTTGCAGGCAATTGAGCGAATTGGCTACCGTATGCCTAATTTTTCGTCCTTAAAGATAGAAGCTTTACGTCAACATAGTCTGGATGTGCCGTGAGTTATTGAGAGACATGCGACATTCAACCACATGGATGTGGTACGTCATGTATGATATGAAAGTAATGTTTATTTATTCTTATTATTATATGAGCGCTTCCTGATATTTTTTGTTTGTCCGCTTGCAGGTTTTGCTCTATGATATCACCTATGCTACATGTGGCTTGCAGGCCATTCTCATGCAAGCTATTAAACAACTGGGGTACGCCTGGGACTTCGTGGAAGCGATGGGACAGAGGACGACAGCTGGCATCCAATATTGCATGATATTTAGGCAGAACCAGGCCATCGATTGTCCGTCGGTAGGCTACATCTATGGGATGCCATGTCCTCGACGTTGTGAGGCAATGGAGAGTGTTTTAGTGCGGGCCTTGCATTACATAGACAATGACCGTGGTTACACAATTCGAGACATACACTACTGACAGTGGAGACGGGCTTGGGTTGCAGGCGGTTTGTAGGATCCATGTGTTAGTTAGGTTTATTTGTACTGTTATGTTTAATTAGGTTTATTCGAATGGTTATGTTTAGTTTGGTTTATTTGTATGGATATTTTAATTATGTTTATATGTAAGTTAATTATGTTTCATTAGGTTTATTTGTATGGACATCATAATTATGTTTCTATGGATTGAAATTTAACTCGTGTAGGACTGAAATGCATATGCTAATAAAAAAATAGAGAAATAAAAACACAAAGAATTTTTGTCGGAACAATAAAAACAAACAAACTTCAAACAACATTTTGTAGAAGTAAATGAATTCATCTAGGAAATTCATAAACATAAAAGTTGTAGAACTGATCAAGATCTACAACTTTTATTTTGGTCGATATTTCTTCGTCCGACAAAGTGGTAGTGTAGGAGATGTAAATTTGTGAATAATGTACACTACCACATTGCCAGATGAAGAAATGACCAAAATAAAGTTGTAGATCTCTAAAAGTTACACAACTTTGTAGTTGACAACTTATTGATTTGAAATCATTTTGGCAAGGAAAACTATATTTGAATTTCTAAAATTTAAAATTTGAATTTTTAAAATGTCCTTTGTAGGTGACAACTTTTTCATTTGAATTTCAAATTTTAATTTGAATTTAAATTTAAATTTAAATCATTTTGTGTTTATGAATTTCCTAGATGAAGAAATGACCAAAATAAAAGTTGTAGATCTCGAAAAGTTATGCAACTTTATAGTTGACAACTTTTTCATTTGAAATCATCTTGTTAAGGAAAACTATGTTTGAATTTCTTTGATTTGAAATTTGAGTTTTTAAAATGTAATTATAATTTATTGCATATGTTATTAAACATTTAAAATATGAAACAAAAGCATTATAAATTGTATACGAAAGGAATTTTGTATTGCAATTTTTTGAGCTATATTTTTTTTACTACGTAATTTCTAATTTTTAGCATATTTATGTTAAAGGATATGTTAAAAACTGTTGCATGGGCGGGAAACAAAACTGCCAGGTAGGCAGCAGTTTCGCCAAGCGCCAAAATTTGGCTTTAGTCCTAGGTTGAGCCATCAACCGGGACTAAAAGTCTTTTAGTCCCGGTTTGTGCCCCAACCCGGGACTAAATACCTTTTAGTCCCGGTTGGTGGCTCAACCTGGGACTATAGGGTTCTACCGTATATATACGGGTGTTCTTTCTTCTTCCTCCCCTAAATTTCACTCACCGCCACCACCACACTGCTTCTTCAATCCCCCAGGCCAGCCGCACTCGCCACCCGCCCCCTATTCGTCGTCTGTGGCCGCGCTCGCCACCCATGCGGTGTGCCCGTCTCGATCCGGCATGCGCGGCCTCGCTACCCGAGCCGTGCGCCCGTCTCGATCCGGCTGGTGTCTCCCTCGACCTCGTCCTCGTCTCTGGTGCACGTGGCGGCTCCAACACCCTTGTCTCTCCACCAGCGCCTTCGTCTCCGGCCTCTCCCTCGCTGCTGCCACCAGGTGTTCGACCTCGATCACCTTGCCTCATCCCTTCCTGCTGTGTGAAACCGAGCACTGAACATACAGCACAAGTATATACATTGCACATATCCGAGTGGCACTCCAGGCAACTACAATTTTTTTAACATACTGATCATAAGGTTTAAATGGACAATTCATATTGTTGGTAGATTTTGTTACACTAAAAGTAGACATCAGTGGCATTGGAGGTCTACAAAAAATTTGACTCAAGGGCTGAGTAGGAGCTAGATGTTTTTTATGATATTATAGATATGGAATTAGAAACATTCTAATTGCTCCTCTTATTAAAAGGGGAAGGGAACTACTCCAGGAATGTTGCGCTCAACCCTAACTTAAGCTAATTGGCTAGCTAGCTATTTGTATTCGATCTAACTTGTAATTGCTTTAGTCATATATTTTGATATAATTTGATATATATATATATATATGCGGAAAGATACTGACTTTGGTGATATAAATTTTGATATATTGACTTTAGTGTGATATATTGTATATATTTGATATGCATTTGGTATATATAGGGTCCAGTTATATGAATTTTGATGTATAAGGTTTTACATATGTGAATTTTGATATGTAGACTTTAGTGATATGCATTTTGGTATATGAAAAATATTGACTTCAGTGATATATTTGAATTTTGATATTTTGTATATATAGGGAAATTCTTATGAATATATGAATTTTGGTGTATTAATTTATATATTTACTCCAGTCATATGAATTTTTATATATTAACTTTAGTGAGAAGAGATGGTTGGACGTCTCCCTGAACCGATTGTCCGGAGTTGGGGCTATTGTGTTACTTGGGGATTCGAACCAAGGTCGACGGTTGTACCGTTCAATCATCCTAGCATAGTAAGCAACGATATATATTTTAATACATTAATATGTTTTAAATACGCTTGTACACACTATATTTTTTTGATATGTATATATATATATATGTGTGTTTCTTAAATGTACCGTAGGTAATTGGCCCAATCATTTGACTTGAGGAGACACTCAAATTTTGGGGTCGAGGGAGTGGATGTTGAGAGTTTTGATGTAGATATTGGTCGATTGGTCCAATCTCGAATTGGCTTTTCCATCGCTGCTAGGAGGGGTAGAGGTGTTATACAAATCTCAAAGGTGGGAGTAAAGGCACCTGAGAAGAAAATTACAATTAAGGGGGTGTTTTGGACTGGTCCATAAACTCTGCTCCACAAACTCCACTGTGGAGCAGCTCTACAAAAAACTAGAGTTTATAGAGTACCTCTTTAGGTGCTCTCACAACTCCACACTTTTTCCTCGAACAGAGTGCGTGGAGCTGAAACCGTTTGGCTAAAAAATGTGGAGCGGAGCTAAAAAAACATAGAGTAGAACAGTCCCAAACACCTCCTGAACATGCTATCATTGCATGTTTGAATAAGCTTCTGAATATTGAGTACACCCTGCCTACACTATCCTCCATGACGATACAAGCAATTGATGCGGGCATGTATCATGATGTTGCGGGCTTCTGTGCAAGGATTGCTCGAACCAACCAAAATGATGTGGTAAAGTCGAAGTCAAACTCATAGCTTATTTCTAGATTTGATTTTATTGGAAAGCTTTGTTCTCATGTCTATTTTTTCTGCCAACACTTATAGGTTGAGGACTGTGCCTTAACCTATGCAGGTTGTAGCTTTGAAGCCATTCTAAACTAGACAATGTATGCATTGGGTTTTGATTGGAAATATGCCGATGAATGGACAACACTCACTACGAAAGGATTTCAGGAAAAGCTGGTTATGACTAAGAGGGGATCATCTGACCCACCGACTTCTCGACCACCGCTTTCCGTCGTTAGTAGACCCTGTGCTCATACTTTTGAAGTAAGGGAGAGTGCACTACTTAATGTGTTGCCCTACATCAATGATATTTGTGGATACAAAATCGATGACCTACACTTCGCCGAGTACATAATACGACATAGTCAAACTTGGCGGTGATCTACTTGCGCTTGGATGAACTTGGTGTGTAATTGAACTTTGGGGTTGGACATCTAGTTTATTGTGATGACTTGTTTTAAATTATTCTGGTTTGTATGAACTTGATGAATGAGGATGATCATTGTAATATATAAGCTCTTAATTAGTTCAATTCTTATTTATGGATGACGTACAATAGTATAGCATATAATACGTGTACGAAAACTATTTGAATGGAAAACAAATTGAATGGAAAGAAACTGTAAAAGAAAAGAAAAGAAAAAGAAAAAGAAAACAGAAAAGGGATATTTAGTCCCAATTGGTTATACCAACCGGGACTGGAGGTGGTCGCCCGTGGGCTCGGCCTAGAGCCCCCTTTAGTCCCGGTTGGTATAAGTAACCGGGACTAAAAATCCCCCATTCAATCCTGGTTGGACGGCCCGGGACTAAAGGACCGGTCGTTAGTCTCGGATTGGCAGTCCCGGTTGGGAAACCGGGACTAGAGGGGGTTTCTCAGTCAGGACTGGAACCCAGTCCTGCACTAGTGAATCGCTTGATGCCTATCGTTGGGCTATCCCTCCACATGGAGGATGATTTTGGAGCCCAACAAAGCAGCCCAAAACAGCCACAAGCTCAGTGCTTGTGCACCGTTGATTTTGGTTGAAATCAATGGTTGAGAATGATCCTAGGAAGAATAAAAGAGAGAAAACCCTAGCCTCCATTCTCAGCTGAGCAAGAGAGAGAGCTGCTGCTGTGAGAGAGGAGTTGAGAGCAGAACACAAGAACAACACAACTTGAGAGAAGAGAGGAAGGAGGAGGAGCGAAATCTGTCCAGATTTGGTGGCTCTGAACCAGTCATCTTCAAGCCGGTGATTGGAGGCTCAAACGTGGTTGGACTAGCACCAAACTTGGTGAGCTCATTCCTCACTTAGAGTACTTCGATCTGTTAAGTTGGTTTGAGGATTGGTTGAGTAGAGCACCAGATTTGAGAGGGATTTTGTCAGTTTGGGTCACTGCAGTTTCAGAATAGAGCAGTTTTGGTAGATGATTTGTTTGGGTGGCCAAAAGGTGTCTGATTGAGCTGAAATTTGGTCAGTGGTTAGGGGACTCGTGGATCTACGTACCTACCAAAATTCGTGCATAGTGGAGCTGTAGTTTGTGAGATATAAACTGATTACCGAGGGGGACAGAATGTGTAACTTCTCTGTTTGGCTGCTGTTATTCCTCTTATTAGAAGGTTGTGGTTGTAGTTGATGCCAAGTTTGTAACTTGATGAATGTGTTGCTACTGGTGCAATCCTCTAGATGCTCTAGAGAAGACTCCTTGTACCCATTATTGATTATAGTGGAAGCTTGAAAGCTTGGAGTGGACCGGTTGGTCCCGTGGTTTTTACTCCTCACCTTGAGGAGGTTTTCCACGTAAATCGTTGTGTCTATTGGGCATGCCATTGTTTATTTCCACTGCTGATCTGATAGTAGATGTTCTCCTCATGCTTCATCACAAGATGAGGGATTAATTGTGCATTGTATTTGCCCTTGTATCCCAACAGAGTGGTATCAAAGCTTTGGTTCAGATTCTGTTCAGCTTGTATTCACCTTGATTACTTGCTGATTTGCCTTATGGTGAAGATGGAAACAAATACCAGCAGAATAATCTCATTGAATGGTACAAATTATCAAGCTTGGAAAGGTAAGATAGAGGATTTACTCTATGTGAAAGAGTATTGGAAGCCAGAGTTTGCTGAAGCAAAGCCTGATGACAAATCTAATGATGAATGGTGGGTTCTTCATCATCAAGCTTGTGGGTTAATTTGACAATGGGTTGATGACAATGTTTTGAACCATATATATCAGTGAGGAGACACATGCATGTATATTATTGTCGATGTTTCACCACCGATAGCCTACCACGGGGGTACCCGGGGCAGTATTGTTCGGACTTCGGCGTATGCTGAACTCGATGGTAAACGCAAGAGACAGTCGATTTATCCTGGTTCAGGCCCTCGATCGTAGATCGAGTAACGACCCTACGTCCAGTCGGCGTTGGCCTTTGCGTTGGATTGATTATGAAGTGTTATGTTGTACAAATGTCGTCCTCTTTCAGGAGCCCTACCCTCCTTTATATAGTCAGGAGGCCAGATTCCTAGTCGGTTTACAATGAGATTTCCTAGTAGGATTACTTAATAGTTCTACTACTAAGATTACATGGGAAGAATCCTAGTTGAACTAGATCTTCTCTCTCTCTTGCGGGGTATCCTGTGGGTCCCGCATCGACAAGCCCCCGAGCACTTCATGGTTGAGCTCTGAAAGTCTCGCTTTGCTCCTTCAAGTCTTGTTAGGTAGGAACAAAATGTTATCCGAGTGCTTTCTGGAGTGAAACCTTGTAGCGCTTCTTGGG
Source organism: Miscanthus lutarioriparius (assembly GCA_904845875.1). Classification (NCBI taxonomy): domain Eukaryota; kingdom Viridiplantae; phylum Streptophyta; class Magnoliopsida; order Poales; family Poaceae; genus Miscanthus; species Miscanthus lutarioriparius. The sequence continues at coordinate 65,383,271 of CAJGYO010000016.1, forward strand.
ACCTTCGAGTGGAGAGTGTTTTGTGAAAAAAAAAGTACATCCATCTGGTTGTAGCCCCCGAGCCTCTTGCTATTTGGAACAAGGAGCTGGAGGATCTTGTCTTGAAGTTGCTCTGATTGTTCATTGAAGTTTTGTCAAAAAGAACTCGAATATGGCTCGTTCCGGGTTCTTTTTGTCGCAATGTCTTGAAGTGGTCTGCGTTGAGGAAGTCTTTTGGTGACGTGCGCTTTTTCGAAGAAAAAGGGCACTCACTGGGTGTAGCCCCCGAGCCTCTTGCTATTTGGAACAAAAAGTTGGAGGGTCTTGATCCTTTATGTTGTTTGAAAATTTGTGTTCTGAAGTAGTCCCCGAGACTTGAATTATGTCATCATCCGAGTAGTTTTTGCGGCATCTTTCCGAAGCGGCCCTTTAGTCTTGGATTAAACCATCATCCGAGTAGTTTCGCGGCATGCAGTCTCCGAGCCTAAAAATTGCACTCACTGAGTGTAGCCCCCGAGCCTCTTGCTTTTGCTTGCAAAAGTTGGAGGGTCCAGATTCTTGTCTTCAAAAAATTCTGGGGCTATGTATCCCGCGGCCTTGTGCTTTCTCCGAGTTCTTCTCTTTAGAAAAGAAGTCGGATGAAGAGTCTTGATGTGTCGTCGTCGTTGTAGTCTTGAGTTTCTTGTACTCTTTGTCTTTTGTCTTTGGTTCCGAGCCCCCGGGAGTAGTTTGAAATGAAGGCCGAACTCCCTAGCTTAGTGTTGATTAAGCTATGATGCTGGCCGAGCCCCCGAGCGTATATCCATGTTGTTTTGTTCAGGAAGAACTCGGATGCGAGGTCTTGGCGTATTCTTTGATAGTCTGCTGCTGTCAGATGTAGTTGTATGGTGGTGATTGAGTGTAAGTGCCTTTTGTTCACGGGTTGTACTGTGCTGGTATATTCTTCCGAATATGCCCATCTTCGAGTATTGTTTCCTCTCGCCTGAGTCATCCATTATTGAGTCCTGTCCTTTCACTGTGTCCTTTGTTAGGCTTATTTCGTTGGTACTCCTAGTCCATGTGCGCCGCTCCTTTGGTCTATAAATACTGTCCCGGAGTGCTTGTTTTCATCTATTGGATATTCTGTTGAAACCTTCGTGGTCATGAACATGGTAGTTTGTGAAGTAGAGCAGCCCCCGGGCATATTTTGTAGTTCTGTGTGTCTTGTCGTAGCTGGAGGAAGTCTTGTGATAGGGATTAGAGGTAGGCTAATCCTGTGATGACGATTGTGCCGGGATATACGTGGTGGTAGTTGGAGGAAGTCTTGTGATGTGGGCTTCGTTTCTTCATCTGGCGATTCTGGGTTGATCCTCGTCGCTTTGTCTTGAGGCTGTCGGTGCAAATCAACACCATATGCGACATCACATCGGTCTTGGGTAGACAGGATGCCCACCGGCCTTCTCGCTCCATGTTGTCTTGCCGTCTTTGCCGATTTCCGCCTTGGGTGCCTCTGCGTCCGATCCTTTGAAGAAAGCGAGTGTAGGTGATGGCGGTTTGTCCTTCCGAGTAGCAATTTGGGACACGTAGTCGTTCAGAGTCTAGCCGTGTCGCGTTCCTCTTTGCCACCTTGCTTTTTTTCGTGGTGCCGAGTTCGTTGGGTCTTGTAAGATTTGTAATCTTCTATTTTTGAAGTCGCTTATAATGTAACGAATCTTGTCTTTAAGATTTGTAATCTTCTATTTTGAAGTCGCTTGTAATGTAACGAATCTTGTCTTACGAGTTGTCTTTTACTTTTTTCATTTGTGATCCATGTTGTTCATGAGATTACCGAGTTCTTTCTTAAATAATGGGGTTCTTTTGTTCCTTGTGAGGTAGCCCTTTCTTTCTTCTTTCTTTCTTCTTGTTTTGTGAGTTGTTCTTGTAGCGATCGATAACCCTGCAGTGGTCTTTGGACGGATAAGTCTGAAATCTGCCCGTTGGTTTGTCTTGTTGTGTGGATTTGTGCCTCCGTCGTTTTTATTAGCTGCGTCGGTAAATGGACCGTCGCGTTCCCACCTTGTGTTTTATCGGGCCTTGTGGGTTGTTTGTATCTTTGAGAAATCTATTTAAAGACCCTTGCTGCCCACTCTTGCCTTTAAACCCTAGCTTTTAGAAATCCATGCCCGTCATCGTCGCCGTCACCCGAGCACCATCATCCTAGCTTCATCTTCCTTAGTGCCTTTTTTGCTTCCGCCAGTTCATGGGAAAGAAGAAAACCACAAGCAAGTCTCAGGCGACCTTCGTAGATGAGGAGTCATCCCTTTCTTTGATCGAAAACCAAGAGTTCGTGGCTATGAGGTCTGCTCAGAAGGTTTGGCTGGCTCCAACAACAAGCGAAGACCAGTTGCGCGAGCTCGTTAGCGATGGCTTGATCCAAAGCAAAGTTATCGCTGAATGGAGAGTTCCGGGCGAGCATCGGGTTCTAGCTCCGGGTCCTAGTGAGATTGTCCTCTTCGTTTCCTTTGTCCGCGCCAGACTTTGCCTTCCTGCTTCCGCTTTCCTTCATCAGTTTCTTGGTTATTTCGGGATTAGTCTGAACCACCTAACCCCTAATGCCGTTCTCCATCTTTCTGTTTTCGTTCATCTTTGCGAAGCTTTCCTTGGAATCCCTCCTTCTCGGTCTCTTTTTCATTTTTTCTTTCGTCTGAAACCTCAACCCCGCCGTGAAGAAACCAGCGTTCTTGGCGGTTGCGGGATTCAGTTTCGTCAGGGTCTCAAAATTAAGTTTTTTGACTATGACCTGGTCGATTCTGTAAAAGATTGGCGTCTTAGAGTGGTTTCTGCCGCCAATTTGATCCCTTCCTTGCCGTCCATCCGGATCTGGTCCTGTGGTGAATGACCGATGGGACAAGAAGCTTGAATACTTTCTTTGAGATTCAAGTGATCCAGCCACTCCTTGATAGGATTAGCATGCTGAAACATCAGGGTTTGACCGGCTTTGGTATTGTTTCGAGCTTTCTTCGTCGCCGGGTTCAGCCTTTGAAAGAGCGGGAGCATCTTGGCTTTGAGTATTCTGGGGCCGAGGATCCTTCACGCATGGTCCCAGCTCTTGAGCTGACCGATGAGGAGGTACTCGAGCGTCTCCAGAAGATGTTGAAAGGAGTGAGCATCATTCCTCCTGCTGTCACCGAGTTCTCAGCCAACAACCTGCCCCCAGCTGTGAGTTGTCTATCTTTTTGTTTGAGTACTTTATGCACTCTAGCCGCATCCGTTCTTGCTTATCTTTTCTTTGTCTCGGTGTTTTATCCTTTTTCGCAGGAGCTTGGGCGAAACTTTGTCGACCCGGTCTCTCCTAACGTTCTCCCCGCCGTGGCGGAGACTGGGGATAGACTTGCTGGAACTTCTGTAATTAGTAAGTCCCAAACCTCTACCTCCCTTCCTGGGGTTTCTTCCGGATTTGTTGATGTATATGAAGAATATGTTCCTCGTCTAGTCCCTCGCGGTCCTCGCAGTGTCCCGAAGAGGGGGCGAACGGATGGGTCTTCATCTGGCCTGCCTGTCTCCAAGAAGCCTCGCAAACCAAGTACTCCCTTAGGTACTCCAGTTGTTGCTAGCATGCTCTTAGGTGAGCACATTTAATACTCTTTGTTCTTTTATTTTCCTGTTTCTCTCTTGATCCGAGTACTTTTTATCCTCTTTTCAGCAGGTGCTCTGGTTTCCTTGGCTGAGGAGGAAGAAGATGATGAAGTACCCCTCATCATGCGGCGGTGAGTTGCTTTTCATATTCCTGTTGCATTGAATTTCTCTTCTTTGTCTTGACCTTTAGTATTGATCTTTTTGAAGTAATCGGAGGCCGGGTGTGAGCTCTTCCGAGGCTCCCGTGTCAACCTCTTCTGAAACTCCGGTGTCGAGTTCTTTGGAAGCCCCGGTACCGAGTTCTACCGCGTCTCCAGCCCCGGCTCCTTCCGCTTGGCTCATTGCCGGCTATTCCGCTCTCGCCGTCGGGTGGCGGGACGTTTTTCTTGTCGTGGTTCCTCCTCTGCGAGGCCTTCTCTTGGCTTGAAGAAAGAGAGTGGTTGGGTGAGTAGATTCTAGCTTTATCTTTTTGGCTTTTATTTTCCTTCCTCTGGTTCTTATCGGTGTTCCTTTTTATCACTTTTTAGTGTTTCGTCTTCTCTCATTCCTTCATCGACTTCTTCTCTGTCTCCCGCCGTGCCAACGAGTTCCGAGCCTCGAGATTCTGACGATTCATTGATGAAATTCTTGTGGGGGCTTCAGAGCTACTGGCGCGGTTGCGGTTTTGGCGCTCCGGAGGTGTTGTGGCCGTCATGCCACGGGTCCTTCGAGGGTTTGACTCGGCTTCCAAGGTTGCTTTTGGTCGTTCCTTCTTCGCTCCATCGGCTTCTCCTTCCCTTCTCTCTCGCTTCCGCGGTCCTTCTTCTTTTGATGACGTGGTGCAGCAGTTCGATGCCACCCATCGATTGTCGGGCTGACGCCGCACTGACTGGGAGCTTGTCGACCCTCGCGACTTCTTTTTGGTGAAAAGCTCCAGGTAGGTTTCTCGCCGCTCCTCTTTTGCATGCTCGTTTTTCTTACGTCCTTACGCCTTGTTTCTCTTTGCCTCTTTTTGCTCGATCTTTCTCTTGTGATCATTCGGCTTCTTTTTCTCATCCGAAAATGAGAGAAAGTTGTCTTCTCGAGGTGGACGCTCTGAAAGCCGATCTCGACCTTCTCCGGGCTGAGTTGGAGCAGAGGCGTCAAATGCACCAAAAGGAGGAGAAGACCCTTTGTGCCGGGTAGTGGAGGCGGAGAAGCGAGAGAGATGCCCATGGTGGAGTCTGCGAAGATTGAATGCAAAGGTGCCACGGGTTCGCCTGTTTTTTCTTGTATTTTGACTTCTTTTTTTTTGACTTGTTCTTGGGTGTCTTGTCTAGTTCTCCGAGTGAGAAGCGAAGCTCTCGGAGAGTATCGATGAAATGAAGGCTCTTGTCCGCTCTACTCATAATAAAATTTGAGGAGGTAATTACTCATCTTTGAGGAAGAACTCGCCCTTGCTAACTTTGATTAGACGCGAGTAGACGGAGATCTTGTGCAGGCCAAAAAACTATTGAAGGCTTGTCAAGGGAAGGCTGGCGGGCCTCTTGAAAATTGGAACGTTTTGTGGAGATCTTTTCGTTCAAGAGTCGATGTTCTCCGGACTCAGTGGATGACGGGCAATCTTGGGCGTGATTCATTCCCGGATTCCGACTCGTTCCAAGAGTTTGAAGAAGTGTGCCCAAGTATGTACCAAGAATGTGCTAGCCCAGTCCGGGTCCTTGCTCAGAGGCGCCTCTGTCCAAGATAGCAGAGGAAAGTGAAAGCCAAGAATACCTTGACGCCGTTGAGAGGATGGAGCACGAGGTCGAAGGTTTAGCTTGATGGGGTTGTGAAGCAGTCTAAATATTGACATTTCCTTCCCGATGACAACGCCTCGATCCGATTGACCGACTTCTTGTAATATTACACTCCTCTTTAAATGAAGATTCTTTGTTTTCGTTGATGTATTCTTTGCCTGGGTGTGGTCGAAGTTACTTGACTTGCTGAGTACTTTGTCCCGTTTTCATTTCTGCTCCACAAAACAACTCTGTGTGTTATCCTGACGAGACACCTCGATTTGTCGAGTACTTTTCTTTTCTTCCTCTTTTGTGATCCGTCGAGTGCTTTGTCCACGCTGTGACTTGTTAGATGTAAATCTTTGTGTTGACACCGTGCTATGTAAAAAGGACTTGGCATAGAATGTCGCCTTTTGAGTGGCGCTTGTACTCTTTCTGAGGAAAAAGTATTCCTCGCTTTGTCCACGCTGTGACTTGTTAGATGTAAATCTTTGTGTTGACACCGCGCTATGTAAAAATGACTTGGCAAAGAATGTCGCCTTTTGAGTGGCGCTTGTACTTTTTCTGAGGAAAAAGTATTCCTATCTGGATGTAGCCCCCGAGCCTCTTGCTTTTCGGAACGAAGAGCTGGAGGGTCTTTTGAAGTTCAATTTCAGTTGACTAGTTTTGGGTGTTATCTTTTAGCTACCCTCATCGGCGGGCTCAAGCGTCTTTTCAGCTATTTTGCTCTCGGCCGGGATGCTCAGGCATGTTTTCAGCCATTTTGCTTTTTATTTCGGGTGTTAGCTTTTAGCTCCCCTCATCGGCGGGCTCAAGCGTGTTTTCAGCTATTTTGCTCTCGGCCGGGATGCTCAGGCATGTTTTCAGCCATTTTGCTTTTTGTTTCGGGTGTTAGCTTTTAGCTACCCTCATCGGTGGGCTCAAGCGTGTTTTCAGCTATTTTGCTCTCGGCCGGGATGCTCAGGCATGTTTTCAGCCATTTTGCTTTTTGTTTCGGGTGTTAGCTTTTAGCTACCCTCATCGGCGGGCTCAAGCGTGTTTTCAGCTATTTTGCTCTCGGCCAGGATGCTCAGGCATGTTTTCAGCCATTTTGCTTTTTGTTTGGTGTTAGCTTTTAGCTACCCTCATCGGGCATGGCTCAAGCGTGTTTTCGGCTATTTTGCTCTCTACGGGATGCTCGTGCATGTTTTCACCATTTTGCTTTTTGTTTTGTGAAAACAACTCGTTGGAAGTCATGACAAGACATTTGTGGATGAATATCATCTTTATTGATCATGAATATGAACTAATACATATGTTGTCGAAGAATATCGCTTTTTCGTTGATTGTGAATGTTGGTCCCTTGTGGCTTGCATATCTGTTTTATCTTGAGTTGTTTTTACGCGTAGAATCTTCTTAGGTGGTGATGTGCCATGTATTGCTGTGACTTCTTTTCCATCTTGGTTATTAACTTGTATGTGCTCGGTCGGTGACTTTTGTGACAATGAACGGACCTTCCCATGGACCGAGAAGCTTATGTCGTCAAATGGGTCTTTTTTGTATCCTTCTTAGCACTAAGTCTCCAACTTGTAGTGATCGAGGATGGGTACTCTTGTTGTAGTGCCGTCTTAAACCTTGTAGGTATCTGGCTGATTGGAGGGTAGCGTTTACTCTGACTTCTTCTGAGCTATCGAGTTCTAATCTTCTTGTGTGTTCTGCTTCTCCTTCATCGTATTGTTTTATCTTTGGTGATGTCTAGATCAAGTCGGCAGATCTGACCTCGCCTCCTCACCCGTAAACTAGGAAGAAGGGTGAGTGGCACTGTTGCTCGCTTATTTGAGTTCGTAGCCCCCATACTACTTTTGGTAATTCTTCAATCCATTTGGACCCATAGTCCACTAGTTCTTCGTATAACCTTGGTTTTAATCCGGCTAGTATGAGTCCATTGGCCCTTTCTACTTGTCCGTTGGCTTCTGGATGTGCAACAGACGCATAGTCTATACTGAAACCACAGTCTTGTGCCCAGCTTCTGAATTCTGTAGCTGTGAAGGGGGAGCCTAGATCTATGATGATTCGATTGGGCATGCTAAAGCGGTGCGTAATTTCTTGGATGAATTCGACTGCTTTGGTTGCTTGCTTGTACTTTCACGAGTGGTTTGTATTCAATCCACTTGGTGAACTTGTCGATTGCTACAAAGATGTACTCGAAGCGCCTTTTGCTTTTTCTTGGGGTCCCACTTGATCCAGCCCCCCTAGGGAAAAAGGCCAAGCGGGTGGGATGCGATAAGATTGTGGTGGCACATGGGCTTGTCTTGCAAACATTTGGCAACCTTTGCATTTTTCGACAAGTTCTTCTGCGTCTTTCAAAGCGGTTGGCGATGAGAATCCGGTCTGAAATGCTTTTCCACCAAAGTGTCCTTGAAGCGGCATGATTTCATGACAGCAACTTTGAGTGTATCTCGTCTAGGATCTCTTTGCCTTCTTCAAATGAGACACATTTTAGGAGTACCCCGATGATCTTCGCTCTTACAGTAAAGTCTATCTCCTACTAAAACATAGTTTTTGCTTCTGCGAACAACTTGGGTGGCTTCGCTTTATCTGCTTTGGTAATTTATTTTCTTTGATATAGTCGATGAAAACTTGGCTCCATGAGGTGTTGATTACCAAGACACTGAGAACGCCTTTAGCCTGAATTTCTTGGGTTGTCTCACCGGGTTGTTTGATAGAGGCCGATAGCTCTTCTATAAATATGCCGGGTGGAACCTTTGCTCTGTCTCGATCCAAGTTTGGCAATGACATCTGCTGCAATGTTGGAATCGCAGCGGGACGTGTAAAATTTCTAATCCTTGGAAATGTTTTTCAAGTTTTCGTATTTCAGATGATAAGCACCCATGTTTTCTTTTGTGCAATCCCAATCTTTGTTTACTTGGTTGATGACTCATCGCTGAATCGCCATATCGAGTAATCTCTTTATTCCGAGGGTAATTGCCACTCGTAGCCCGTGGATGAGGGCTTCATATTACGCTTTCGTTATTTGTAGCTTGCCATAATATCTGGAAGGACGTACTTGAGTTGTTTTCCTTACGGAGAAATGAGGAGAACGCTGCTTGCATCGCTCCGCCTAGTTTGAGTGACCCATCAAAGTACATCTTCCGATTGGTCAAGGATTGTATCGATAAAGGTCTTTGAATCTCATCCACTCGGCCACAAAATCGGCAAGGGCTTGAGATTTGATTGCTTTCCGTGGGGTGAAGTCGATGTTAAGAGCTCCAAGTTCAATCGCCCACTTTGATATGCGTCCCGTCGCGCATCTCTGTTGTGTAAGATGTCTCCAAGCGAGAAGTCTGTCACCACGGTAATCTTGTGGCTTTCAAAATAGTGGCGAAGCTTTGCGTGAGGTGATAAGTAGGGCGAGAGTAGTTTTTGTACATGCGGTACCGGATTTTTGATTCAGATAATACTTATTTGATGTAGTACACGGTCGTTGTACTTTATACACGCGTCCTTCTTCTTCTCTTTCTACGACTATTGTCGTGCTGACTACAGCAGTAGTCACCGCAATGTATAGCATCATATCTTCGTCTTTCCTTGGGGGTGTGAGAATTGGTGAGGATGTGAGATATGCCTTAAGTTTCTTGAAAGCTTCATCGGCCTCCTTTGTCCATTCAAACTTGTCATCTTCTTTAGTAGTTTAAAGAAGGGTAACCCCTTTTCGCCGAGTCTTGATATGAAACGGTTGAGGGCCGCCATGCATCCTGTTAGTTTCTGTACATCTTTGATACTTCAGGTTGCCCCATTTTGTTATAGCTCGAATTTGCTTGGTGTTGGCTTCAATCCCATGTTGACCGACCAAAAATCAGTGAGTAGTTGCCACAAGAAACTCCGAATACACATTTATTTGGGTTCAATTTCCATCTCCATCTCTTCAAGTTTTCAAATGTTTGCTCTAAATCTTCAATCATAGTGTCTGGGTTCTTTGTTTTCACCACTACATCATCCACGTATGCCTCCACATTTTCACCGATTTGATCCCCAAGGCAAGTTTGGATAGCTCTTTGGTATGTGGCACCGGTGGTGTTCTTTAGTCCAAACGACATGGTCTTGTAACAGTAAGCACCGAACGGAGTAATAAAAGATGTCTTGCTCTGGTCTTGTTCTTTTAATGCGATCTGGTGATACCCTGAATAGCAATCGAGAAAGGATAATAGTGCAGACCCCGCTGTTGAGTCGACTATCTGGTCAATGCGTGGTAGCCCGAACGGATCTTTTGGGCAATGTTTGTTGAGATCCGTGTAGTCGGACTTTATTATACGCCACTCGTCTCGTGTTCTTCTTACGCACAAGGACCGGGTTTGCTAGCCATCCGGATGAAGGATTTCTCGATGAATCCGGCTGCCATCGCTTTTTGTGATTTCTTTTTTAATCGTTGCCTTTTTGTCGGGTGAGAATCGTCGTAGCCGTTGCTTTATAGGCTTGGAGTTTTCATTAACATCAATTGCTGTGGTTTCACCAACTCTCTTGGGACACACGGCATGTCGGCCGGCTTCCAAGCGAAGATATCTTTGTTGTCCCGAAGAAAGTTGGTGAGCGTGAGTTCTATTTTGCCGAGAGGTGAGCAGCGATGGTTCTTTGTCTTGGAGGTATCGCCGGTGCCAAATCGATTTGCTTGACGTCGGCTTCTTTTGGTGGCGTGATGATCTTTGGGCTTTTTAGCCGGTATTTCTAATTCTTCTTGGCTCATCTCCGCAGACAATTGTGGCTATTTCTTTTCTTCCATTGTCGGCTTATGCTTTGGCCGCATAATTTGGATTACTGAACGTCGTGATCAAAAGCACGCTTCAAATCGCTTCAAGAGAAAGGATATCGTTGGGTCTGGCATCTTAAGCAATAAGTACGAATAATGTGGTATTGCCATGAATTTTGCGGTGTTAGGCGTCCGAGGATCGCATGATATGACGAATCAAATCTGCGACCTCAAATTTGATAAACTCATTCGATAGTTCGAAAGAGTTCCAAAAGTGACGGGTAAAGTAACTTGTCCGAGTGGCATGGCTGCTTTTGCGGGTACTATTCCGTAAAAAGGAGTGCTTGTTGGTGTAATCATCCCGTGAGTTGTAGTCCCATCTTCCTTAGTGTTTACGAAAAATGATGATGTTGAGTCCAGCTCCCCGTCGATTAGTACTTTGGTGACATCATACCGGCAATAGTTGGGTCTAAAACTAGTGGGTAATGGCTGCGTGCCCTCACGCTAGTCCATTGGTCTTCTCTTGAAAATTGGATTGGATATTGTGACCAATTGAGATATCTTGGTGTAGCCGGTTCTGCCGTCATGATAGTCCGTAGTGCTAGTTTTTTTGATGTTTGCTTTCGCAATCTGGAGCCCCCGAGAAGATCATCGCTACCATTCCCCGGGTTTTTGAAATCCTTTGTCCTCGTGGTTGTCTTCATCTTTCTTCCGATTGTCCTCTTTGGTGTTCTCCTTACTATCTTTTCTTGTGTATCGATCATTGAAAGTGTAGCAGTTTCCGATGGTGTGTCTCCGTTAGGGTGTAATGGGCAACGTATGTTTTCAATGTCATCATATCTTCTGGGTTTGGAAAATTTCTTTGATTTGTCACCATTGCCACGGTATTGTCACGGTCTCACGCTTTCTTTCTTGATGTACGCTATTTCGATGATTTTGCCTATCCGGGTTGTCTTGGTTGCTTCTATCGGGAACCTTTCTCGTGTTTTTTCTTCTGCAGTAATTATTTTTTCATTAAATTCGAACTCTTCATTGTTTCTCGGATTTTCTTTGCGAAGTCTTGAAATTGCCACCTAGCCATGATTCCGTGAGAGAAAGCTTCAATTACTTCTTGTTCGGTGATGTCATGCACTTGAGCCCTTGATTAGCAGAGAATCGTCGATAGTAATTTTCGAGACTTTCGCCCCCCCTTTTGCTTGAGTCCTTTGGGTTCTACATGAGTGATCGGTGTGTGATGATACCATGAAATTTTCACAAAAAGCTTTTTTTGCAAGTCTTCCCAAGTTTCGATCGATCCACGGGTTCAATTTATCGAACCATTGGAGGGCATCGCCAAAGTGCCATGGGAAAGAACAAGGTTTTGATATCATCGTCTCCTTGGCTAGTTCAATTGATTGTGAATATATTACGAGCCATTGTCTTGGTTCGGTTTTGCCATCATACTTGGAGTGGTTAGACGGTTTGAATTTGTGAGGTAATCGATCGATGCCAACCTGTTTGCAAAAGCAGGGAATCTATCATGCGTTCCGGCTTCCTTGAATTCGGATTCGGCTCCCTTACGGCCAAGTGTTGTTTTGATGGGAATAAGTCTGCGAAAGGTATGTCTGGTAGGCACTCTACTCCTGGTCTTCCTTGGTTGTTCAAATTGGTGGCCCCGACTATGTTCCCTCCTACTTTCTCCGTTATGACTTCCGCCTGGCCCAAGTCTTTCAAAAGCGGACTTCCTTTGATTTTAATCTTCTTGCCTGTGGGTTGTTGATCTGGCGGGTAGTCTTGATCGGGCTCTCTCTTCATGCGTTCTTGGGATCGTCGACCGGAGCAAGTCCTGGAGCTGTTCGTACTTCTCTCCATGATGTGAAGTTGCCCTGAGTTCTTCTAATGCTTCTCGAATCTTATCGTAAGGCATATTCACTGTGCGTCTTTCTTCGGCTTCTTGTTGTGATTTTCTTTTGTCGTATTTAGCTAACTCTGACTCGTATCTGGTCCAGCTTCTCTCTACGCCTAGCCTAAGCGGTGTTGGCGTCCTTGCTTCAACTTGTTTTTCCTTTCTCTAGCCTGTCTCTGACTCTCGGTTTCTCCATCGTAGCCCTAGGCAAAGGGTGATATGTTGGACTCGATTCATCGATGACGACATCGGGTGCTTCGGGGATTTAATGGTGACCGAGGACGTCGAACCATGACCACTTCCGATGCGTGAGCCGTTCCGTTATTGGTGTTAGTTTTCATACTGTCGGAGTTGCTGATGACTTCAGTAGGCGCCTCGACGTCGCAGATCGAGTCTCCTTCTTGGTAAGGTAGAATAGCTGTTGTTGTTGTGCCAACTAGTTGGGTTCCGCTATCCTCAAGAACGGAACCTGGCCAATGGATGATACAGTCTTGCGATGTTATCGTTAGCATGAGACCCTCCTGAGCTCCTGTCAGTGGTATCCCAAGCGTTGGATTGAAAGACCTTTCAACTGTCCCACGATAGGATTTTGTCGTGTTGTCGAGCCCAAATGAAAAAGAACTCGGCCTTTTGAAAGAACTCGAGGATAATCCGAGTTGTTTTGGGTTGTGCTCGGAATCTTGCCAAAAAGAACTTCGGTTTCTTGAAAGCACTTGAATAAGACTTCATCTCGGACACGGAGCTTGAATTGAGTCGGATGCGTGTAGCCGTGAAATCTTATTGAATCGGGTATTATGGGCTCTTGTGAATCTTCGGGTGAGCTGATCCGTCGTAGTTGTCGAAATAGGAAATTCTTCATGATGATCCGGATCTTTGAGGAGATGGCTTTGAAGCTTGTCGTAGTTGTCCGCCTCGCAGATCCATGAGCCAAGATGAAAATCGATCCCGTCGGGAAGATCATGTTATCGAGGTCCATCGAGCTCTCGGATGCAAAGTCGCCGAAAGCCCCTACAGCGCCGCCGGTTGTCGATGTTTCACCACCGATAGCCTACCACGGGGGTACCCGGGGCAGTATTGTTCGGCTTCGGCGTATGCTGAACTCGATGGTAAACGCAAGAGACAGTCAATTTATCCTGGTTCAGGCCCTCGATCGTAGATCGAGTAACGACCCTACGTCCAGTCGGCGTTGGCCTTTGCGTTGGATTGATTATGAAGTGTTATGTTGTACAAATGCCGTCCTCTTTCAGGAGCCCTGCCCTCCTTTATATAGTCAGGAGGCCAGATTCCTAGTCGGTTTACAATGAGATTTCCTAGTAGGATTACTTAATAGTTCTACTACTAAGATTACATGGGAAGAATCCTAGTTGAACTAGATCTTCTCTCTCTCTTGCGAGGTATCCTGTGGGTCCCGCATCGACAATTATGGCAGAAGTTAGAGGAGTTGTATGCCCGATAGGAAGGTGCCAACAAGATGTTCTTGATCAAATAGTTGATGAATTTGAGGTACCGAGAGGGTGCTCCTGTGGCTGATCAAGTGAATGCATTCCAGGGCATTATTAATCAGCTTTCTTCCATGGGAATCTCATTTGAAGATGAGGTTAGAGCCTTGCTGCTACTTGGCTCATTGCCGAACACTTGGAAGACTTTGAAAGTCACTTTGTGCAATTCAGCTCCTAATGGTATTGTCACTTGGAAACTTGTCAAGACCAAAGTGATAAATGAGGAAACTAGAAGGCTAGCTGAAAGGGATAGTTCCTCCTCTAAATCTAAGGTGTTGGTCATAGAGTCATGGGGGAGAAGCAAGAGCCGAGGTCTGAAGAAAGGTAGAGCTAAAAGTAGAAGCAAGTCAAGAGGTAGAAATGCTAAGGTTGAATGCTGGCACTGCCATGATAAGGGACACAAGAAGTGGCAATGCCGCAAGTGGAAAAAGGAAAAGGGTAAAAAGAAGCAGTAGCAAGAACAGAAACAAGACAGTGATAGTGACAGTGATGTTAGCTGTATTACTTCAGCAGTTGAGGGGATTATGAATGTCACTGCAGATGAAAGTGAAGGTAATAATGGTTGTTCTAGTTCCACTGTTGAGAGGATCACTGTAGTTTCTGATGATGCAGCCATCAACCATATGAATGGTGATGAGATGATTTGGATACCGGACAGCGGTGCTACCATACATGCTACATCTCATAGAGAGTACTTCACAAACTACACAGCAGGTGATTTTGGTGTTGTGAAGATGGGCAACAATGATCGGGCAGCAATCATTGGAAAGGGAGATGTGCATTTGGAGACTGCAAATGGTACCAAATTGGTCCTCAAGTCTGTGAGGCATATTGAGGCTCTTCGGCTCAACATAATTTCAGTTGGTTTGCTTGATAAAGATGGGTACTCGAACAATTTTGGAGACGAAAAGTACAAGCTCACCAAGGGCAACTTGGTAGTTGCAAAAGGTAACCAAGTTTCAGTTTTGTACCATGTTATTGCTAACCTCTCTAGTGTTTCTATCAATGCATTAGAGAAACAAGATTCTTGTGTTCTATGGCACAAGAGACTTGGGCACATGAGTGAGAAGGGGACAACAGTGCTAGTGAAGAAAAATCTCTTGAAAGGGATGAAAAGTGTGCATTTGAAAAAGTGTACAGATAGCCTAGCTAGGAAGCAGCACAGGGTTGCTTTCAAGGGTTTACCTCCTCTCAAGAAGCCACAGTTACTAGACTTGGTGCATTCTGATGTTTGCAAAATGTCGGTAAGATCAATTGGTGGTGCTAAGTACTTTGTCACTTTCATTGATGACTTCTCTAGGAAAGTTTGGGCTTTTCCCTTGAAGTCCAAAGATCAAGTGCTGAGTGTGTTCAAGCAATTCCAAGCCTCAGTTGAGAGAGAAACTGAGAAGAAGATCAAGTGCATTCGCACTGACAATGGAGGAGAATACATTGGGTTGTTTGATGCATACTGCAAAGAGCAAGGGATTAGGCACCAATTCACACCTCCAAAGACACCACAGTTGAATGGTATTGCTAAGAGGATGAACAGAACAATTGTGGAGAGAGTGAGATGCTTGTTGTCACATGCAAAGCTACCTAAAAACTTCTGGGGTGAGGTTTTGATGACTGCAGTTTATCTTATGAATCTCTTACCATGTTATCCTTTGCAGGGAGATGTTCCTAACAGGATTTGGTATAACAAGGAAGTCTCCTAAGATCACCTGAAAGTGTTTGGGTGCAAGGCCTTTGTTCATATTCCTCAAGATGAAAGGCTAAAGCTTGATGCCAAGATACGGTAGTGTATCTTCCTTGGGTATAGATTAGATGAGTTCGGGTATAAGCTCTTTGATCCAATTGCAAAGAAGGTTCTGAGAAGTCGTGATGTTGTATTTGTTGAAGATCAAACAATTGAGGATATTGTGAAGATAAAGGTGCAAGTTCCTCAGCAAGAGCCATTGGTTGATTTAGACCCAGTTTCTACAACTCCAGCTCAACAACAACCTGAATGTGTTATTGCAGATGATGCACATGATGATGTGCATGGTACAGGTGATGAGAATGCTCCCCAACAGCATGAGTTTGATGCTGAAATTGATGATCCAGATCAGCAGCCACCAGTACCAGAAGATCCACCAACAATTCCACTCAGAAGATCTAGTAGAGATCGAGTTCCTTCCACCAGGTATTCCACAGATCAGTATGTGGTGTTACTATCTAATGGTTTAGAACCGGAGTGTTTTGTAGATGCAATGGAAGATCAGTACAAGAAGGAGTAGATGAAAGCTATGCAAGAAGAGATGGATTCCTTGCATAAGAATCATACATGTGAGTTGGTGAAGTTGCCTAAGGGCAAGAAAGTTTTGAAAAACAAGTGGGTCTACAGAATCAAGCAAGAAGAGCACACGCCGCATCTAAGGTTCAAGGCTAGGCTTGTTGTGAAAGGATTTGGCTAGAGAAAAGGTGTTGATTTTGATGAGATCTTTTCTCCTGTGGTGAAGATGACATCAATCAGAGTGATCCTTGGCTTGGCAGCTAGTATCAACTTGGAGGTTGAACAAATGGATGTGAAGACAACCTTTCTCCATGGTGATTTGGAGGAAGAGATCTACATGGAGCAGCCTGAGGGGTTTCTTGTGAAAGGCAAAGAAGACTATGTGTGCAGGTTGAAAAAGAGTCTCTATGGCCTGAAACAAGCACCAAGACAATAGTATTTGAAGTTTGATTCAGTTATGGGGGAGCAAGGCTACAAAAGGAGTAGCTCAGACCATTGTGTGTACATTAAAAGGTTCTTAGGTGATGATTTTATCATCTTGTTGCTCTATGTTGATGATATGTTGATTGTTGGCAAGAATGTCTCTAGAATTGCAGAGCTGAAGTAAAAGTTGAGCAAGTCCTTTGCATTGAAGGACTTGGGGCTAGCAAAGCAAATTCTTGGGATGAGAATTGAGAGAGACAGAAGTTTCAACAAGTTGTACTTGTCTCAAGAGAAGTATATTGAGAAAGTACTTTGCAAGTTTAGGATGGACAATGCAAAAGCTATGAGCTGTCCTCTTGCAGCTCATTTCAAGTTAAGCACCAAGCAATGCCCTACTACTGATGAAAAGAAGAAGGAAATGCGCAATGTTCCTTTTGCCTCAGCAGTTGGAAGTCTCATGTATGCTATGGTGTGTACAAGGCCTGACATTGCTCATGCAGTACTGTGAGCAGATTTATGTCCAATCCAGGAAGACCACGTTGGGAAGCAATGAAGTGGATTTTGAGGTACCTCCAGGGCAGCACTAATCTGAAACTTTGTTTTGGGAAAGTGATCCTGTGTTGGTTGCATACACGGATGCAGATTGGGCCAGGGATGTTGATAGTAGAAAACCTACTTCAGGGTATTTGATCATCTATGCAGGGGGAGCTGTGTCATGGCAAAGCAAGTTGCAGAAATGTGTTGCATTTCCACAATTGAAGCTGAATTTATTGCAGTGACAGAGGCAAGCAAAGAGCTATTATGGCTGAAAAAGTTTGTTAGAGAACTTGGGTTTGATCAAGGCAAGTATGTGCTGTTTTGTGACAACCAAAGTGTTATTCACTTGAGTAAGCATACATGTTTTCACTCAAGGTCAAAACATATTGATGTTCGTTATCATTGGATTCAAGATGTGTTCAATTCTAAGCAAATGTAGCTTGAGAAAGTCCACACCGATGACAACGGGACAGATATGTTGACTAAGGTGATGACAAGAGGAAAGCTCGAGGTTTGTTGCCGGCTCACTGGCATGACTGTCGAAAGGCAGTGAGACCGTCCATGATGTTGGGAGGGAGAGTTTGTTGGGATATCCCTCCACATGGAGGATGATTTTGGAGACCAGCAAAACAGCCCAAAACAGCCACAAGCCCAGTGCTTGTGCACCGTTGATTTTGGTTGGAATCAACGGTTGAGATTGATCCCAGAAATGATAAAAGGGAGAAAACCCAAGCCTCCATTCTCAGCTGAGCAAGAGAGAAAGCTGTTGCTGTGAGAGAGGAGGTGAGAGCAGAACACAAGAACAACACAACTTGAGAGAAGAGAGGAAGAAGGAGAAGGGAAATCTGTCCAGATTTGGTAGCTCTCAACCGGTAATCTTTCAAGCCGGTGATTGGAGGATCAAACGTGGTTGGATTGGCACCAAAGTTGGTGAGCTCGTTCCTCACTTAGAGTACTTCGATCTGTTAAGTTGGTTTGAGGATTGGTTGAGTAGAGCACTAGATTTGAGAGGGGTTTTGTCAGTTCGGGTCACTGTAGTTTCAGAACAGAGCAGTTTTGGTAGATGATTTATTTGGGGGGTCAAAATGTGTCTGATTGAGCTGAAATTTGGTCAGTGGTTAGGCAACTCGTGGATTTACTTGCGTACCAAAATTCGTGTACAGTGAACCTGTAGTTTGTGAGATATGAACTGATTATCGAGGGGGGCAGAATCTGTGACTTCTCTATTTGGCTGCTGTTATTCTCTTATTAGAAGGTTGTGGTTGTAGTTGATGCCAAGTTTGTAACTTGATGAATGTGTTGCTGCTGGTGTAATCCTTTGGATGCTCTAGAGTAGACTCTTTGTACCCATTATTGATTATAGTGGAAGCTTGGAAGCTTAGAGTGGACCGGTTGGTCCCATTGTTTTTACTCTTCACCTTAAGAAGGTTTTCCACGTAAATCGTTGTGTCTATTGTGCATGTGATTGTTTATTTCCGCTACTGATCTGATGGTAGATGTTCTCCTCATGCTTCGTCATAAGATAAGGGATTAATTGTGCATTATATTAACTCTTTTATTCCAACACCTATAGCCTGTATAGATCGGATTGCAAGGCTGAAAAGCAAATTGAAGTTGCCGGATCAAACAAACACTAAAAGTGCAGGACGCCATGCTAATAAATTGAAATCACTTACAGGGAGACGGAGGGAGGGAGGTACCGCAGCGCGCGTTAGCTGCCGCCTGCTGGCAGAAGTTGAAGGGCCGTCACGTGAATAGAATACGACGCCGAGGCCGCACAGACTGAACTGGACTACGTATGGCTGGTATGGGCCAAAAAGGCGAATACGTATATATACTATAGATGCCTATGCTCATGGGCCCCTCAGGGTCCCCGGCCGTCGCACTGCCTGCCCCTACCCCTAAGACGGGCCTGTGTTTAGCATGGTGGCCGGAATTTTTTTGTTGTTGTTGTCTGCATCTAAGCCGATGATGAGTATTTATGCATCGGTTTATCATAGTGTGATCTAGTATTGTCAGTATTTAATATATTAGATAGAATACTAATTGTATATATTATATGTTTCATAGCCGAATTTAGATGCCCACGTCTTGTTCGGTTCGAGCTCTAGAGTCCTGCTCATCTACGGAAAAGTCCTACGTGCCTTATAAATATAAGGTCACGGCCGATTGCAAACTCTCTAGCCAATCGACGTTATCAATCTATTATTTTCCCGGTGTTATATTTTCTTCTACCTTAGCACACTAGTACATGCTGAACCCTAATCTTCATTAGGGATTGGTAATGTTTGTTGTTTTGCGTTGAAAAACGGTCAGCTCTCCTCTACGAAAGCGAAAAACGCCTTTACTAGTTTGTTCTAGAAACTAGTCACTTGTCATCGTGAAAGAAAGATAGTTATCGTGTTGTTGCGCGAATCAATTTCGCGTGCCACCAGGACCTTCTATCGTAGCTTCGATTCAGACAATCAGATTTTCATCCATATATAGCATCGCACACTTAGACATTCTGACATTATCTATATTCTATCTTTGTAATTAATCGGGATACCACTCATTGTTTTTTCTCATCCATGACACTAGATTCCCTCTAATGAAAGTATATCGGAGAGACTAGTGCCCGGACGACCGGACACGGCTTCCGTCCAGACGCTCGCGCTTGCTGCCCACCCTTTTTCAATAATGTTACCCTCACGTCGCCTATGGAAGCAGCTTCGTGCTTCGCTTCGCCTCGTGCTCCGCGCCTGCTACCTGCCTGTGAATGTAGCTTCGTGCTCCGCTTCGCCTCGTGCTTCGCGCCTGTTGCCACACCCATGGATGCAGCTTCGTGCTCCGCGCCCGCTTCGCTTCCCACGCGCACCTGGGGACCGTTATGCCCAAGGGGGCCACCTTCGCCTGCGCCCCCTTGCCGCGCCCGCTCATGAAACACTTACAACATAAAGCATTTGCTGCAACATACGTCCCAAATAGATGAAACATTTACAACATATGCTTGCAACATATGTGTATATGGGCACTGCAACATATGGAACATCAATATAAAACACTTGCAACATATGTTTGAAACAATTAAAACATTTGAAACATACACTTGCAACATATGTGTATAGCCATTGCAACATATGCAACATCCAGATAAAACACTTACAACATACGTTTAGAACAACTGAAACATTTGAGACGCATACTTGCAACATACTTTGTATAGTCATTGCAACATGCAACACCAGATCTCTTTTGCAATATCCAGATGAAACATATTCAACATATATCTGAAAAGCATGAAACATATGGTGGCAACATGTGCTCATCTACTTGTTGCCCCCAATGGACACTCGTTGACATGGAGCTTGACACCGGCACGGAGCTCGATGCCAGGGCGCGGAGGTCGGACCTCTGCTGTGCACAGCGAGAGTCCGGGCGGGAGGCGCGAGGCGTAAGCGGCGCGAGACGAGAGCAGCGCGAGGCACGAGGCGAGGGTGGGGTGCGCGAGACGCGAGGCGCTGGGGCAGGCGAATCCGTCCGTTCGGCCGGACGGACGCTCAGTAGAGAGCACCAAATTTTTTTTATTTTGGCCCTTTTTTTAGAAAAGTATTTACAATTAGACTCCTGGAGCTAGTTTATAAGCTATACAGACGGTTTGCTAATAAGTAAACCGTTCCTGTAAGAAATAGGAGGCGTCTTAAAAAAAATCTTTTTTTACCGGTATCTTGCGCTCACATCGTCGACTGCGCCCAGGGGTAGAACTGCCGCAGCGGCCCAACAGGGCAGCGGTACGGGCACGTCCGGCGGTGGGTGCTCCGGTCGTAGTAGACTGGCCTGGCGGCGCAGCCATGAGCAGCGTACGGGCAGGGCACCCGGACGGACTCCACCATGCGCTCCAGGCTATGGCTTCTGATGTAGCCATGGCCTAGGTCGACGCGGCACACATGGCACCTTGTGTTGCCGGTGGCCATGAGCTTTTCGCGGCATGTCGAACACACGGCGTGCCCCTCGATGCACTGCATGCAGTAGCCAGTCAATCAACATGCATGTCATATATCCTCCCACAAATATGTGAATTATTACTGTAATATTGTTTAGGACGTCATACCTGGAAGATGGGGGGCTTGAAGGGGAGGTAGCAGACGCCGCAGTCGAAGGCGCCGGCGTCCTCCACCGTCATCGTCGACGTACCATCCACCGCCACGAGATCGTCGGAGTCATCGTCAGAATCGGCCGCCTTCTCCCATGATGACTTCGTCGTCATCGATTATTCTACCTCTCGCTCGCGTGTAGTCTTCGTTTCATATGCCGTAGATATGCAAACAGACTACTTCCGTCATCTATCCATAATTTTTTGTTAGCTATAGCTACTATGAGTATATATACACACAAAGATTGCTTCTTCGAGTTGATGTCGGACGAGGAGCACGCTATCTCAGCAGCTTGTATCCGATCCAGTAACGGTAAACCATCGAAAGACCATATGAAGTCCCGTAGGTCCACGGGACCACGACGATACAAACTTGGATTATACAAGAGTTGTATTTTGTAGTTGTCTATTAGGTTGTGTAGAAGGTAGGCACAGGGAAAGGAACTTTTCTGGATCCTCTTCCATTACCATAAAACAGGATATCCTTGAGGGTCATCAAAACCCATCAAGGAACTTGTAACTAGAGGTTTCGCGCGTGAACTATATATCACTTACCACAGCACCACAATGTCATTTGTGACTTAGTGAATGTTCCTTTCTTTTTATGTTCACTTTAGTAGATCTTGTAATGAATAAAATGGAAAAAAAATCTAAACTACAACTTTGGTTTAGATTGTATCTACATTCGTGTTCATTTGGAAAATTTTCAGAAAACTTAAATTTAGAAGTCTGTTAACTTACAACATAATTTTTGGATTACAAATAATTTTAAATAAAAAAGTCATCAACTACAAAAATTTATATATGTTTGAGCGGGGGAGGGGCATCAACGGTCGAGAGTGGGGGGGTGCCGGCTCTTTTATCCGTGCCGTGCCTGGCCAGCACTACGGGCCAATATGGAACCCCAGGCACGGCACTACGACTGAGCCGTCCCAGGCGCACGATGGGAGATGGGGCCGTGCCTGGGCCAAGCTTTTTAGTGGCGTGCTAGTGCCAGCCCAGCATGCTTGGCCCAGCTGGCCAAGCATACTCTGACATTGCATGTGCGGGCGGACGGAGTGGTGAGAGGTGACACCGTGACATGCGAGGCAAGAGCGTGAGCGCAGAGCCCGAGGACGCCATGGCTGGCCTGGGACGTGTCTATTGTGATTCAGAAATTATTTTATTGATTTTTTTTTGAGTCTGTCTACTACACAACCATGTGTTTTATGCAGTTTCAACACATGAATTTGTTTGCACCATAGGATTAAGATCCAACAGTCTCCAGCATTCTTCTAACTCCAGCCTCCACATATCACAGATAACATATCACAATTTTTTTTCTATGGAAGGCCAAATCATAGATCCGCCGCCGCCGCCGCCACTGCCATTGCCATGGCCGGCGCGGGCGCAGGGAGGCACGCCGGGCGCGGGCACAGGCGTCGCCGCCACCGCCACTGCCATGGCCGGCGCGGGCGCGGGCGCCGGAGCGAGCTCGTCGGTCGCCGGTGGTCACCGGTGAGAAAGAGAGAGGGAGAGAGATACAAAAAAAATACATGTGTTTTTTTGTGCTAAAACACAATGTGTGTTGTATAGCATTTCTGATTTTTTAATATAAGATGGACCAAATTAAATATTTAGAAACCATCTCTTTTCATTTATGGCAAATACATAGATTATAGTTGGCAAATTCATCACAACCAAATAGAGATTACAAAGTATTAAAATGGGTATTATGTTCGGAAACGAAGAGAGTAAAGATGATTAATTTTCATTAGTATACACACTACTTGCCCAATATACCAGGTAGAGCAGCTGTCATTCAAAAGTAGGGACTCAAGCAGAGTTATTAGAAACCTACAGCTCCACATGCAACTACACATCATTTGCCATGTCAGTTGAACTGGGATTGACCCTTACAGAGCAGACACGTCCAGAAACTAAACCAGAGTGGTGGGCGCTGGCATAGATATTCAGCAGGTTCTATAATTTACAGCAATAGTTAAGACGACTAACCAACACTGGTCTATTACTTGATAACAATACGAACTTTGACCTTGATACCCTTGTCATGGTCTTCAATAACTAAATTTGGCACCACAACGACCTGGAAGCAATCGTCAGGTTTAGGAACCCCATTGGAAAGGTCTGTGCGGACTATTCTAAACCTTGATCCCTGGAGTTGCCAATGGTGGATTAACTGATTATTAACACTGCATATCCTGCTCAGATCATAATACAGCTCGCATTGCATTTCCTTTGAGGTCGCTCCCTGAGCACCGCTGCCCGCGGCAGCGTGAGATGATGCGGGCATACGGTTGCCGCGCCACAGTAATCAGGAGCAGGCACTGGATTCTGGCAGTGGAACCTTGATTCTTGTTGCCTGTGGAGCAATCAGCAAGAAGGAAATTGAAGCCATCATGGAGGCAGATGGTTAATTCGTCCTTATCAATGGGCTTGACTGTGGTGATGCATGGCCATTTGTGCGTTGTGCTGCAATGCTCCAGGAGCGCAGCCATGGAGCCTACAAAGCTGCATTCCTCACCAGGGCAGTGGCATGGCGCATGCACGCACATAGAGCGGTGGCTTTCTAGATCATAGTAGAACGGCCTCAAGGCACAGCCATGGGCAGCGTACGGGCATGGGACGCGGATGGACTCCACCAGTCGCTCCATGACATGGCACCGGCGGTATCTGCCGGTGATGACCCTACACACAGGGCACTTGCCCGTGGCCTGGAGCTTGTCACGGCATCGTGAACAGACCGCGTGCCCCACGTCGCACTGCATATGCATGTGTCATCAGCACACATCAAAAGGTATGTCATCCAAGAATGAACCAATACATACACAATATTATCAGAGACAAAGATAAAGCCAGTGCAAGAAATAATATAGCATCGATGCTGTGGATGGTGTTGATTTATTTTACAGATAGATACATATTGCAGCAGTGTTAAAAAAGGAATTATTTGCACCTGCTGTATTTGTGCAGATACAAGGAACATTGGGTTCAGAAGAACCATCAGGAGATGGGATTCGGGTGTACCGCAATACCTGGAAGATGGGGGGCTTCAGTGGGAGATAGCACACGACGCAGTCGAGGGCGTCAGGGTCCTCCACCGTCACATCCACCAACGACGCGGCAGCGCTCTGTGGGTGAGCGCGCGACTCTGAAGCCGGCGCTGTTGCAGGAGTAGAGGATCCTCCGCCGTCGCCGGCTTGCAACTCGATCACCTAGTGCCACTTGATGCAATCTCACAATGCAACGCACTAGAATCACACTCACTCGTAATCGATTCGCACTCTTGCAAACACAAGTGAGTTAGAGGGCATCCAAGCACTCCTACACAAGCCACATAGGCGTGAGGGTGCTCAGCTACCAGCCCAAGGCTGGCCACACATTCCTTTTATAGCCCCAATGGCTAAAATAGCCGTTACCCCTTCCCTGGGCAAAATGCGCACTGACCGGGCGCGCGGGTCATAACGACCGAACGCTGAAACCCAGCGTCCGGCCACTTACAGAGAGGTTCTAGAGACGTTTTCCAGCGACCAGACGCGTCCGGTCATTACTGACCGGACTCTCCCAGCGTTCGGTCGCTTCTGGACATGCTAAAAACACTGATCGGACGTTGTGACCGGACTCGCAGGTGCTGACCGGACGTTGAGGTCGTAGAGTCCGGTCACAGACATTTCAGCGCTAAAATGGCTATAACTCTTAGCTCCGAACTCCGATTTCGATGATCTTGGATATTTTGGAAGGCTTACTCAGAGGGCTACATATTCCACATGCATACTTGATCCAAATCACAATGGATCAAAGTAGTATTCCAATCCAAGGACTATCCTATAGTTCGGAGTACAACGAAAAACCTTTTTCTCTTCTCTAAGTTGGTTCACAACAACTCTAACTTCTCCTTTGCAAATGTGCCAACACAACCAAGTGTGCACCACCATGTGTATGTGTGTTATCTTTTCACAAATATTTTCCAAAGGATTAGCCACTCAACTTGCCACACCACTCGATCCTAGCGATGATGCAAAGTTAGATCACTCGAGTGGCACTAGATGACCGATATGCAAACAAGTTTACCCCTCTTAATAGTACGGTCATCTATCCTAAACCCGGTCATCAACTTCTCTACATACCTATGACTGGTGAAATGAAATACCCTAGGTTATACCTTTGCCTTGCGCATTCCATTCCATCTCCTCCAATGTCGATGCAACACATGCACCAACATGATCAACAATGATATGATCCACTTCATATCATCTTGTGATCATATTGGTTCATCAATCTTGACTTCACTTGCTTTTCACCGTTGCCTTCGTCCATCAGTGCCAAGTCTTGCTCAAGCTTTACCGCCACGCAGTCCATCGCTCCAAAGCCTCTGAATTGCCCTTCACGCTTGCAACGGTCTATCAAGCCAAGTCTTGTCTTGATCTTCTCCACCTTGATCACATGACTCAATGTCATGTCTCATGTGCAATGAGCTCCTTCATCATCACATGTATGAGCTTTGGAACATCTCCAAGCCATTTTCACCTTCATGACATATGTTGCTCACACACATGTACCTATGGACTAATTACCTGTGTATTTCACATAAATACAATTAGTCCACCTTGGTTGTCACTCAATTACCAAAACTACACAAGGACCTTTCAATCTCCCCCTTTTTGGTAATTGATGACAACTCTACAAAGATATGGAAATTAAGCTCTTTTGGATTCATGTTGCTTGCCCAAGCAATTTTACCATGTGTAAATGATTTTGGACAAGTACCACAAACCTGAAATGATAGTATTAGCTCCCCCTACATATGTGCTAGAGTGTTTGTTTTGAAGCTCGCACATATGCATAGATTGAAATTGTGGGAGAGTAATTACTACTAAATGATGCTAAGGTGTATAGAGTAAACCATTGAAGTGTGATATTAATCAGAGTTACACCTTTAAGTTCATCCTTAGCACCATGGTTAGCTAGATATCACTTGGAAATAAAATCACTAGATACCTCGTGAGATCAACATTAAAAGCAAGGTACTAGCATTACTTGTAAAGCATACCAAGTGTCTAGCTATCATCTTATGCATGCTAGTTATCAAATCATCAACACCACACAAGCATGCATATTGAATTTGAAAGCTTATGCAATGCAAGAAAGCACATGAATATGCACATAACAAATGCAATCAATCAAAGTTTATGAGCTTGCTCCCCCTACTTGTGTGCTTCTCTTGTCTAAGAATTTTGATCCATCTCTTTTCTTCAAGGTTGCTCCCTCTTTGTCCATGTCTATGTCCATGTCCAACCTCTACTTCTTTGTCTCAATCTCTCCCAAAGCTTTCATATCTTATATCTCCCTCTTGTACAATATCAATCTCAAAGCTTTCATATCTTTATACAATCTCTCCCCCTTTGTCATCAATTTCTATAAAAGGTGTGCTTCTCATTGATGCAATGGTATGCATTTGGGGTAGATGGTTGAGGCTTCAATCTTGCATTTTTTATGGACATCACTTGATTGTTGGAATGACACCACTTGTAGACACCACTTGTAACTTGTACCACTTGTATCTTATGTAGGGCTTCTTGAGATACCACACATAGGATATTTGATCTTGATATCAATTTGTGTGACACCTCCCCCAATGTGATAACATGGGTCATCCATTTGAGACACTTGAGCCCTTGTAGGTGAGGGATGCATTCTTCATTTGATGTTCACTTAAAGTTAAGGATCACTTGTGGAACCATCGTCTTGCATGATTGATACCACGTGTAGATGTGATACCACTTGAAAGAATCTTCTAATATTGAACCACTTGTTGGATTTATTAATAAAAAACCATTTCTTGAACATTTGCTCTCTTCATGAGTACCACTTATAGGATATCATTTGTGAGTTGATCTAGACATCACTTGTAGATTCTTGATGAAATACTTGAGTCTAGATACCACTTGTAACAAACAAACTAGATATCCATTTGTATTATTGTCTTGTGCTTGTACTCTTATCACTATCATGAGCTTCTATGGTTGACTTGAACTAAATTGATTTGCCTAAGCTTACAAGTCCGGTTTGAACTAATGGCAAGCTTCTTCACACCTCTTGCAAGAGTTATCTTGCCAATGTTGTACTTGTCTTTTCTTAGCAATTCAAATTAAATCAAGTACTTGGGTTCACTAGCTCATGAACAAATTCATATACTAACCACTAGATCAAGTAATCATTCAAGCAATAGTGGTAGGCTATGAATTTAAACATTTCATTTGTTATGCATGATCCTATGAAGCATGTACTATATGCACTAACCGCATACTAGTAAGGGATGAAATGATCATGCACATTACAATGATACCTTTGCTATGTTGGAGTAGAGGATAGTCACATAGATTCCAATTCATTACTCCAATAGCAATGTGAAGTCCAATTATAAGTTTGGTGAAGACCAATAGATACCATTTTGAATTCCATTCTTCACCCATATGAAATGAATACCACTTATGATCAAGTGCACTTTCTTGTTGTGGCTGGCTTACTTCTTCTTTTCATCTTTACTTGCATGAGAGCGTCAATTTGAGAATACCACTTGAAATATCATGACTAGCTCTCTTTTGGGTGTTGCTTGCTTTTCTTGATCAACCCCTTTTGATTGCTTCAACTAAACATCTCAAATATTTCTTGGATCACCACTTCCATGTTAGCCTTTCAAGTACCACACTTGGTTTACCTACTCATAGGCGGCAAGCCCCTACACTAGGGAGAAGTGACCTCTCTCCAAGAACTATTCTTGATACTCACTTGAAATAACTTGATTGATTGATCCAAGTGATGGACTTAACTTGATGAGTAACCTCGATTCCTTCTTTAAGTCCTTTTCTTTCTACCTGTTTAAGTCCATTTCTTTCCACCAAATGATTTCCAATAGTCACTAGCACTCAAACTTTATCTTCATCTTGAGCTTGGTCTTGATCTTCAATTTGAGTACCAAATATGTGCAAAGTACACTCCACAATCAAATAACATTGTACTATTTGCTTGTCATGCTTGTAGATTATCTCAAAACCAAACTTAGGTACCTCAAACACTTGTAAACATATTTCCAACTTGAGGACCTTTCAATCAAAGTCACTCTAGATGAATCCAACATTTGTTACTTTTCTGGCAGATTCTGTACCCTTCAAAGAAATAAGCATATCTCCCAAAGTACAAATCCAAATACCATAAAATTTGGTGGAGATGTGCTTCATTAAGTTATATAGTAGCTGTAAAAATTTGAGCTTTGTTTGACTTCTAGATTGCTACCAGATTTCAATTCATCCACCACTGCTATATGCTAAAACTGCTGTACTATAGCTGACAAGATCTACTCCAAAACTAAAGCATCTCTTATCCAATTCTCATCAAATTTGTACAGAATCTTATACCATAAGTCTAGAGTATGTACACCAATTTTTATACCAATCCAATAAGTTTTGATCACTCAAACATGGCTAAGATCACAGCTCACTCAGATTTTCAATATAGGACATATTTCAATCACTTGAGCTATACTTCATCAAATATGAATCAAACTTGAAACTAACTCGTTTGAATACTTTCACAAGACATAAATCCATTCAATCCACTTACTAAATGTTATCTTATGAATTTATCCAACACAAATCAATCCAAACTTGACTACTAATCAATTATCCATTCAATTATCTCATAGCAAGTAACATTGCATATTTATCCAATTCAATCAACTCATATGCACCCAAATGAAATGATCAACAAGAGATATACCTTAGCTAGCTCATGATCATCAACTAGCAAGCTTCAACTCAATTATTTGCAAGTCATCAAATATATCCAACAACTTGAATTATAGCACTTGTATGTTGATAGCACTTAGACTTCACTCAATTTTCATTTGGCATTGGGTTTGGATGTCCACTGAGCCTCATAACTTGATTCAACATATGATGAACAATGTGAGATCAATTGAATCAAGTCTCTAATACCGATGGTACCTACAAACAATCATCCACTTTTTGATGGTACCCAAACAATTTTGGGTCCTCTCAAGTTAGGTGCAACATACTTAGGCATAGCCTTAGTATGAATAGCGGAATGTTTTGCAATAGCAACCATAGAGGTACCATTACCACCCTTCCTAAGCATAGAATCATCATTAATTGAAATAGGCCTAGGGGTGTTACCTAGGGGACATGAATGTGCCATGTGTCCCCTTTCCCGGCATGAGTAGCACTTTTTCTTTGATTGAGCCTTCTCTTCCTTGCTCATGTGGTGCTTCTCATTGCCTTGCCTCTCATGGATTGCTTGAGCCTTCTGATAAAGCTTGGTAGGACACTTAGAGGCAAAGTGTCCCGTACTTCCACACTTGAAGCACTTGATGTAAGCATAATCTTTCTTCTCGTCTTCATTCTTGCTCATCATCTTGGCATCTTGAGTTTGCATTGGATGCCTTGCCTTTCCACCCCTTCTTGTTTTCTTCTTCTTTATCATCAAATCACCACCATCTTCATGGTTGATCTTGATTTGCTCTTGGGGTGTCTTCTCTTGCTCAACTTGTGGTTTTGGTTGAGGCGCTTCTAGTTGCTTCACCAATTGCTTGGTTGGGCACATTGAGGTAAGGTGGCCCCAAGTGCGGCACTTGAAGCACTTCACATGCTTAAGCCTCTCTTCTTCTTTTATCTTCTTGAGCTTCTCAATGTTAGGGCAATCATTTGCAAGGTGTCCCGCTTCATGACACCGGTAGCACATGGTATGAGAGAGCTTTCTTTGTTGTATCTTCTTCATCTTTCTTTCTCTCTTTATTTCGCCCTTTGTCATCTTCTTCTTGAAGCCAAGGCCACACTTGTCACCATAGTTTCTTTGAGTCTTCATGTGCTCAAAGGTGACTTTTGAGTTGTAGCACCTCTCTAACTTGTTGCTCAATTTCTTCACTT
Source organism: Miscanthus lutarioriparius (assembly GCA_904845875.1). Lineage (NCBI taxonomy): Eukaryota > Viridiplantae > Streptophyta > Magnoliopsida > Poales > Poaceae > Miscanthus > Miscanthus lutarioriparius. The sequence goes on from CAJGYO010000016.1 coordinate 65,412,975, forward strand.
CATTTTTGAGCTCATTGTTCTCTTTCAAAAGTTTAGTTTCACAAGACATAGAAGTAGAACAAGCATCCAATTGTGAAGAACATGGCATTTCTAATAAATCATCACAAGAGGTGGATACATGCTTCTTGCCTACATCACAAGGGTTAGCACAAATATGTGATTGATCAATTGACCCATGTGATGAGCTCTCACTAGTTTTAGTTTTTCCATTAGAAATCTCCTTAGTGAGAAAAGCATGGTCTTGTACCAAGTTATCATGAGCAACACTAAGTTCCTCATGAGCCAATTTTAGCTCCTCATGTGAACAAGTAGTAACATAAAGTAGATGCTTTTGTTGTTCACATGTGTTCTTTAGAAAAGAGTTTTCAATTTTCAATTTCTCAGTTTTAGCCATCTCTTTTTCTAAAGCTTTGATCATGCAACCATATCTATCTAGAAGCTCCTCATATGAATCAAGATCAATCACATTTGTATTAGATACCTTAGTGTCACCTTGTGACATGAAGCAATGTGATGTAGTTGGAGAGCTTGAAGAAACATCACTCTCATACCCCGAGCATGATCCATCATTATCACCATCAAGTGTGCATGGAGTAGCATCATCATTGGCATCACTTGTGGCATCATCATCAATCTTGTCAAGTGATCTTGTGATATGATCATTATCATCATCACTTGACCATAAGGTGGAGCAATCTTTCTCAATCACCACATTGTGATCATGCTCGACACACTCATGCTCCTCCTTCTTGGGCTCATCATCAACATCGGAGACCGTCTCATACTTCTCATTGAGATAACTCCAAATCTCATGGGCGGTCTTCATGTCAATGATCTCTCCAAAGATGTTATCATGCAAGGATCTATTCATGATGTTAGTAGCTTGGATGTCGAGATCTAGTCATTTCTCTTGTGCTTGAGTTAGATTATCTTCATCCAACACATGAGAAAAGCCTACATCTACCATCCACCACATTTGAGGGCAAATAAACTTAAAATTGCATATCATCCAACTCTTCCATCGTGTAAAGTGTGTGCCATCAAAAATGTGTGGACAATCAACATCTAGCCCATAAGCCGCCATCCTCTCGGGTTGGTGAAGACCATAAATGAGAGACCTATCTCTGATACCACTTGTAGGGTCGAGATGGTAACTAGAGGGGGGTGAATAGTCGTTTCTAAAACTTAATCGTGTCAGCTAACCGAAATAAGTGCGGAATTAAAACTATCGGTCTAGCCAAGACTACACCCCTTTATCTATGTTCTCTAGCACCTTGCAAAGATCCTAATTAAGCAACAAAGGTGTCGGCCTAACTAGAGCTCACCTAACCAATTCTAAGAGCAAGGTCACACAAATCTATGCCACTAGTATTTCAAGCAATGAGGGAGCTCCTACACATGCTAGTAAGCAAAAGCACAAAGCCAACTAAGCTCACTAACAATGCTCAATAACAAGACAACCAATGCCAAATTAGAGAGCGCAAATACTTAGCTACACAAACTAAGCAAAGTGACTAACAAGGTTACACAAACCAAATTAGCCACGCAAGGGAGCTACTTCTATGCTACACAAGCAAGAAGGTAACTAGTGAGCTACACAAGCTAACTAATTACAAGAGCAACTACACAAGCACAATGTATATAAAAGTAATCACAAGCTAGTGTAAGGGGATTGCAAACCAACGAGAATAACAAGGTTGACATGGTGATTTTCTCCCGAGGTTCACGTGCTTGCCAACACGCTACGTCCCCGTTGTGTCGACCGCTCACTTGGTGGTTCGGTGGCTAATTGGCATCACCCGCTAAGCCCACACGTTGGGCACCACAAGAACCTACCCCGAAAGTGAGGGTAGCTCAATGACACGCTCAACTAGAGTTGCTCTTCGCGGCTCCCACGGGGCGAGCACAATACCCCTCACAAAGCTCTTCTCCAAACCACCGCACAAGCTTCTTGCGGGCTTCGATGGAGACCACCACCAAGTTGTCTAGGAGGTGGCAACCTCCAAGAGCAACAAGCACCACCGGCTTGCAACTCGATCACCTAGTGCCACTCGATGTAATCTCACAATGCAACGCACTAGAATCACACTCACTCGCAATCGATTCGCACTCTTGCAAACACAAGTGAGTTAGAGGGCATCCAAGCACACCTACACAAGCCACATAGGCGTGAGGGTGCTCAGCTACCAGCCCAAGGCCAGCCACACACTCCTTTTATAGCCCCAAGGGCTAAAATAGCCATTACCCCTTCACTGGGCAAAACGCGCACTGACCGAACGTTGAAACCCAGCGTCTGGTCACTTACAGAGAGGTTCCAGAGATGTTTTTCAGCGACCGAACGCGTCCGGTCATTACTGACCGGACTCTCCCAGCATTCGGTCACTTTTGGACACGCTAAAACCACTGACTAGATGCTGTGACCAGACTCGCAGGTGCTGACCAGGCGCTGAGGTCGCAGAGTCCGGTCACAGACCTTTCAGCGCTAAAACAGCTATAACTCTTAGCTCCGAACTCCGATTTCGATGATCTTGGATATTTTGGAAGGCTTACTCAGAGGGCTACATATCCCACATGCATACTTGATCCAAATCACAATGGATCAAAGTAGTATTCCAATCCAAGGACTATCCTATAGTTTGGAGTACACCGAAAAACCTTTTTCTCTTCTCTAAGTTGGTTCACAACAACTCTAACTTCTCCTTTGCAAATGTGCCAACACCACCAAGTGTGCACCACCATGTGTATGTGTGTTAGCTTTTCACAAACATTTTCCAAAGGATTAGCCACTCAACTTGCCACGCCACTCGATCCTAGCGATGATGCAAAGTTAGATCACTCGAGTGGCACTAGATGACCGATATGCAAACAAGTTTACCCCTCTTGATAGTACGACCATCTATCCTAAACCCGGTCATCAATTTATCTACATACCTATGACCGGTGAAATGAAATACCCTAGGTTATACCTTTGCCTTGCGCATTCCATTCCATCTCCAATGTCGATGCAACACATGCACCAACATGATCAACAATGATATGATCCACTTCATATCATCTTATGATCATATTGGTTCATCAATCTTGACTTCACTTGCTTTTCACCGTTGTCTTCGTCCATCGGTGCCAAGTCTTGCTCAAGCTTCACCGCCACACGGTCCATCGCTCCAAAGCCTCTGACTTGCCCTTCACGCTTGCAACCGATCCATCAAGCCAAGTCTTGTCTTGATCTTCTCCACTTGGATCACATGACTCAATGTCATGTCTCATGTGCAATGAGCTCCTTCATCATCACATGTGTGAGCTTTGGAACATCTCCAAGCCATTTTCACCTTCATGGCATATGTTGCTCACACACATGTACCTGTGAACTAATCACCTGTGTATCTCACATAAACATAATTAGTCCACCTTAGTTGTCACTCAATTACCAAAACCACACAAGGACCTTTCACCAGTGCCTTAGCGGCCGCCGTTGGTCGACATGGCACTCACCCCGCCCCTCGTTCTACCTACCGCGAGTAGGAGCCACTGCCACCGCGGTAGGACCGTCTGACCCCTGGGCTCTACGGTGATGGCGAATTTTCCCTACCGCGTCTTGCTTTGGCTCGCTAGCCGCCATGGGTGAGCCTCGCTCACGTTCGGTCACTTCGGTTCAAACATGTCATGCCGATCTTATAGATCCAGTCTCCTGTGCGCGTGTGTGCGTGCTGCTGCTAACCAAGCCATGCCACTCCATTTTAACCCGCTCATGCGCCTTGTCCACAGCATAGCCCGGCCAGAGCACCGCGTCGCCGCCCACCGGTCCACCTAGCTCTAGGTGTTTACAGCCTGGGTCTTCACACATGAGAGTGGTTTAGGAAGTCAATTAGGCGCTCCATCTTCCTCATCCTCGTCCAAGCGTTATTGATGGCCAATTTGGCATTTTCTTGCCGCCGGCCTTGAAAGCCGCCGCAACAGATGGGCTGGGGGTAAGTCCGAATATGTGGGGAGAGAGCTCCAATTGGTGTTGTCCCTGAACTCACCTTGACCCCCCTCAGCATGGTGCTCGTGTTGTTTTGTCCAGGGAGTCCGCCACCAGAGCAGTGGCGCACCGGTGTCACGCTCGCCACGCCGCTGTGAGGTGCGGGCGCACGTGGCTGGGTCGCCTCGTCGCTCCTCTACCTCAACCACCACCGCAACATGAACCCTGGTGAGCTACTGGTGCTCATCCGTCACCGCCACCACCTCGGTAGAGCCTTAGGTCACCGGAATGAGCAAGCCGTGGCACGGCTCCGCCCCTCGTCGAGGCTAGCCCTCGGTAGTGCGCCGTTAAGATCCTCACCGCTACCTAGGAGTGCGCGCTTATCGGTAGGCAAAGGTCGGCTCCTTACCCCTGTGGTAGCGAGCTCGGGGTGCCCAGTGTAGCCGCCCATGCCACTGGTCGCCATGCCGGCAAGTGCGGGTGAAAGCTCTAGTTTGGTTTTGGTGAATTGATGAAACCATAAGTGATAACCTAGTTTATCAAAGTGATTATGAGATAGGTAGCACTACTCCAAGTGATGAAGCAAATGAAGATCGTGACATGGTGATGGTGATGCCATGGTGATGATCAAGTGCTTGGACTTGGACAAGAAGAATGAGAAAAACAAAAAGCTCAAGGCAAAGGTGAAATTCATAGGAACTTTTCGGTTTAAGTGATCGAGACACTTAGTGAGTGTGATCACATTTAGGATCGATAGCTATACTATTAAGAGGAGTGAAACTCGTATTGAAATGCGGTTATCAAAGTGCCACAAGATGCTCTAACTCATTGCATATGCATTTAGAATCTAGTGGAGTGCTAATACCCTCGAAAACATTTGTGAAAATATGCTAATACATGTGCACAAGGTTATACACTTGGTGGTTGGCACATTTGAGCAAGGGTAAAGAAGATAGAGTTGAAAAGGAGTTGATTGCGCTAGTCACAAGGTGATCGAACGCGTCCGGTATTCTAGCCAGGCGCAGGCAGTGTTGTCGAGGTGACCGAACTCTGGCTCAATGGAGTGACCAGACGCTGACGAGTTACTATTCAGCGTCAGGTCAAAGTAATATAGCCTGAAGTAGGATTGCAAACAGCGGCCGGACATGTCCGATCGCCACACCGGACGTGTTCAGTGTGAACCAGCAAGTCTTCGTTTTTCAGCGTAATAATTGATCGGACGCCGGGAGCGTCCGGTCGGTCCAGAGCGGCTCCGGGAGCTCTCTGGACTCGACTGGATGTTGCATCTCCCACATTCGGTCCGATGTGACCGGATGCGTCCGGTCGGCCCAGAGCGGCTCTGGGAGCTCTCTGGACTCGACCGGACGCTGCGTCTCCCGTGTCCAGTCGGCCACACTGGATGCGTCCGGTCGTTGTTGAGCGGATAGCCATTGGGCGTCAATGGCTAAACAATTTGAAAGGGACACATGGTGGTCAGGCTACGATAGGACGCAGTGACCGGATGCGTCCGGTCGCCACACCGGACGCATCCGGTGCACACGGCCGTCGCGTCCGGTTGTCCCATAGTCAGCCCAATAATTGAGCCAATGGCTCTATTGTTTGGGGTGTCTATAAATATCATTTGGCCAGCTCTAGCTCACTCTCTTGGCCATTTTGCATTGACATAGCAACCATGTGAGCTTAGCCAGAGCCCTCCTACTCATCTCCATCATTGATTCATCATCTTTGTGAGATTGGGAGAGAATCCAAGTGCATTGCTTGAGTGTTTGCATCTAGAGGCACTTGGTGTTCGTGTTTCACTATGGGACTCTCTTGTTACTCTTGGTGGTTGCCGCCACCTAGACAGCTTGGAGCAGCGAGGATCGTTGAGCAGAGGTTGGTGATTGTCACCGGCTCCGATCGTGGTTAGCAAAAAATTGACAATTCTCGCACCGATGAACGAATGCCTCGGCATCGGCAACTATAGAAGGCCAATAGAAACCAGCTCATAAGGCTTTACCAACCAGTGTTCTTGAGGCTACGTGATTGCTGCAAGTGCCAGCGTGGATCTCCTTGAGTATCTTCTCGCCCTCTTCCATGGAGACACACTTCTGGAGTAGCTCTCCCTTGGCGTTCTTGTGATATAACTTTTCGTCAACTAGGACGTAATGCTTGCTACGGCGAGTGGGGCATTCTCTCTCTGTGTGGTCAGCCGGGACATCTGCAGTGGTGAGGTATTTGATGAAAGGTTCCCTCCAAGGACCGCTGTGACTAACGGCTTGGCAGGTGGCTTCTCTTGGACGCCTTCTTGCCCCTGCTTGATGGATGGCGTCACGAGGCCCTGGATGAACACTCTAGCAGGAACTTCAGCTTGGGTCGACCCTAACTTTGACAGCTCCTTGGCTACTTGGTTGTCAGCCCGGACCACATGGTGGTACTCGATATCATAGAACTTGTCTTCTAACTTTGTTATCGTGGTGCAGTAAGCGTCCATCTTCTCATTGGTGCAATTCCAATCTTTGTTGAGCTGATTGATCACAAGGGCAGAGTCACCACACACCTAGAGGCGTTTAACACCGAGCTAACAGCTATACTGAGACCATGAAGTACCGCCTCGTATTCGTATTATTGGATGCTCGGAAGTATAGGCGGAGAACGTAGCGAAGCTTATCCCCCGACGGTGAGATGAAAAATGCGCCTGCCCTAGCACCGTCGAGGTTGAGAGACCCATCAAAGTACATGGTCCAGTGCTCGGGGTGGTCGACCGAGATAGGAGTCTGCATATTCGTCCACTCGGCGATGAAGTCGGCGAGCGCCTGTGACTTGATTGTGTGGTGAGGCCTGAAGTTGATGGTATAGGTGTCGAGCTCGACCACCCATTTAATGATGTGGCCGCTGGCTTCCTTGTTGTGGAGGATGCCACCGAGCGGGTACTCAGTAACTACCGCTATGTGGTAGGCGTCGAAGTAATGACAGAGCTTCTGGGATGGGATCAGGATGGCGTACAGCAACTTCTAGACCTGGGGGTAGCGAGTCTTAGACTCATTGAGGACCTCACTGATGAAGTAGATTGGGCGCTGGACTTTGTATTCATGTCTGGCCTCTTCTTGTTCAACAACGATGGCAGTGCTAACTACCCGGTTGGTCGCTGCGATGTAGAATAGCAGGGTTTCATCCTTTTGGAGGGCGATCATGATTGGAGGTGTGGTGAGGAACTGCTTGAGCTCGGTGAATGCCTTGTCAGCATCCTCCGACCAGACAAATTTCTCTTGAGCCTTGAGTAGCTTAAAGAAGGGGAGTCCCTTTTCGCCTAGATGGGATATGAAACGACTTAAAGCCGCCATGCACCCCGTTAGCTTCTGGATGTCCTTGACATAGGTCGGTGGCTTCATGTTGGTCACCACCGCTATCTTCTCTAGGTTGGCTTTGATGCCGCGGCGACTAATGATGTTGCCTAGTAGGATACCGGATGGAACGCCGAAAATGCATTTAGTGGGATTCAGCTTCCATCGGTACACTTTCAGGGCTTTGAAAACTTCGGTGACATCGGCGATGACAGTGTCGGTAGTCTTAGACTTAACCACCACGTCATCAACGTAGGCCTCGACATTCTTCCCGATCTAGTCCTTGAGGCAGCGCTGGATGGCTCTTTGATAAGTCACACCCATGTTCTTGAGCCTGAAGGACATGGTCATGTACAAGTGGGCGCCGAAGGGTGTAATGAACGACGTCTTGATCTGGTCTTCTTCCTTCAGCATGATCTAGTGATAACCAGAGTAGCAATCTAAAAAGCACAGGAGCTCACAACTGGCTGTAGAATCTATGACCTCGTCAATGCGAGGTATGCCGAAGGGGTTTTTAGGGTAGTGTTTGTTGAGATCGGTGTAATCAACACACATTCTCCATTCTTTATTCTTTTTTCTTACAAGAACCAGATTGGCTAACCACTCTGGATGATACACCTCTTTGATAAAATCGGCAGCTAAGAGCCGGGTTATTTCTACCCTAATGGCCTCCTTTTTGTCCTACGTGAATCATCGAAGCTTCTGCTTGATCGGCTTGGCGGTCGCCAAGACATTTAAGGAGTGCTCGATCAGCTCCCAAGGCACGCCGAGCATGTCCACCGGTTTCCATGCGAACACGTCAACATGCTCCCTTAGGACGCTGACGAACGTGTCTTCCTATTTGGGGTCGAGGGCGGCCTCAATCCGAACAATCTTAGACTGGTCGCCAGGGATGAGGACCACTTCCTTCACCTCCTTGGACTTGGTTGACGCTCGAGCAGCCTCCATGGTAGGGATCTCCAGGTCCTGCGGGGAAATCTACTGTGAAGACGCGAGGCAATCCTGCATGCAGATGAAGATATCAGTGGCCTCAGCGAGAGCAAAGCTTTCCTTCTCACAGGAGTAGGCGACGTCGAGGTTGGCGCGCAGGGAGAGGACCCCCTGCTCCGTCGGCATCTTCAACACCAAGTACGTGTAGTGCGGTACGGCCATAAACTTGGTGAGGGTTGGTCAGCCAAGGATGGCATGGTACGTTGTGCTAAAGTTGGCAACCAGGAAGTTGACGTAGTCGACGTGGAAGTGCTTGGCGGTGCCGAATTGTACCGGTAGTGTAATCTATCCCAAAGGTAGGGATGTTTTTCCGGGAATGATCCCCTAGAACGGAGAGTCCATGGGGGTAAGGTCTTCTTTCTTGATCCCTAGCTCCTCTAGGGACCCAACGAAAAGGATGTTGAGGGCGCTCCCTCCGTCGATGAGGACCTTCTAGAAGCGGACGTCCTTCATGATGGGATCTAGGACGAGTGGGAAACTCCTTGGGTATGGGATATCCGACCACTGGTCGGCCCTAGAGAAGGTGATTGGGTGCTCCGACTAGTCGAGGTATTTGGGATCAGCGATGGGGCCGTCATACGTAGCGACCGACATGACACGTCAAGCTATAAGCTTCTGCTCCCGCTTGTCTTCAGAGACAGCTCTCCCACCAAAGATGGTGGCGACGGTCTTGGTGGGGTCCTGGTAGGTTGGGCCCTTGTTCTTGCCTCATTCTCCACCTTGACCATCTTTGGTCTCATCGTCTTCATGTTGTGGCTTCTTTGATGATTCGCCACCGAGCGCTATTTTTAGGCCTCTGCACTCTCGCATGGTGTGCTTGCCATCCTTGTGGATATGGCATGGGCCATCTAGCAGCTTGCCAAAGTCAGCGTCGTAGGTACGCTTGGCACGGGCGTTGACGGTGTTGATGGAGTTATCAGGCCAGCGATGGTGGTCTTGTCTGCCTCTCGAGCTATCCAGGCGGTCATCATGCCGGGGCTCGCGGTCATCTTGGCGGTGGTCGCGGTCATCGCGGCGGCGGTCGCCGTTGTCGTGGTGGTGGTCGCGGTCGTCGTAGCGCCTGCCTTCACGACGGTCATCGTCGTGGTGTTGGTGGTGAGTGGAGCGGGCAGCCCATTCAGCTTCTTCGATGTCAGCATATTCGTTTGTTGTTTGTATCAGCTCGCCGATGGTTGTGGGCCTCTTACGGTACAACTTGCCATGGAGTTGCTCATGCCGGAGCCCCCTGGTGAAAGCGACGATGGCCTCGGCGTTAGTGATGTTGGGAACATAATTTCTTATCTCTGAGAAACACCTGATGAAGTCGCGTAGGGCCTCCCCGAAGGATTGATGAAGCTTCTCCAGGTCATACTTGGTGCCGGGTTGTTCACACATGGCCATATAATTGTCGGTGAATACTTTCTTGAGGTCATCCCAAGATCGGATGGAATTCTCCCGTAGGCTGAGGAGCCAGTTGTTCGCAGACTGGTTAAGCATGATGGGTAGATAGTTCACCATGACGTCTTCGTCTCCTCCTGCGGCTCTTATGGTGATCTCGTATAGAGTTAGCCACTGAGCGGGGTTGGCCTTTCCGTCATAAGTGTTAACACAAAGAACCTTGAAACCCACAGGCCACCGAACGGCTCGGAGCCTTTCCGTGAAGGGATGAAGTCCTGATGCACCGGCGGGAAGTGGCGCTTGACGGGCAGCAAATCCCACATGTTCAGCATCAAACTGCTAGCGGCGCTCCATCTCTGCTTTGTAGCGTGCAGACCTGTTGTTTTCGATGTGGCCACGGACATCTGCGCCGGCGTTGATGTGGTCACGAAGGTCGCGAGGGGGTTGATTGACCTCCTAGTTGTGGTTGCCGCCCTGACCTCCCTGGGGGCGCGATGGGCTGCCGTCGTGGAGTGAATGAGCTTCATAGTTGCCTCTGGGTCCTCCATGGAGGTAGGGACCTCTAGCCTGAGGTCGAGGGCCCTCGGTGCCATGATACTAGCCTCCTCCGTCACGGTGGGACTGGCGGCTATGAGCTGATGCGGTGGAATAAGATGGGGTGTTGTTTCGGAACTTGTTGACTTTGACTTGCGCTGCTATGATATGTGCTCGGACCTTCTCGACCTCTGGAGTGTGAGGGAGTTTGTCAAGCTCGTTGAAAGCGACGGCTAGATTGGTGCTTGGAGTCTAGTAGACTGGTTGGTCGCCCACCATGTCAAACGCCTCCTCCAGATTACGTTGATGGCGGGGCGGGCCGCGACGATCTTCATCGGCCAGTTGGGCTGCTTCTGCATCTCGGCGACGTTGGCGATCGGCGTTCTTCGCTAGACGAGCTTCGCGCTCTTCAGCGGTTTCGCCGTCCTTGGTGGCGCTATCATGTCTGATGTGGAAAATCATGCCCCCGAACCTCGGAGGGAAAGCAGGGCAGCTTGACACGGTCTTGGTTGAGCCCTTGGAATAATCGTTGGGGCTCTCGTTCAGAACGTTATGGAGGGATTCGGTCAGAAGAGAGGGATCATCCGAAAGCTAGTGAATAGCCACCATATTGACCACGGGCGCGGGCTGACCGGAGTCAGTCGGGTCGATCATGTAGAGGTCGGTGACGTGGTCGCGCTCGACGTGGTCAACAAAGAGGTGGTGGATGGCGTTCTGGTACGTAGATCCCGCACTCTCCAGCCCAAAAGGATAGGGCTTCAGTGGGTCCTCCATCAGGGCCTCGTAGTCGGCCAAATGTAGGCTGGTAGCAGGAAGTGGTTGGCGCCGCACCGTGCTCCCCTCTAGAGTGGCCATGATCACCAAATTGGAATCTGGCCGCCTTGAACGATGTGGCCGAGCAGGTCGCTCGGTTGCAGCGGCTTGGTGAGTACGGGAAATTCATCGCTCGCTCTAGATTGATCTGAGATCGAATCCACGAGGAGCTAGCATTCCGCTAAGCGGTCTGTGACCCGATCGATGGATCCAATCAGATCATCATTGCTGATGGATCTCCTAACCCAGCGGCGGGGCGCCGGGACCGGAGTTGTCGTTGCAGGTGTTGGCGTGATTGGCGCAGGATGATCCTGCACCGTCTCCACGATCTCCTCGTTGCCGTCGGGGCCGATGACCCAGGTCATGGATCTGACCGTGAAGATCTGGCCCGGCTCGGGAAAGGCCATGGAGCTCGGAAAAGTGACCAACTGGTACGCCATGAATTCAGCACGCACACCCCCTACCTGGCGTGCCACTGTCGACAAAATACGTCCGGTAGTCTACCGAGGGATATGCCCACGGTAGTAGATGAATCGGTGGAGGTGCGCGTGAGGGAACTGGATGGTGACAGAACGCAAGACAGCGATTAGACAGGTTTGGGCCGTCAGCTTGACGTAATACCCTACGTCCTGTGTCTTTGTGGATTGTATTGCGTATGATCAGATGAAAACGAGGGGGTCCCTACTCGCCTTATATAGCTCGGGGGTAGGGTTACAGATCGGTTATTTCTATCCTGATCGATTTTGCAAGATAGGAAGTTACAGATATTATGGGATCTGGCATATCCGAGCGGGTCTCCTAGATCACCGAAGATCTTCACGTGGTCTTGCGAGGCACGCCAACCTGTGTCGTGCCTTGTACGGCGCAGTCTTGTAGGTCGGGCCTACACCAGTGGCGTGGCCTATGCACAGTCTTGTGGGCTGGACCTCCCCTAGCGGCTTGGCCCATGTACAGCCCTAGTCGTATCGGGGGTTATACCCCCACAATGCTAGAGCACAGGTGAGCGGTGGGCTAGTACATTTCTGATTCTGTAATTCATATGGTATATAGCTTGTTGGTGAATATACTTTTAGAAATTGGTTGTATGCGTGGAATATTGCCTCAAAGTAATAAGTTATATGCGTGATAAGTTTAAGCCAATTTGTTTCTATATAGGTATTGCCATATCATGTTAATCTGTTTTGGTAATATCATGGTGGAGTATATATTATTATATTACGGTATTAATCTATTTTGTATGTCCCATATGGTTTTTTTAATATGATTGTTCTTGAAATAACCATAGAGTTGTAGATCATATGCATATGCCCACTTTAAATACTTACATATTTAATACAACCACCCTAATTATTAGCCATCCTCCCATTCAGCTGCATGCCTGCAGCCCACTTGATGACTCACTGGTGAGCTCAATGAGAATGAGAAGTACTAGGAGTGAATTGTAAGGTGCATAGGCTTCTATTGTCTGGAACGGAAATTCTTTTTTTTTTCTTTTGCCATGGCATATGTTGTCCTGGTACAGGGCTTCTGAGAAGGGGACTTTCCTTGACTGCAAATAAACGTCAGTACCAACACTCTTAACTGTTCAAGTCTGTTGTGCATTTTAACTTGTGTTCTGTTCCAGCAGCACCAGCTGAGGAGAGCGAGTTGACAGGTCCACCCGATCACGGATGTCTGAGCGGTACTCCTCGGGCACCATGCCGGCTGGAGGGCAAGAGCCAAACCCGATGCGATCCGCTCTCGTCGACGCAGGAGGATGGGAGCCTTCCTACACCCCAGGAGGAAGAGGATGGGAGCCTTGGGGCACCGCAGGAGGCGGCATCGAGAATGGCTCTTTGTCAGGCTCGGCAATGATATGCATGATGTGACGGTGGCCGACGAGGACATCGACGTCCTAGAGTGCAGCATCTGCTACCGCCCGCTGAAGCCACCCATCTTCCAGGTACATAGGTCCTGCTAATCTGGACATTTCCCGCGTCGTCGATCCGTTTGTCTGTCCTTTATTTGCTTATTACTGTTAGAGTCGCCATGTATTTGCAGTTCGCCAAGGGGCATGTGGTGTGCTCGCTATGCTCCGACAGGCTCAAGGACGCCGTCCACTGCCACGTATGCCGCGTCGCGATGCCCGGCGGCTACCAGAGCTGCCACGCCATGGAGCGCGTGGTGGACTCCATCCGCATGCCGTGTCCGCACGCGCTGTACGGCTGTGACACGAGGACTGCGTACCACGCCCAGGGGGAGCACCTCCTAGAGTGCTGCTGTCCCGACGGCGCCTGCGGCTTCGTCAGCCCTGTAGCGACGCTCGTTACGCACCTCAAGGCAGAGCACGACTGACCGTGCACCGCCGAGGTCAGTGCCGGCGAGTCCTTTGGCGTCTACCTCCGCGATGGCTTCAACTTCCTCACAGCCGTCCGTGGCAGCACCCAGTACCGGCTCCTGCTGAACATGGTGAGTACACCGTTCGGCCACGCTATCTCTGCCGTCTCGGTAGGCTGTCTCGCCTCCACGGCCATCAGCTCCGCGTCACCGGCGACTAGCAAGAACACGACATGCGAACTCCAGCTCTACTTCATGCAGTTCAAGCATGTCCAGCTCCTCCAGCGTGGGCATTACCAGAAATCTCGGTTCCAAGTTGAATGCATGTGTCCCTCGAATGGGCTGCCAGATCCCAACACCTCCTTCCAGTTCTTCGTCCCAAAGTATGCTGATGTAAATGAGGCTCCTGTTCATGTCACTGCTATGATTTTCATCTGACCAAGCAGATGGATCGTACACCTAAGGCTGGGTTCTGTTTAATGTAGACATCCTAATTTTAGAATGCTAGTACTAACCACTTGTGCAACCTCCATCTTTTAATTTTTACTGCTGTTTACATGCATTCTTATTAGTTCTAAGTACTCCTGGTTCTGTAATATGATGATATATTTTCAGGTAAAGTCAAGCCATTCTAAACTTGACTAAAAGAGTATCAACATCTACCACCTTAAAGAGCAACCAAACAGAGCCCTAGTGTCCTTGCATCTAGCATTTTAGTCTGAAGGTTTACTGTATCCAACATATCGTTTGTGCAATATACTAGTTTTTGTAATGACATTATTATTTTTCTAAGTGCTCCCAAGCTACATTTCATGTTTGAGATTACTTGGAGATAGTACATTCAGTCCTCTGAAAGTGTTGCCTGTTGCATTTTCTTCCATACCTAATATACATTGCACAATACTACCTGTTCATAAGATCTGCACCTTAGAATTCAGTAATGCTGAGGCTCATGTATTTCAATGAAAATGAAATATCATGATTTGGCACGGTCGCATCGTACCAATTTTCTATGAAGGTGTAAAATGCACCACATGGGACTCTTGCACTCAACCGAATGGGTAGAGACTAGAGAACAAGATAAGATTCATCATCTATGGGTCACCTCGATTTCCATGAACAGCATCCAGCATGTATCTTTTGGGAAGACTGCACAGCAGGACCAGAAGTGTAATCAAGAAACTTTTTATACACTCTTTTGTAAAGAAAAACGTATGATGTGAAGTCCAAAGGTATGGTATGGAGCTTCTTGTTCACAGTTTTGAATATATTACAACATTCATTTCTGTTTGAGGGAGCACACCTGCGAACAAATTCCAACTAAAACTTTATACACATCACAACCTTCAAACCGAGTCCAGTATATTACCGGATACGTCCAGCCCATGACATGGTATAAATAAATTGATGCACTAATTTTTACAGCACTCTATAACATAACACACATGTATATGTATTACTCTCCAGTCAAAAAGAGAAGGAAAAAGAAAAGAGAGAAGTGAAGTGAACCCCCAACAAATAGGGGGTTGAAAGGAAGTACTCCACCTGTATCTTATTTGGTTGCCCTCGCCTGATTTGCTGCAACTGACATGGAGCGAAGCCGTCCAGCAATCTCTGTGAACGCTGGGCGCTGTGCCGGATCTGGAGCCCAGCACTGCTCCATGAGCCTTCTCCACTCCGGATCACATGAAGCTGGCACAGGTGGCCTCAGTGTGTTGTTTACAATGCCCCCTGCAAAGGAGGTTCTAAGAGTCACGCACGTGCTAACTGATCAAAGGAAAAAAAAACTAGGATCATGGAAAAATGAATAAATTCACAGGAGGGGCAAAATCTTCATCAGAAGACACAGATGACGTTGAAAAATAAATCATAATACCAGGGCAACCAAAGCTAAAAAAGTGGAAGTGGTGAGAATAAGAGGTGCACGATAATCCGTTTTTACATAGTCCCATCTTCAACAGTTCGACTAAAGGGCAATGTAGACATTATTGACAGCAAAATGATGAAGATTCTAATGGTTGAATACCCTTAACTGTATTCTTTCTGCTTATATCAGTAACAATAATGTAGAAGCTTCTAACAACAATTCAGTAGCCACTCTCCAAAAAAGTGAATTACCAAAACTGGGTTAGTGCCATGACAATAACTTTGGTAATAATGTTTAACACAGCATAGGATTTGAGCTACCCAAACTACCAGTCCCAGGCCCAAACCTCCAATTTTATTGGCTGAAGTAATAACTTCTATTGGCCTTTTCGCCCTTTATTTGATCATATAATCATCAACCCTAGAAACTGAACGTCAACAGACAAAACAAACAAAATAAAACAAAGGCAGGGCTGAGTATTGAGGGAAGATCATTCTCTGAAACTGAATAGAAAAACATAGGAAACCACCAGTAATATTCTCAAGTCTAAACAAACAATTCATGGACTAATTGTAGGTGATGAATTGTATACCTATAATTGCGCCATAGTGCATATTGGCATATGGTTCTTCGCCAGTGAGGATTTCCCACATAACAATACCGAAAGAAAATACATCAACCTGTACCAGTGGAAACAAACTCAGCACCTTAAATGTAACTTCTTTATACACATACCTGAAGCAGATATGGATATTATTGGTTCTGGAGTAAATGAATATAGTAAGATAAAGGATCACCACATGATGGCAAATTTTATGAACAAGTTTGGAACAAGACGAGGGTGTTTGGTTTGAGGCATCATGTGCGTGTGAGGAATGCGGTGGTGATGGATCAACCCATTCCATTCCTCAAACCAAACAAAAATCTGAGTGGAACAAAATAGATCACCTCATCCCACAAACCAAACAACCCCTAAAACCACAGCTGAAAAGACCCAAGAACTATGATTATACCTTCTCTGACACCTTATTGCTGCTTCCATTGAGTAATTCTGGAGCCATCCATGGGAGAGTCCCTCTCACACCTCCTGAAACCAAGGTATTTCTTTTATTTTGGACAAGCCAAAGTCACCAACCTGTATATAAATCATAAATTCACCACATGAGTATAATGCAAAGTAATTGAAAATCATGCACAATACAGTTATACAATAACAATATAGATGGAAGTGATGCTCACTTTACATATGGGACGTGATTGATCTTTAAGATTTACGAGCAAGTTATCACACTTCAAGTCAAAGTGCACAATATTTTTCGAGTGCAAATATTCCAGGCCAAATGCAGCATCCATTGCTATGATAAGCCGCTTACGACGATCGAGATATCTGTCCAGGAAGAAAGCATTTTGTTACTCACAGTAAATAATAAGTGAAACCAAAGTAATCACAGGAAGCAATTACTTGTCCTTGCGCTGCAAAACATGTCGAAGAGAACCATTAACCATGAACTCAGTCACGGTTGCCAATGTACCACCTGGCCCATCTTTCACAACGCCATAAAATGCCACAACATTTGGATGATGAAGCTTTGAAAGAATTTCAGCTTCTCGCCAGAATTCGTGCGCCTAAACAACCAAGCAAGGAAGTAAATTTTGATGAACCAGCTGTCAGCCAAAGGTTATTTGCTTATTGAGATAGTTTAAGCCATATTAATCAGCATCTGGCCAAAGTGGTGCCATGTCTGGTTTGGTGCATGTAGCAATTGTTAATACATGACATAGGTCAAGAGTTGTTATACTGCAATAGTGCTACAACCTTTCATCCAATGGCCTACTGCCACATTACTCCAAAAATGGATATAACATCTGAATCGTAGATGTAAAAGTGGTGGTTCAGAGCTTACTAGTCTTTCTAGTTCTGAAGACCGTCCTGTGAAGCAGCTTTTCTTTATTCTCTTAATGGCTACATCACTGCCCCTCCATTTTCCATGGTACACAGTTCCAAATGTGCCTGAACCAAGTTCCCTAAGCTCTTCAAGGTCTTCATTCTTGATAATCTGTGGAGAATGTTCCTATGTTCAGTACTCCAATATGATAGCTTAAAAAAGAAATTAATCAAATGAGTATACAGCTCAATGGTGTACCAGCCTACCAGGCACAACTATTGGACATTCTGGACAGGATGTACCATTCATCATGACTAATTTAACAAATAAAAATTAAAAAAATGATGCAAATAAAGGTGCGGTATCACACATGCACAACTAAATCCTAGAACAGTAGCTAAAGGGGATAGTATCTCATTAAGATTAATAAATGCTCTAATGTCCATTCTAGTCCATTGACATTACCAATTTGATGTGAAAAAAAGGAGAATGTTCTCTGAAGCAGATTATAAAAACAAAATCAAATTAAGGAAAATGTTAGTTTACAACTCGCCTCAGCAGAATCAAATCAAGGTACCCACACCCACATGTATAACTTCACTGTACCAGGTTATCTATGTGTACAGTTAAACTATCACTAGATACTGTACTTTATAGTGGCTTTACTTACCAGTTTCACAGAACTACAACTATTATGCCCCTAGTAACACAAACAACTTTTTCAACACCCTAACGGAATGGTTGCTTGGTATTGGATGCCATTTAATTGAAATAGCATCCAGTGTCTCCTTTTTTTCCCGTATAGGTAGAAATTGGACGATTAATAGTATTCGGTATCAATCTACTATTATCGGCTAGGGTATAAAATGCAGTAGATAGTGTCAACTAGGGTTCAAACCCCGTAAATTCAACAGCTACGAGGCAACTCCTTCAATCCTACTATCTCAAGTACATTGCATGTTTCTCTCATGGATTCTGCAAAAGCTCATTTCCATATTACTGCTGATTGTCATGACAACATGATAACCACAACAAAAGCAATTTCTTTTCAATATGCTGACTTCTCTTAGATTGGTGTCTATTTTTTTCCAATTTTAAAGGAAATGCCATGTTGATAAAAGAGGTAACAGTTGTACGACAGCAAAGGTCCAGTCTAAATACTTTTGAATCTGTTGATATGAACCTTGGAAAGAAGAGGAGGCTTTAGTTCAACTATTGCTTGATCTGACTTACAGAGCCTCCTCTAAGCAAGAGTGTACCAAAAAATCCAACATAAATATAAAAAAAGAAAGCTAACAAAACAATGAAACACTATCTATAGTTATTAAGGGATCACTAAACATTAAGTTAGATCTAAACAACAAAGGCTTAAGAAACTAAATCATAGCTGGCTACCTCCCTGCATAACGTGTCTAACAGTGTGATACTGTTAAAGCAAAGTAGCACTACTGTTAAATGCCTATGGAGCAATCCATCAGTTCTGGACATGGAACATCTGTTGTAGGGTGAAGTGATTGATCACCCGCCTGGCCACATCCAGTTGCTCCTGGATGTGACAGAACGCTCTTGTCTTTTACCAATTTATTAATGGAGAGGGGGTGGGGGGTGGGTGGGGGGGCGGGGGGAGGGGTTGTCCGGATTTGCTCCTCCTAAGTGCATAATAGGCAGCCATTACAGGTTTAAGTGCAACTAATTGACCTACTAAAACTTTAAAAAACATATTTGGAAAGTGGAAACGACGATAATCAACTAAACTTACTCCCCTTGATGTGCTTGCTTCAAACTGAAGAAAACTGGTGTAGATGGTGCTGCCATGGTTAATGTGACACTTTTTGCACATATACTTTCCAATCAAACTGAGTAGGGGTGAAAACAAGATGGATATTTCCCGACTATCCGTCCATCCAAAGGGGTTCAGTTACTAAATGGATAATCCATATCTGAATCAGGACATTCAATATCTGTACCGTATCGCCCGATATCTAGTATGGATATGGGATGCATACCAATATTCAACGCATCTGACACTATTCGTATCCAACTCCGAATCTAAGAAAAAAAAACAACTACCATATTCGTATCTGTACATATCCTTTTGTATCCTATCCGATTTCATCCCTAAATCTGAGTTGTCCCCCTTGATATGACAGCTTTCATTTTCTTGGGTTGGTAGGACAGTATATTTTAGTGATCATGTAAATGCAACCTGGAATGACATCATGCGAAGAGAATAGTTTGGAACGAATAGTTCTACCACAATTCTACCCCTTGACCCTTGGAAGCCACCACACCAATGCTTTGGAAGATCTCTGCACAATCGGCAAAGGCACACAGTAATGTACACATAATGACATAGAAATTGCCTAGTGCAGCTCATGTGAATCATGAGTTCTTGACCCTCTGGTACACCAAAGCGATGAAGTGAGCCTACTTGGGGTATGTCAACAAACATCATTTTGAATATTCACTACAAAACAAAGGAAGGTGCCCTCCCAGACAACCAACTTGATTTCAAGGACTGCAGGAGGCCATTTTGATCTAGTTGCGTTGCCAGAAGGTTGTGGAGGTGCCTCTAGAGATAATAGAGGCATCGTCACAAAAAAATCTAGGTCTACTGGGTGCAAGTCAGGGTCAAAGGTAGCTAAAAATGAGGGTCGAATGGGGAAGTTAGGGTCGAATGACCCAGGTCAATGGACGATGTATAACTTGCTCCTAGAAGGTAAGATTAATCACAAAAAAAAAGAGAGAGGAGGGAAAAAGATAAAAGAAAGGTTAAATGTGCGGTTCACTGGTTGTGTGCTGGCCATACGACCCACAATTGTAACCCTAAGCCTCCTATCATCTCGCGCCCTCTCATGAATCATGACTAACAAACAAGTAGCCGCCGCATCTCGTCCATGTTTGCTGCCTTGCTTTCTTTTTTTTTTCTCTTTGTTCTCCTGCGAAAGCCACAAATCAATCACCTATTGCCACACACCATGACTAGTAAAACATACTGCTCATGGATCCCTCTTCCCTGATGCGCTCTAAGTTTTGTCCATGGTTTCACGCTTTGCTATGATGAGGTGCTAGCAGCTGTCCAATGCGCGAACAATCGGCCATGGGTGCTGTCATGGAGCATCATCACAGACAATGAGGAGACGGCGATGCCACGACCAGGCCTCACTAGGCAATCAAGAACCCCAAGTGTATGACGATAATCTTCATCTACACCTTGTCCCGTCTGGAAACCCAGCAGCAATGGGGCAATGGCCAGTCCAGAGTTAGGACGCACCCATCTTAAACCCCTACGGCAAGGCATGATTAATTCAAAATCGGGACATCGACACATCTCGTCCGCAAATCGGCAATTCGGGATGGCGTCACAAGGACGAGGATTGCGCCAGGCCTAACCCCCTGTCACCTATGACTGGAGGTTCTTTTCAATGCTTTCACACCATGTGCCATGTGGTTCAATGAGTTTACGGCTAGTCTGGTCTGTGTGACTGTGTGACATAAATATTTCATTAATGTGCAACATGACATCATCCACCTCGGCCCAAGCGTTGTTGGCCTCTCATGCCCCAATCCCCATGTTGGCATGCACAATGATTATTCCAAGGTCCAAAGCATTTTGTCATAAGAACATCAAAGATAGCAAAGTTGGGAGGAGCTTCGGCTTATAGCACAAAGAAAGTGATAAATGTGGCACATGCAACATAACATCATGTTGTTCACATTGACCGAGGCCTTGTTAGCCTCTCTCATCGCCATCTTGGCACACACAGTGACGATTTCAAGGTATGTAGACATTCCCCATTCGGCATAAGAGCATAAGAAATGGCAAAGTTGGGAGTAATTTTGGTTCTACATCACAAAAGAAAATGGTAGCAAAAGGTCGATTGTTGCTTGCCTTGGCCTCCTGCTATGCCAAAGGGGTTTGGTCTTCACAAACATGGTGGCATGGGAAGTTCCTTTCTTATTTATACCCCATTTAAGACCACAATATGATATTTTTGTAGGTTTAGACACCATTAATTGACCTACCAAGTTTAACAAAATAATCTTGCAAAAGAATGCCAATCAATTTAAACCTAACCACCTCATATCTAACTTAGTAAAATTTTATCTCCCTTAATCTATCGCTTTCAAAGCGAAGCAATTGGAATGGCTGGTGTTGCCATGGGCCATGGCTAATGTGGAAACGAGCTTGGGCCCACACTTGTGTTGATATCTATACATGATCGCTTCTCTATCATTGATTGAAAGCTCATTCTATGAACATGATGGAGCCAGGATAAGTCCTTGGAGGTAAGACTAGGTAGCATGATTGCAACAAAATACAACGCATTAGGGATATCATACCCTACATGCTGATATTAGCAGGGGTTTGGTGCTTGGCCAAGGAAAGATGCCTACTTGGTATTTTCAGATGACGAAGATGTCACTGACTCACTAGAGCAAGAAACCACCCTAAGAGAGCAGATGAGATCTTCCAACATGACATGTTGCACATTGTGCTAGGCACAAAAATGTCATGATTTGAGGCATGGTACCCTTCATGCTCCACAATATGGATGTCAAAGCTGTGGCTCACATTGCCTTTTCGTCGGCACTGCCATGGTTAGTGGCATGGATAACGCAGAAATACTTCACGCCTACTACAATTATATTCCAATAAAGCATCACATTTTTCATGATGAAATTCATCTTATCAAGCAAGAAATCTGTGGTTACTTTGGTAACAGAGTATGGTGTTGGATCTCATAACAAATGTGATGAACCATCCAAAGACTTCAAAAGAAGAGACTTTACTCCACAGCTTCCTAATCTAATGAAATGACAGGGAATCTAAACCAAACAAATATGTTGGACCCCACAAATTAGTTCAAAAAACCATATATTAACCCTATAAGCATACCAAGATTCCTTAGGCTTTACGTGTTTTGATGATTTCTTTTCTATGAGGAAAATGTATAATAGTTAAAATGCACGCTGCTTCAGGGGACTAGAATCATATAACTGGGATGAATGCTCCAGCCACATTGGTTTTGAACACGAATTGCAAAAGGCAATAACATCTGTGAAGAATCATTTTGGTTTTATGGAGTCACTTGTATAACCAAAATAACCACATAAGTAAAAAACCAAACATGAAAATAAATTGTACAAAAGATGATTGGCCAAACAAGTTGGAACCTAGCCAGTAACAGTTCATGACAATCCATTTTTTCTATTTATATAGTTGGATTTAGCAAATTGTGTATTATAAAGTGGCAGGTCACCAAATCCATTGCTTTAGCTACACCTCTGCTGCCTAACTTGCTATTTTACAACTTGTTTCAAAATTCATTCAAGCCAAAGAACATATCGGTTTGCCTACATACAGATACATAGTAGGGTACAGGCATTGGCATGAATCAGCACTGGGAGATTGTACTTCTAGAATACAGCCAAGCGCCCATAATATGTAAAAGGACATCATAACCAGGAAAGAGCATAAACTTCTCTGCAAGCAAAAGCCACTTATACCTGCAAGTATTCAAAATCATTGTCTTTAAAGGAAGCATCCATGACTGGTCCAACAGCCCTACCCTCTTCAGTCTTCTGTTCCTGGGACCAAGTAAACAATTTCAAAGTGAAGGACTCTCAACATCAAAGAATAAAGAACACTTCAGCCTTCTTTCCAGACATGCATACCTCAAAATCCAGATGAGATGGCATCATTTCATGCATATTTGTAAAAGGATTATCAACTTGGAACCCTTCAACATTCTTCGTTGTCGTTGGATTGTCAATCTGTGATGAGACAAAACCTGGAAGTGAAATGCTAGGATCAACATTGGTGCGGGAAGCTACTGGAGGCACTTCCACAGGGGCATCACTCTGAGGAGCCAAATTCTTCACATTAGTTGTATCATGCTCTAAGTGATCTAAGGGATAAACACCCTCCTCGATCTTTGCCAGATCTTGGGCCTCATCCTTTTTTGGAAACTCATTTTGTGCAAGATTTCTGAAAATGACCATCGCTGGGGTTCATAATTAGGCATATTCAGGCTATGGATAGGATCAATAAAAGCACTGGATGACTGTGCTGAAGAATTAGCATTTGCAAAGAAATCAGAAAGAATGTCAGGGGAGGTCCTCTCTGTACTACCAGCAATGTCTCTATTCTGTGTGCTTGGGATAATAGTTTCCTTGTGAGAAACATCCACAGAGCTGGTGGAACATGGTACAACAGGATCGTATTCACAATCAGTTGGCGGTGTTGGCTTAGGAGCATCCCAACTAATATGATGTGGCACAGCAGCATGAGAACCCAGCTGATTAGTTGTTTCTACATCTTGAGAAGTTTCCTCATCAAGTTTGCCTTTAGCTGCAACCTGTTCAGCTGCATGGCTAACTTTGTCCACATTTCTATTGCTCGTGTCATCTGAGGACCTCTTTTCACCAAGCAGATGTTCACTAAATGGAGAAACTTGATGTACAGTGTTGGTAAACCCTTTCTCAAACTGTATGAGACTATCATCGACAGCTGGATCATTCAGATTTATAGCCTGGGCAGCTAAATTTGGTTTTTCAGTCCCCTCTGCAGAGTCAATATTTTCTGCAATGTGTTCACTTGCAACGCCAGACTGCGATTGACGAATCAAAAGTTCAGGATTAAGCGAATCTTCAGATTTAGATAGCCGGTTCAGAAAGCCTGCTTGCTCCCTAGGAATCCACTCAGAATGAAAAACTCGCCCAGGGTGAGGAGACGGATTCTTATAGCTGTGATCTATCACGTCAGCCTGAAAGTCAGAACAGCCAGATGCAAAAGCTCCACCAGAGTGGCGATCATCTTCGCTGATATCTGAACCCTGTGTTGTCGACCTAGCTCTTGGCATGGAACAAGTCTCTAGGCTCTTGACACTGTCACTTGGTTGAAGAGAAGATGTCACACCTTCTTGAATACCAGCAGTAGGGGGGGCTCCTGAATGCATATAGTTTGAAGCAGATGAGTCATGATGCTTCGTATGGCCACTGAGATTTTCAAGCGACTGAAAGTAATCTAGTTCATTATTTTGATTAGGCATGTTACCAGAAAACCTCTTTTCCTCCTTCACTGATGCTTCTGTCTGAGCATCCTGATAAAACTGTTGATCAAAAGATCGCTGTGAAGCAGTTCCTGAGAAAGGTGCATACTGGGACGTATATCTATAATCAGAAGGTGTAGATAGAGGAATAGATATCTGGCCCTCAATGTCATGAAATCTTTCAATGGTAGCTGGGTTAGAGTAATCAGAACCCTGCAAATTATGCATCCTCTGGCCCTCACTATCATGAAATCTTTCACTGGTAGCTGGGTTAGAGTAATCAGAACCCTGCAAATTCTGCACCCCATGGCTATAGTAAGAGCGCAAATTTGCAGTATTATCACTGTATAGAGCTGATGGCATTGGTCTTGAGAGCATCTCTGGAGGCATGAAAGTAGACGCATTCACTGCATGCAAATTTGAACCATCTCTGCTTAAGTTTGTCAGCCTACTATCAAAATTGAGATTAATGAACTGATCGGGTTCATTCATGGATGTATTTACTAAACCCTGGCCACTAGATGAATTCACAGCTATTCCATCCATCCCGTTGATGGCAGCAACATATTGGATCCCAGAATCACTATCCATACTACCCAGGCTGAAACTCATGTCATCAAATTCAATAGAAGAAACAAGGAATATCCTAAGCTTCTGGGACCCATCTCCATCATGCAAACCACATTCTTCCATCATATTTCTCAAATCTTCGTCATTTGAAACTGAGATCAAGGCATCAAGATCCTCACCGGGTAACTGATACTTGATAGCATGAGGTTGATTATATATGGCAGTTGTCTTCTGTTTAAGCTCCTGCCAGGAAACATTCCTACTAATCCGAATTATATGGGTCTCACCACCAACATACCTAAGCTTTCCATCACTCGGTCGGGGAAATATTTTCCCCCCGAAGCTACAGAGAATTTTAATCATTCTGGAAGTTTCGGAAGCCTCAGAAGAAGCATAGCCACGGGACAGTCCCTGACTACTTCCACCACCAGATGGAACTCGTGGAACTGACGTACTTGACATGTGCCTTCTTCTGTTTTCATTTTCAGAAAAAGGTTTTCTTTCAACCTCATCTGGTTGATGGTTATCTGAGGTCAGAAATATCGATGCATCAAATCTAGTTTCACCTCCTGTGCGATGAGCACCAAGGCTTACTCTTGAATCTTTGTGACCAGCACTGGATGTGACATTCTGATTATGAGGCATACCAGGAACAGGATGTTTCTTGGGTATAGCTCTCATGAATTCAAGAGAGAACTCCTCCCCAGTTTGAATTGAATAATTAAGGACAGGGTTAACGGTGCCTGCAACAGGGTACTCTGGAATGGGATAACTGGTACATGCTGAGCTTGAGGACCCACGAATGGAGCTTTGAGCAGCAGAGCGAACGTCATCTTTTCTAGGTTCCATCAAGCTGTCTTATCTAAAGTATAAAAATGAAGCAGGATATACAATTCATCATCATGCTATCCATTCAGCTGATAATAGTCCATTTTCCTCTACAATTTTTATGTGACAAGCGAAGCAGTTGGAGAGCACAGAACACCGAGTAAAAGGTAGTTCAACCTGCAGCAAAGGACACAAGGATAATGCTTAGCAAGGAGCATGAGGAAAAAAAAAAAAAAAAAAAAAAAAAAAAAAGAAGATGTCAATTGGGTCGTAGTTTAGGAAACATGCATTTTGTTGTATGCGACAACAGATTGAGTGACGCTACAAACCTTCGCAGATAGTGAACTGCAGTAAAATTAATGATGATAAGAGGAAGAACTAGCAAGAAACTACACCAACAGAACAAACTTACAAGCTATAAAGCTCCCCAAGTCAATGACTAAAGCATGAACAAACGTCTTCAGGTGAAAATATTCCCAATCACTAGGAGCTTTCTACTCGGGTTGCTTGAGGGTCTATGACAAAACTATTTTAAGTTGAACAGTGCTACAGGGAAATTGCAATACTTGTCATGAGGTACTTGTGCTACTAAGCCGTGTTATCAAGTCGTCTAATTAATCGCGACTAGTCGGCTCCCCAGACTCAACTAGGTGCTACGACTTGACCTGGACGACTATAATTGTGGTTGTCCTATTAGTCATCGACTAATCACGGTTAGTTGGATGACTAAGGTGTGGTTGAATTGAAACAAGTAACAAGTTTACAACTGCTGGGCAGCTGGGGTTGTGAGCTGCATCTGGGGACTACCTGGGCATTTCTTTTTCCACCCAGTTTAGAGACTGCAAACCTCCTCTACAGTTGAAAGCCTCTAACTCCCCACTCTCCATCCACCAGCATCTCACTCCCCACTCTCCACCAACCAGCCACGCCGCTACCGACAGGGTCTCGTCGTGCAGGCAGGGGAGAAGCAGCGCCGCTGGCCACCGCCGCACCCTTACCTTCCCTACCTGCCATCGCCTCCTCCCACCACCATCCCTACTGCGCCACCAGAACGACTGGAGCAGGGAGCTCGTGCAGGCAGGACACTGAAGCTCCCGCCGCCAGCCCCGCGGGCCACCTCTTCTCTTCCCACCACGCCAGCTGGCGCCACCTCGTCTGACGAAGATGAGGTCCTCCTCCAGCGATTAGTGCACATCCTCCATTCCTCCTCCATCTTCTTGAGTGCCTGTTCCCGAATCATGGAGTCGATACTCTGTTCTGTTTCTAGTACTCTAGTAGTCCAGTAGCAACTCGTCTTTGCTCAGAGAGAAAAAAAAACTTGTCTTTGCCCCATCTCAGTACTTCACTAGTCACTACCTCTTGGCCGACCCAGCAAAGGTCCCCGATAATTTTTTTTCCAGAAAGCTTGAAGTTAGGAGGCATCAATCAAACAGCCAACTAGCTTTAGGTTAGGGTTTGAGTGCTCGGCCGTCCCACAGCAGGAAGGGGAGAGAAGGGATGGGAATACCTGGCGGGTGCTCGTTGCCGGCGAAGATACCGACGAACACCTCAGCGCCTGGCGTAGGGCGGCGCCGGCGCCGGCGGCCCACCAGCCGTCGGAGAGCGAGAGGGGCACAGGAACGCACGCTGGGTCAACCGTGAACGGAAGGGGGATGCGGGGGGCGGGGGAAAGCAGGGGAGGACGGGGTTCTAGATTGGGAGTAGGAGACGAGAGGAGAGAAGGGAAATGAGGAGCGTGCTGTGCTGACGCGGGCGGGCGAGTGTGCCGCGAGCCAGCAGCCAAATCACCGTGCCGCCTCTCCTCTCTGGCTCTATCTCATCAGTCGCCGTCATCGTCGGGCGGGGTGCTTATCTGGAGGGGTGGGTGGGCGGGGCCACCTGTACAGTCGAGTTTCGAGTCAAAGCAAAGAGTCGGTAGAGAGCAGCAGCAACCAGAAAGCCAAGCCAGGTCAGCCTGCACTACGTACTACAGTGATTAGGTAGCCAGCGTATGCTTTTTTATTTGTCCTATTTCATTTGTATCAAAGCGGCAAAGATGCATTTTTTCTGCTTCAAATAGAGTGTCCACTCGTTGTAGTCTATTTGTTTCGATCTCTTGATTTTGTTAGAAACAGATAGTTTTTGTTCTACTCTAACAACCAAAATACGTGGGTAGCAATTCACTGGAGTACCAAAACCCGTGCCTAGAAGCAAGGCTCGTTCTAATCTTTCAAAAGAAAAAAGAAGGCTTATTCCAGCCATTATTTATTGAAGAAAAAATGACTAGTTAACAGCCTCTCGAAGAGATGATCTAAATCATTTTTTAAAGCTAAGTTTGGCTATTATTAGGGGGAAAAAGGTCTCCAGCAGCCTCTCCAAATCTAATTGCTCTCCATCCCTCCCTCTCCGCTCTCTATTCCTGGACAGCCCACATCGCTCGCCATCCGGACTGTTGGCGTGCTCGGCATTTCCCTTCCCGCGCCTTCACCTGCAGTTTTCTCGTGAACAGGTGCGTCCCCAGCTACTTCCGCCCACCTCCCTCACCGATCTGCTGCCCGTCGCCCCCCTACAAGCACCCCTCATGTCCTTGCTGCCGTGTCCTCCTGTTTCGGCAGCTGCGCGTGGGGGGTATGGCACCCGGTCTTCTCCGATGCCCCAGTTGCCGGGTAGTTCCATGGGTCAAGCAAGCCAGGATTCTGATGGTTGCGAGGAGTATGTGAATTTGGATTGAATGAAAAACAGGGGGCGGATTGATGCGCTGTCGGGTGGTGTCGGTGTAGAAAGTGACCAACACGTAAATATTTGTAGTTTTATCGTACGTTGTGATCGGATGTGGCCTAGCACTCAATGACACAGGGTTAATACTGGTTCAGGCAATGTGCCCTACGTCCAGTTTGAGTCGATCGATGACTTTATTCCTGAGCCCAGGTGCTCGAAGTTTGCACTGAGGTTACAAACGAGAAGGAGAAAGATGGGGGTACAAGAGATCCGGTCGGACTCTGATCTGAAGGGCCAAGAGTGACGGGAGCTCCGCTATGTGCTAAGTGTTCGAGCGTGTGCTTAAGATTTGAACCTGGTGGTTCTGTTGTGGTGTACTGAATCGATCGGTCTCCCTTTTTTGGAGAGAACGCATCCCCTTTTATAGATGAAGGGGATGGCCTTACAAGAGAGAGAGTATACGTATGCTAAGTCTTGTTGCCCAGGCCGTTGGGTACAGGATGATTGTAGGCTCCCATAACACTGTTTTATGTCAAATGCATGTGGGAGGTCGCGTCGTCTTCTTCCGGTATGGCAGACGTCGGTGCCTGCCATACTGTTGATGCCCACAGGCATGCAAGGGTTTTACCGTGCTCGCCTTGTAGGGTAAATGCCGGCGCCCATAACACTGTTAATGCCCAGAGCATGTGGGAGGAGCCTTACCGTGTTTGTCTGGTATGGGAGTTGATGGCGCCCACAACACTTTTTGGGTTCTAACATGCCAGGAAGGGTGCAGGGTACCCTTCTGACATGCCCTGTTGGTACTATCCTGCAGGTGTACAGGGTACGGTCCTTAGTATTGCGGTTTGACTTGAGTGCCCTGCCTTACTCTCTTCGTCCGTTTCCTGGTCCTCACCGAGCGGACAATCCCCGGTCGGTTGGTCCCAGTCAGCTCTGATTGCGCCAGTCGGAGAAAAACTATAAGCAGGGGTTCGGCGTATCCCCGGACGGAGATGCGGGTCGGAGTCGGAAGTGGTGTTTAGCCAGGCCTTTCGGTCGGAGAGGACGTCCGGAGGTGTGCCGGAGTTGGAAGCGAGCGCTTCGGTCGTAGAGGCGGGCCGGGGTTGGAAGCGGGCGCCGTTTCTCCTCGGTCAGGCCTTTCGGTCGGAGATTGGATCGCTCTTCTGGCCGGTGAAAGGTCCTTGTGTGGATTTGGTAATTGAGTGATAACCTAGGTGGACTAATTGTGTTTATGTGAGATACACAGGTGATTAGTCCACAGATACATGTGTGTGAGCAACGTATGCCATGAAGGTGAAAATGGCTTTGAGATGTTGCAAAGCTCACACATGTGATGATGAAGGAGCTCATTGCAAATAAGACATGACATTGAGTCATGTGATCAAGATGGAGAAGATCAAGACATAACTTGGCTTGATGGACCGGTTGCAAGCTTGAAGGGCAAGTTGGGGGCTTTGGAGCGATGGACCGCGTGGCGGTGAAGCTTAAGCAAGACTTGGCGCCGATGGATGAAGGCAACGGTGAAAAGCAAGTAAAGTCAAGATCGATGAACCAATATGATCACGTGATGATATGAAGTGGATTATATCATTGTTGATCGTGTTGGTGCATGTGTTGCATCGACATTGGAGGAGATGGAATGGAATGCGCAAGGCAAAGGTATAACCTACGGTATTTTATTTCACCGGTCATAGGTGTGTAGAGAAGTTTATGACCAGATTTAGGATAGATGGTCGTACTATCAAGAGGGGCAAACTTGTTTGCATATCCGGCATGTTGGCGTCACGCCAAATCTAATTGCTCTCCATCCCTCCCTCTCCGCTCTCTATTCCTGGACAACCCACATCGCTCGCCATACGGCATGTTGGCGTGCTCGCCGTTTCCCTTCCCGCGCCTTCGCCTGCAGTTTCTCGCAAACAGGTGCATCCCCAGCTGCTTCCGCCCCACCTCCCTCACCGATCTGCTGCCCGTCGCCCCCCTGCAAGCACCCCCCATGTCCTTGCCGCGCGCGTCCTCCTGTTTCGGCGGCTACGCGCGGGGGGTATGGCGCCCGGTCTTCTCCGATGCCCCAGTTGCCTGGTAGTTCCATGGGTCAAGGAAGCCAGGATTCCGATGGTTGCGAGGAGCCTGTGAATTTGGATTGGATGGAAAACGGGGGGAGATTGATGCGTCGTCGGGTGGTGCCTCCCATCGGCTTGGGTGCCCAGATGCAGCAGTTCTCTTTCTTAGCCAGTGGGCAGCCACCGCACTTCCCCTTCCCTGGTGCAGCCCAGGTCGACGGCGAGGAGGAATTGTCTGGTGACGCCTTGCTAATTTTATTTCGTTTCTTAGTTTGTTCATAGCAGTGTGTTGGTCTTGCTCTGAGCAGCAATGATTTAATTCACAAAAGAAAATCTAACAATGAGTTGTCATGATTGTTGTCCATATCTTGCTCCTCTGTTCAACGGATGAATTTTGGTAATATACTGTAGTGGATGGTTGAATTATACATGTCCTCTTGTTTGGGAATAATTGCATTCAGAAGTGATGCCAATGGAGAGTTTATATAGCAATTTCAGAAATTGATGTTTAGTTGTGTGATCAGTACAAATAGCAATTTCACAAGGTGATGTTCGGTTATGTCAACATATCCTATGTGAGTATGAGGTCGAAATTTGTTTGAGACTTAATTGGCTAGATTTCTCCGGTATCAGAGTGACATTTTAGAGACTGAACTGGTTTGTTTTCTCTAGTATAGATAGAAATTTGTTGAGACTGAACTCATATATTTTCTCCAGTTTCAGAGTGACATTTAGATTGGAAATTAATATTATTGTTTGTTTGTGCAGTATTGATGCAAGGCAATGGGCAAGGTCAGTTTTTTTTAATATTATTCTTACTGCCTTGCAGCTGTTGCATCTTAATGAGAACAAGGCATAGTTTTAATTTTAAAAACCAAATGATTAACCTTTGCTCGAAAGAGACAGGTAGTTTTCAGCAATTCTGTCATGTTGAATTTATTTCCTGCACTTCGTAGTACAGGCTGAGGTCACTTGAGGCCTTGGATTGACAATCAGTCTGATTGTCACATCAAGGCTGAACTTGAACTTTACACGCTTGTTTGCTTTGAAGACAGGGAATCTTGACTGGCGCAGGCACCTCACCCAGGCCGTCGGTTTCCGGCGCCCGGGGCTGGATCGACCTGTCTAGGCGGGTGCTCCCAGGCCAGGTCTTCGTCCAAACACGTCCAGGCACCTCACCTAGGCCGTCGATTTCCAGCGTCTCGGGCTGGATCGACCTGCCTGGGCGGGTGCCCCAAGGCTAGGTCTTCATCCAAACATTCCCTATTACATGCCCTGATGCCTCGGCGACTCTACTCCTTCTGTGTGGACACATACATCGAATATTTGAACACTGTTTAGTTGCTCCTCTATTCATCGAATATTTGGACACATACATGGAGTATTAAATATAGACTAAAAATAACTAATTACATAGATTACGACTAATTTGCGAGACGGATTTTTAAGCCTAATTAGTCCATGATTTTACAACGTGATGCTAAAGTAAACATATGCTAATGACGAATTAATTAGGCTTAATAAATTCGTTTCGCGGATTACTGAGGATTTGTGTAATTTGTTTTATTATTACTATCCAAACACTCGATGTGACACCCCCATATGACACTCGATGTGACACCCCTAAACTTTAGTCCTTGGATTTACTGCTGCGTTGATGACCCAAGAAAAAAGAGCGGATGGGATTGGGATGGATCCAAAGACAAAAAAAAATTTAGTGACGTGGCAAGTTTAAATATAGTCTCAATTTACATAGCCTGTTGAAGTAGTCTATTTTCTTTAGAAGATATCCATTTTAGAAAATGGCTAAATCACTAAATTTAGATATTGCTTTTGGCTAGTCTGTTGGAAATGCTAAATATTTTAGTTGTTTTCTTTTTTTTTTTGACTATTTTAGTTGTTTTCTTGTCTAGATATGTATATAACTAAAAAAGTTTTTTAGCATAATTATTAGGTGCTCTGCCTTTTCACTTAGTTGAAAACATTAGTATAGTACAACTAAGTTATAGGGAAGAAATTAGAAGTAGAAGAAATTAACAACTATATATATTTACAAAAACCCAATTGGGCACTGATAAGGGGCTATTCCGATCGAATGCCCTCTAGCTAACCGGAGCGACCATATTATATTCTATATCGCTGCTAGCAGTTGCTGTTCGTTTTGTGCTTTTGTAGTCAACGATGCGCCTACATCTTCCCTTCCATAATCTTCATGCCATGTAGGCTGTGATGTGTGGTCGCTGCTCGTTGTTGGTTCTGTGTGTATCTCATCGTTGGGCGACCCTTGAATACAGGCCTGATAGATGGGGACGAGGCCACATCCTTCCCCGGCTCCTAGCGCGCCTCACATCGCCTCATTATGTCGCCGTGCTGCGCTCACGCCGGCGAGAGTCCTCGTGGCCACCACGCGTGCCGCGACTGGGGAACAAGACCGTCGCCCCTCCCTGCGCATGGAGGCCCGAGCACGCGTGGAGGGGACGACGGAAAGGGGCATCTCGAGAGCGTGTGAGAAGGGCCAGGGACAAAAGGAAAGGAAGAAAAATAAAAAATGATACGTGACAGGCGGGTTCTATGTGCTGAGGGAGATTATTGGTGATATGTAAGAGTATCTTCTCCAAAAGATCTATAACGTGGTATTAGGTCATCTCTATTACTAGACTATTTTATTAGGGGAGTTCTATTAAAGAGGGCGGTGTCGACATGGATCCTTCTCTGCTGCTGGGAATTATGGAAACACCGATATGCATAGCGGCGTTCGGCTGGTCTGAAAATTTCAGACCAGCTGGCTGGTTCGGTTGCTTCTCCTCACATTGCTATAGTACATCTTTCAGTCGCTACAGTGTTTCTCTCTCACACAACCAGCCGCTACAGTGTTTTGGCTTATTTTTTCAGACAAGCGAACGGGGCTCAGTGTTCCGAAGCCTTCCTCCTAGCGTGGACCGACTGGTGATGGCTTGCAAGTCCTCTGCACAGCTTTGGCAGTGTCGTATTCCTAGGAACGCTCCCCTACTCTCTAGTTTTTTGAGCTCGATAGTTTGGATGTAAACTTTCCTCTTCTTTCTCTGGATGATGTAACTGGTGCCAAGCCAAAACTCGGGCCACGGCCATCCACCCACCAGATACGTCTGGAATTAGTGGTAATATAATGAGGTGGTTTCTCATTGTCCCCCGCCGTTCTTGTTCAAAAAAAAAAGAGTTGGTGTAGATGCTCTAAGCAAGGAAACTCTGTCGCGCGCAAACGGATCGATCGATAGCGACAGACTCGGGGAATGTATGGTACTCGGAAGACGGGAGGATTGGCCAACGCTGCCATTGACGTACAGCCTATTCGTTTCGTCGTAAACGATCGTGGATTATTTACTGCTAGCTGGATTAGTGTGGGAGAAAAATACTGTTCCAGACGATCGTATACGAGTAAGCGAACGAGCTAGTAGTTTTGTACTCACTCTGTCCCAAAATGAGGAAGTAATTGCTTTTTCAAAACATCACATAGATCGAATCGAATCTATACAAAGCTCATGCATGCTCAACGGTACCCCGCCGAATTGTGCATGCATGCACAACAAGCACCAGAGATTTTTAAAAATCAAAATATCTGGTTGGAGTGTTTGTGTGATCTGCGGATGTTGGTTTATCCCGTTTCAGAGACCCGCAGTCGTTCAGCCGTCCGTCCGTCCGTTTGAAACTGAATGCGATGCGCTCGCTGGCTTAGCGCTCCGATCGGTCGTCGTAAATCCCCAAGGTTTCTGTGCTCTGCACGCCTACAACTACAACGCGCCCACCTCGATCGCCACATCTCGGGAACCTCTACGACTACTAGTTTGTTGTTGTTGG
The DNA here is from genome assembly GCA_904845875.1 of Miscanthus lutarioriparius. Taxonomy (NCBI): domain Eukaryota; kingdom Viridiplantae; phylum Streptophyta; class Magnoliopsida; order Poales; family Poaceae; genus Miscanthus; species Miscanthus lutarioriparius. Next base: position 65,447,086 of record CAJGYO010000016.1, read on the forward strand.
GAAAAAAAATTCCGTCAATTGTTGTGTAAATAAATATATATACTAGGTGGAGCCCCACGCTTCGCTGCGGGCAGGTGAATAATGATTTTCTGTTGTACTGAATAGAGCGTGTATAATTTTGCCTCTGCGTTAGAATGAAGGCTGTGTAGAGAGCTAACCTGGCGGTGAAGGCAAATGGTGGTGCCAAGGGAAAAAGAAATTTGAAAGCATAATATAGATAGTGCAGAACAGGTCGTGTTGACATGTTAGTATATGCATCAGCCTGTTCGTTTCTCTCACACCAAACCAGCCAAATCAGCCAGCAATAAATAATCCACGATCGTATAAGCCCAGCCGAACAGGCTAATGGATGACGAAATGAAGACGCAAATAGCAGAGGCACGTAGTAGCGTCAAATAAGCTGAGTAGAGCATTACAATAGGTATGTCCTGCCATGGTTAGTATGCAGACGGCAGATGCAGGTCTGCAGCACCTATCTGCATTCTGCAGCAGGGATGCTAAAAACAGACTGTAGATGATAACAACTAAGGCACAATACAATATGGATTTTTTTTTTATCCTCTGGGTACATCATCTCAGTGTAGGAAGCAAGATCTGCGGTTAAGAGGATTTTTTTTTGTTCCAAAGGCATGAGTAAATCTCTTGAATGAAGCACAAATAAATCTAAAAACTATAACAACAAAGTAATATAACTGGAGTCTGAGCAGACAGGCGAAAAAGTCACGGTTGTAAAGGAAGGAGAAGCAGGTGCATGGAACGCACATAAAGGATACTAACCAGGAACCGAGGAAGCCGCGCCTGCGATTAGGTACCGCGGGTGGCATCACGCACGAGTGATGCAGCATGTTCGCTCGATAGTTTCAGTCAGGATTTATTATAGTCATGCTTATCTGTCCAGAAACTAACCAGCGAATAGGCTGATGGTGAGAACTGCGGACAGGAAACAGAGCTGAGGAAGATCCATAAATGGAGATAGGCTTACACACTGGGGAGCGGAGTCATATCAAAGTCTGCATCTCATACTGGGAAACTAAATTTGTGAATAGGAAGTACCTGACTGATTAAAGTTGGATAGCAGGAGGGAGATCCAGCATGCACTCGACGACCTCATTCGCATCCACAACTTGCAATCCATGTCCATACGGGAAGCTCAGGTACGTTTACGGTCCATGCATCTTCTTCTTCAATTTCTTCTTCCCAACCAAAATGCAACGGTACGACTAGCTAGTAGGAGCTAGGAGGAGAGTATGTACTACTCTCATACAATTATTAAAATATTACAGCGTTTAATTTAATAAAATTTGCACATGCTATGCATGCATGCAGGAAGAGTTGAGAGCGATGCACGCCAACATCTCTGCTGCACTGGACAAGGTCCTCATGCTCGTGCGGTACTCCGCCCGGTCATACAATATTACTAGATGATTGATTATTACTAGAGATCATTAGATAGATCATTAGACATGTGTGCTAGTAATTGTTAAGGCTTAGAGTCTATCATCTAGTGATGACTGATGATAGATGTCATATTAATGGACCTTTCAGGGAGGGGCATATGTCCTTCCAAAGATGCATAAGCATGAACTCGTCTATTACGTATGTGACACACGATAACTCATCGCACAACGGTGCTCCGCCTCGCCGACTTGTGCTGCATGCATGCACAACAACATGCAGGCCGCGGGTGTTCGTTTAAAATATCCGGCCCGTTATTATTCACCGGAGTGCCCGTACGTCCGCTTCAAATTTGAATGCGTCGTCTAGGTCTAGGCGTCTACATCGTCGTCGTCTAGGTCTAGGCGTCTACACCCGTCATCGTAATGGCCAACGTTTTTTTGGTGTTTTGTTTCGAATTCGACCCGAGATACGCGTTGCATTGCATGCAGATTTAGGTCAGTCGGGTTTGATGCACAGCTAAAAAATGATTTGTGGCAACGTGTTTCTTTCTTTGTAGGGGCGGCTCTATATTGAGTCGTCCATATTAATGGTTGTCAAATGAGCCGTCCTTAAAAATAGATTTGTAGGGGCGGCTCTATATCCATTTGTAGGAGTGGCTCAATATTGAACAACTCCTACAAATAGACACCGAGTATTAAAAATTAAGCACTAAAATTCAAATTTTGTAAACGATCTCTTATGGAGAAACAACCAAAATGAAAGTTGTAGATCTCGAAAAGTTATGAAACTTTGTACTTGATAACTTTTTGATTTGAAATCATCTTGTCAAGAAAAACTACGTTTGATTTTTCTAAAAATTTAAAATTTTAATTTTTTAAACGACCTCGGATGGAGAAACAGTAAAAATGAAAGTTGTAGATCTTGAAAAGTTATGAAACTTTGTAGCTGATAACTTTCTCATTTGAAATCATCTTGTCATGGAAAACTACGTTCAAATTTCTTAAATTTGAAATTCAAAATTTTTAAATGACCTCGGATGGAGAAACTACCAAAATGAAAGTTGTAGATCTCGAAAAGTTATAAATGTTTTTGTAGTTGACAACGTTTTTATTTGAATTAGTTTAAGGCCTTAAACAATTAATTTATACTCAGTTTTATATAATACGTGGGGAACCAAAATGGATCGTAGACCCAAGTGATCGTGAGGTGCAGTGGTAGAGGAGTTTGTGCGCGAGCGAGAGGTTGCGGGTTCGAATCCCGGCTTTTGCAAAGTGTGCAAAAATCGTGAAAAAAATGCTGCAACCATAGAGTGGGTTTGTGGCTGCCGATGGCGATCTCCTCAGATTAAAAAAAAATACTATTTTTTGTCTTTTTTTTCGTGATTTCTGAAAATTGATTTGTAGGGGTGGCCCAATATAAAGCCGCCCCAGCCGCTTCTACAAATCGATTTGTAGGGACGGTCTGGGAACCACCCTATAAATGCATGATTTGTAGTGGTGTTTTGGTAGGGGCGGCTGGACAAACCGTCCCTACAAAGTCTCTAGAGTCGCCCCTACAAATACTATATGACGTAGTGATGTCCCAGTTTTCAATACACTCATATTTTAAAAACAATGCAGTAAAGTTTTATCTCCATAAAACTCTCTCTACTTGTATAAAACTTTTATCATCTCTCTTCGTCAATATGGCGTCGTATCAGTATATTTAATGCTATGTGAGATTGGCCTCGCAACGACGACCTCGGTCAACGGCCTCCCGCATCTGCGCGGTCTGGGCAGGTAAACCTCATCATTGCGTCACTTCTGTGCTGCTGCAAAGCAGCTGACTTGCTGCACTGCAGAATTTGGGCTCAGCCACGCTAGGCAAGAAAAAATAAATAAAAAAACACAAAAACAACCTTTCTGTATATTACCATGGCATGGCTAGCTGTTACGATTTACGAACGAGATCGAGTCTACATCACTTTCATTTCAGTCCCGGTTGACGATGATTGCTTCAGTCATATCCGCAGAATCATGCACTTCATGCAATTCAAACTGATCTCCTCCAGGGGGCCTTTTAGCCTTGGTTACTATTGCTACACTACCAGCATAAATCTCACAAAATTTACCATACATATCCCATTCTTCAAACAAAGCAGCTGGCACTCGAAAGTAGAGATGCAAACAGCACTGCTATTGAGCCGACCAAAGCATATTACAACTGTCACTACTACCAAATAGAGGTGAGTGACAACTGAACCAAAACCAAATCCTAGCTAACTGATTACCCATACCAATCTGATCCTAGTTAATTAATTGATTACATGTAATCACTCTTTTCGTTTTGTTTCTAATCCTTTCATCTTTAATTCTAGACTAGACTGTTTGTGGTTTCCAGCCGGACCCTAATAGTTTCGTACGTTTTCTTCTTCCTGAGATGAAATTGTATCCACCACAAGAAATAATCTATATATCATGTGTTTTACATTATATTATTTCGTTCTAATTTTGTGCGCCCGTAGTAGGGCAAGGGTAAAGTAGAAAGTTACAGGCAACCAAAAGACAAAGTCATGTTATTAGGAACATGCATTACAAACTCATGAGAGAAGAATTAATCAACTGGCTACACAACTCATCAGAACGATAATTCCGGAAAGAAATTTAGTTTCTCGACCAGTGAAGTGATTTTTTATGAGATTATTCAAACTGCACTGTTTTTTAGATAATATAATGGATGAATATCCACCTTCATCCCCATAAGTGAATCTGACCAAAGTTATTATAGGATACAAATGCTTAAAGCAAAATCAATCTCATAAGCCAAACAAACTTAGTTCATAAGTCTAAAGACATAAGATCATCCATGGGAGGCGAAGAAGTCCATTGCTGCGGACTCCAAGAATGTGCGAGAAGTAAAGATGATGCGTTCTTTCTTATCATCAGAAGAAAGAAGATGAGCTGGTGGTACACCATGTTCTTTTTATGTAGGGTTGCTTTTATAATTTGGTCCTCATGTTTTTTCTTATTGTTTTGGGTTGTTTTTATAATTTGGCCTTTAGTTGGTAGCTTTATTTTTTCCATTGTTCGGGGTTGTTTTAATACTTTAGCCCTTAGTTGGCTTGGTTTTTTTGTTCTTGTTGCATGGGGTTCTTTTTATAATTTGATCCTCAATTGCCATCTTTTTTGTTGATGGTGTTAGTGTTGTGTTTATAGTTTGGTCCCTAGTCGGCAACGCGTTTGTTCTTTTTTTGATGTGGTTAGATGTTTTTTTTAATAATTTGGCCCCTGGTTGACAGTAGTAATTTATTTGTTCCAGTTGTTCAGGTTATTTTTATAATTTGCCCTCTAGTTGGCAGCTTGTTCTTGTTGTTTTGGGTTGTTTTTATAATTTGGCCCTCAAATGTCAGTTTTTTGTTAATGTTGTTAGTGTTTTTTTATAGTGACTCTTAGTTGGTAGCTTGTTCTTTTTTGTTGACGTGGTTAGGGTTGTTTTAATAATTTAGCTCTCAGTTGGTAGCTTAATTTTTTTCTCGTTGTTTGGGGTTGTTTTTATGATTTGGAGCTTTCATCTTTTTTTGTCCCGGTCTGTTGTTCGAGATTGTTTTTATACTTTGCTCCTAGTTGGCAGCTTACCATTTTTTGTTCTTGTTGTTTTGGGTTGTTTTTATAATTTTGCCCTCAATTGTCATTTTTTTTTGTTGACGTAGTTAGTGGTTGTCTCTATAGGGCCTGTTTGGCAGGGCTCTGTCTCCTCTGAAAATGGCTTCGGCTCTGGCTTCTCTGGAGGAGCTGAAGCCGTTCTAGAAAACGTTTGGCAAAACGGCTCCTTCGCACTAGACGACGTAAACCCACAGGAGTCACGCGAAGCTCGTTTTTTAGGCTTCTCCTGCGCAGGTAAAAAATGGCTCTGGCTCTTGACCGGCTCTCCATGCGGAGCCCTTTCCAAAACAGGCGTTTGACACAGCTCCTACAGGAGTCGTAGCTGAAGCCCTTGCAGGAGCCCTGCCAAAGAGGCTCATTGTTTGGCCCTTAGTTGGTAGCTTGTTCTTTTTTTTTAGGAATTGTTCGGGTTGTTTTATAATTAGCCCCTCTAACTAGTTGCCAGTTTTATTTTTTTGTTTTTGTTGTTTGTTTTTTCTTTATAATTTAGTCCCCAGTTGTCAGCTTTAATTTATTTGTTCGGTCTTCAATTTGCAGCTTGTTCTTTTTTTTGCTATATTGTTTTTATTTAGTAGCTTTTTTATAATTTATCTGCCGGTTGCCAACTTTTTGTACCGTTGTTGTTTTAGGGGTGTTCATGATCCCTAGATGACAACTTGTTTTTTTATTGTTGTTGTTTACGGATTATTTTTATAATTTGACCTCCACTTAGCAACTTGTTCTTTTATATGATCACAGTGCCGTTTATATTTTTCTTCCTAATTAGAGCCGTGGTCTTTCAAAAAAAAATTAGAGCCATGACAGACATAATAAATAGTGGTAACGATTTTTAGGACACTTTTGAAATTAATTTGTCCTTACTTTTCAAACACATTTTTTCTTCCAAATTATTTTTTCTGCGTCTGCATTTCTCATATAGTATAAAGAAGTGACGCTCGTACATTCAAACTTCTAGACCATCCATGTGGGCCAAAATCAATTTTTAGTTGCTTCTCTCACGATCATGTGCTATGGCCCATAATGGCAAACAACAAAAGGATCAAGATGGCAATGGGTACAGAATACCCGCATACCCGCGGGTATCAAACCCGGCGGGCGCGGATACTGGCGCCAAAGTGCATCCGCGGGCATGGGTGCGGGCAGAGGTATAAATCAAATGTGCATTTGTTAACAGGTAAGAATATGGCTGCTCGTATCCGCAAACCCGCCTTAGTACCCGACAAGTGGGGTCACAGCCAACTAAGTATATATTGGAAGACCAGCAAGTCAGGAACCCTAGTTTCATTCCATCCCCACCCCCTGCCGCCGCACGCCCACCGCCCGCACCCTACACACCCCACACCCTCGCCAGCCACCACTGCCTTGGGCCTTCCTGCCCGACACAACCCCACACCCCCCCCCTGACCTCACCCCGCGGCAAACCAGCATCAGGCCCTGAAGAACCCTCACACCCGTACCATTTTTTAAAAGTCAAATAACATCTGCATAAAAAGCACGTTTAGCCTAATCGTCAAAAACAAATTCATTTACAAACTCAGGGCTTTGGCTTGTCGACAACTCAGAGTCATAGGACAACATACGACTTTCGTAAACTACCGAATCATCAGTCACCTTATTACAAAATATGTTATAATTGGAGACACTACAGGATGAAAATTTGGATTGCATTAAGCATTTGGCTAGTCTTACGAGGCATCCAACGACACTGATCAACTTTTTCGCCTTAATTGGTCCCCTCGGCCTTTTCAATGCTTGCGCACACACAACCTGTTCGTTTGGCTGTGGCTTATTGTAAACGATCGTAAATTTCCAACCGAAACAGTATTTTTCTCTCACACAAATCAGCCAGCAGTACTTCTTCACAAACCAACAACAATATGAACCAGCCAACCGAACAGGCTGACATATTGTACATTTTGAGTGTGTAGTCTTGCGAGGTCCTCTGACTTGTGGAGTGACTGCCGGTGTTATATTCAGGGACACGTACGGGGCCCTTTACATTTTGGCTAAAGCTCAATGATGAAGATAGCAGGGAGCAAATTATAAGAAAGTCACACAGAGACCTGCTTGCAAGTAGGGAACACCCGTAGATGATGCATGAAGGCATGGAAATGAACGCATAGACAAACAGACAAATCCATATGCTCCACGGCATGGAAATAAACGCATGGACTGTAATATCCTACAATTAAAAAGAATAAAATGTGGATATTTTTTGATGCGACATTTGTTTTGGTTCGTCCGTCTGCCCACACCTGCGATCCCACGACATCTTCTTGATTGAATATTAGAGGAATCACGACAAAATAAGAAGTAGAAAATTATTGTGCTATCAATATACACATTGCATGTTTGCATGCACCAGCATACATGGCAACGAGCAAAAGGAAAGAGAATTAACACAGAAGGAAAAAGAATTAAGATAAAAGAAACCACTTTGCATTTATGAAAACCTTGCCAAATCTGTCTACATTTAATTACTTCCCCTCTTTGCATTTGCAAAAGGGACAGCTTTTTCCTCCTTTCATTTGGTTTCACGCTCACGTGTTCCATCTGCCTCGGTCTCCTCCCTGCTCGTCGCTCCCCTTGCGATCGCGGCATCGCTCCCCTCCCCTCCGTGACTCCCCGCTTGGCCGTGCTGCACGCCTTCGACCACCGTGAGGCCCGCGGCATCCAGTGCCGGAGGGTCGGATCGGGGGCACCGTGGTGCTGGTGAAGAAGGACGCGCTCAGCTTGGGCCACTTCCAGGCGTCGCTCCTCGACAGCATCCACCATATCCTCGCCCAGGACACCGGGCTCGCCTTCCAGCTCGTCAGCGCCACCAAAGCCGACCACCGTGAGGTGGCACGGCGTCTCGGTGCTGGAGGCGGCGCACGTGTCCGTGTGCGGCATCCCGGCGGCGCAGGTGGTCAACCAGGGTATGCCCACCCCTTCCCTGCTCTCCTTCTGTGCAAAAAAGCGGACACCTAAGTGGGGAATGTAACGTGGGCAACATGTTCGACAAAATGTGTCTCCATGCTAGCAAACCTTGGTGGCTGTGTCCTCGTAGATGGACCTGCGCCGAGAAGGAAAAGGACCTGCGTCGAGAATTTTTAGCACATGTGATTTTTAGCAAGTAGTACCATAAAGGGTCTCCAGAGATTAATCAGTCTCATGCTGCATGTTCCATCTGATTGCACAATTACCCTCTGAATTTTAGCATGGAATATATACTCAAGGGGGGAACGAGGAAACTGAAAGTCGGTGTGGGATTCATAATCAAACCTACTGTGCTTTTATATAATATATCCATGCTGCTCTTTCTCTGCCATTTTTACACTGTAAAAATGCTAATTGTTTCTCCATAATATGGACTGTTTTGTACATCACTCATGGGATGCTCTTTGAGTTGTATGTAGATTGGACAATTGCTGAAAGAGCCTGATAAATAATATGGATATCAGAATACCATTTCATAATTGTCAAAATTTATTTCGTTACTAGCTCCTTGGTTAAATCTGCTAAGGTTAGCATTTGTTCAAGTTGACTGTCATGAAGATATTTATAGTTTCCTGACAATCAATTTTCCATGCCTAGCTACGGGTTACAAGAACGCTAAGCCTGTGGTCATGCTTTGTTGTTTTGTCAAACTAGTCTTTCTAATTGTCAGTTTTGCTAGAAAATTTATGGTCACCTAATATTAAAAAACAGAAAATATGTAAATCTGACTACTTGTGGAACGTCCTACTTGAAGTTTATTACTATGTAAACCCACCCTCTAACCCTTCTCCATCAGAAATCTGAATGATAAAACATGAGTTTACTCCTACTTTTATTACTTGGTGTATGTCATCATGGGTTTTCATCGATTCTCCAGTTTGGTTGCTGCGACGATTCATATCAATTTTAGATAGCTGCATTGTCAGGTTTAGTGTATGCTATCATGACTATCCATGCATTCTCCAATTTGGGTGTTGTGAAGATTCATCGTATCTGCAACCAGCAATTCAGTGCACTTGGGAATTCTTGTGTTTTTCTTTTCTAATTAGCCATTCACAACCAGACCTGAGATGAAAAGATGCAAAAAATAATTCAGTTATTGTTAGGCTTTTTTGCCTTATAGTGCCTGTTTCTGTTGATATGCTTAGATTAGGTTCTTATAAAAATGCATCAAATAAAAAAGATAAGGATAAGAAGACCCCAATAGCGGATGGAACTTTCACGAAGAATATTGTATTTAAGGAGGTTCTAACGCCATAGGCGAGGTAACAGAACATTACTAACACATACAATGCATTTTTCCATTCAATTTATATTGTACAAATAATATCTCACTAATGTCATATCTGTCGATGTTCCTAGGTATTTTTAAATGGTTTATCAGACTCTACACGGAGATGTTGTATATACACTTGTGTGATGGCATAATAAAAATTGAACATGTGTTATATTATTGTTATAAAAATGACACTTTCAGTGTTTTATTCATAATATTTCGTTTTGTAACCATTCATAACTATTACACGTGTATGTTCTCAAAACCATGAGTTTTGTTGACTTTTCCCACTTTTCTCATGTGCCAATGTGGGATCAACCGAATTAGCACATGCATAATTACAAACATAAATTACTTGAATAAAACCAACGAAGCAAGTTAGCGATAATAGTGAACAATAGTGCTAAACAACACCATACCAGTGGTCGTGGGATGGCACGATTGTAGTGGCGTTGGTTCCGCGCATTCACGAGGATAGCTCATTTGTATTTTCCATTGTTGCACCAGGGTCATTAGTTTATGAGCACGAAAGAAATAGATATAGGAGATTTCTTTCTGCCAATATAAAATATTATCTTAGCCGCATCACGGAAAGGTCTATAAAGTAAAGTTTGTGAGCCTGCGACGCCGCGCACTCTGTGACTGTGTTAAATTCATAAACTTTGCTTTTTGGATTAAATGTCACTTTAACGTTGATATTTAATTTTTACAGTATTATTATCTTATCGTGCGATCCGTGTGTTTTTAAGTACAAAATGTTAGTTATTCCGTAGCAACGCATGGGCACGCTACCTAGTCAGGGGCGGATCCAACGGTGGGGCGGGGGCTCGAGCCCCCCTACCCATACTCTGAGCCCCCATGAATTTTTAGACAAAGTTCTATAGTGTAGGTGGGGCTGAGACTTAAGATCGAGCAGCAGTCGGAGGTATATGTTGTTCAGCCCCCCTCCCCCTAAAATTTTTCCTGGATCCGCCGCTGTACCTAGTCATATATATGTATAAAAAGTAGAATGAGGTTAGCACATGAACAAATAAATGGACACATGGAAATCTAAGCTTACAACTTTAATCTTGGTTCCACAACTTTAATCCTCAAAGGAACAAATTAAAAAAAGTTGGTGCACGCATATGGGCATATACATGCCAAAGATCACCTATATATGTCAATATGTCTGGCTATATGGTAAAAACTATATAAAATAAAAATGGCTTATAATTTAGAAGGAGAAATATCATTTATAATATCTAATAAGTGTCATTAGAGTAATCATAAAATATATTTTCATAGTATATCCCATTAGAGTAATCATAAAATATATTTTCATAGTATATCTATTAGGAGTTTTAAATATTAATAACTTTTTCTATAAACTTAGCCAACTTAAAAAAGTTTGATTCATGGCTTGTTTAGATCGTTGTCAAACATTATCATATTGAACTATAGCCAAACTATGGCTACCACAGAAAGTGTGGCAAGCAAATCAAAGCCACGTTTGTGACTAATTTTGGCACATCATAGTTGCTGGCTTACTACAGTGAACCATACAGCTTCTAAAAACTGTGACATGACTAATATATGGCGTGACAATGATTGGCAGCGAATCAAACAGGCATTCGATCCAAACTTAGAATTGCATTGTTTTTAAAGCAGAGGTAGTACAGATAAAACCCACGCATGAGCTAGTTAATCACAGTCGGCTATCCTCAACATCATCATCTTGCGGCCAAACAAGCAAAGTGGATCAAACTGTCTTGTAAACCATCTGAGGCAATCTTTTTGCACAATACTCCCTCTGTTCATAAAAAAATACAATTATAGGATCCGTGCCGGTCAAACGAGCTCAAATTTGACCAAATTTATAGCAAATAGTATTAGCATTTATGTTTTCATATAAATATATTATGAAATAGTACTTAGTTTGTATTATAAATGTTACTATTTTTATATAATTTTAATCAAAGTTCCAACCGTTTGACTTCTCAAAAATGATAGTGTAAGTGCATTTAATTCTTTAGTGGGTTTTGGTGAATTGAATGACAAGAGCATTAAAGGTCTAACGAGTTTGCTAAGTGTTGAACAGAAAATTGAGTTTATTGCATATACTTGTGGATTGTGGAATGAGAAGTGTATATAGGATCAACAAGAAGGCAAACTTGATGATATTCCACATAATGTTCAAATCAAGGCCAAAATTATGTATTGTTGTGTTGGAAGATCACGAAAATAATATAGTTTAAGAGAAAGACAACAATACAAATGGAGTTGATGAAATGGCTTCTATGTTGAGGAATATCATAGTATCATTAGAAAGCAAGCATATTTGACAAATGTTAAAAGAGACATGAGTTGATGATTTTGGATTGGTCTCAATAATGGTTTGCTTTGCATGAACAAGAAGAGTTTGATAGTGGATTAGCTTTGATCAAGGATTGAAGAATGAGTCAAGAATGCATAAGTGAAGAAATACCAAGCAAATGTTTAAATGATAAAGGACACAACTCATATTGGATATAAGTCGGTCTCTATGTTGGTTTGCTTGTATGAATAAAGATTTGGAAAATCACTTTGCATTGCTTTGATCAAGCTAGAAGTATGAAGATAGATATTGAAGTGGGTGTTAGAAGTGTTAAGCCAAGATGAAGAGGATATAAGAAATCGTGAATTGGCTTGACCATATTGATGTTGATTCATATATGTCTTTATGTGAATCAAACTAAACCTTGATTGATCTCAACATTCATATCTATAAGATATTCAAGCAAGGATCATACTATTGAAGAAATAGTTTTTCAATGGATGCTTAATATGATATGACTTGAGTATGGCTTGATAAGGTGAAGATAGCAAGGAAAGGGCTTCGAGGGACTAAGCGAAGGTGAAGGGCAAGCGATGGCTTGAGGACCGAGGTACCATGGCTAAGGTGAAGAAGAGAGTACTTGCATTGAGTCAAGGAACTAATCAAGCTATGATGAGTCATATTGTGTTGATGTTCAAATCATTAGTGAAGTGACTTGAAGCCATTGAGGTGAACTCATATGTATGGAAATGGTTTAAGTCACATGCTCAAGATGTGTTTGCTCGAATAGATGAGATAAAAATGATTGCAACCCCTTATGAAGTGATATTGAGAAGAAACAGCATATGAAGACATTGAAGACTCAAGTGGTTAAAATGGTTATATTATCTTGATCTTGAGTATATGTATGTCGTACTATCAAGGAGGATGCAATACGAATCATAGGCAAGTTTCAAGTGCTCAAACTAACCAAACCCAAGTACTAACATGAGAGAAACACATTAGCACAACACTTGCACTTGTTGATCTTGGGGTTTGTTCTCTGTTGGGTTGGATAGCTCTCGAAACAAGCTTTCCGGAAAGTCCAAGATCACTGAAAACGGAGTTCGAAATAAAAAGTTATGGCGTTTTCTGTGAGGTGACCTGTGCTGTTTCTGAGAGCTGCGGCAGGCCGCACCAGTACAGGTCATAACGGCTAGTTTTTGAACTGCAACGACTAGCTTGTGTGGGATGGCTATAAATACTCATCCCACGCCTCCTAGTGTTGCTGCTGATGCTCAAATCACTCCTAACCCTTCCCAAGCCATTTGTGAGCTCTCTCTAACTTCTCTATTTGTGAGAGTGAGTGATTAGTGTTTGACTAAGTGTTAGAGAGTAATTAAGAGCAAGCCAATCCTTGAGAACTTGTCGGGCTTCGTCAATCTTTGTTGCGCATTTGTTACTCTTGGAGGTGAAGTCTCCTAGACGGCTAGGTATCGCCCGGCGAGCTCCCGTGCTTGTGGTAAGCCACGGGAAAGTTTGTATTACCCCCATTGATCTAGTGGAGACTCCTCATCTCAAGAGTTCACTCTCTTGACTTGAGAACGAGGATAAGGGTTGCAAAGTCTAAGCCTTAGTGGCTTCCTCAACAACGTGGACATATGCAAACCTTGGTGGTGAGCTGAACCACGGGATAAATCTTGTATCTTGTCTCCTTTATGTTTTGAATTGCATTATCCATGTTCCACTCGATCTACTTGGTTGTGCGTGTTTATAAGTGCAAGTACTTAGTGGACTTGCCACTGGACATCTCCATGCACATCTCCAAGTTTGCGTTCTAGGCGTAGATGCTGTTGAAGCTCTCTGCGCAGGCGTGGCACTGCCGCATTCTCAGCGAGGCAGTGCTACAGTGCGATAGTGTCGTGCGGTGGAGCAGCAGTGCCACGCACTCTATTAATCCGCTGTAAGTTTTATTTGTTGTTAATTTTCAGAAACGCCTATTTAGCCCCCTCTAGGCGACATCAAAGTCCTTTTAGATAGAATAAAGGTGCTCATCGTGAATTGCCTTCCCTACACTCCGCTGAAAATAAATGTAAAGACTACTGTAAGATCGAACAAGACAACTCAAGAGTATGTTTGGCAGGCCTCCTCCTGAGGAGCCAGAGCTCTTTAGGAGAATATAACTCCTCCAAAACAGCTTCAGCTCCTTTGTTTTTCTTTAAAAAACATTTATTAAGGCTCCTCCAAAGAAACCGAAGAGAAGCCCTTTCAAACAAGCCCCAATCGCTCAATGGCCAAAGCAGTGAGAGACTTAATTCAGTCCCTACTCAAGCAGTGGACAAAAATATGCTCATGTTAAACAAGGATCAAATGTAGTCTTACTTGCATTTAACAAGAATGAATGGTGGAATACACGTACATGACAAAGCCTCAAATCAGCAGATTGCTACACTGAAATGACACGAGAAACATCAGCCACAAATGGGCGGGCCGATGAATGAAATGAATGTTTTGAGACCTCAACCTACAGTACAACAAGCACTCGAGCTCGAGTGCACCCTGCCTACATTCATCTCCAATCATAAGAATCAGCACGATGCGCTGATTATTTATTGGTAAACATGCTATTGGATGGGCCTGAATCGGACCCAACCAGAGATGCTCCTGCCGTTGGCTGTTGCTCTGATCAGCTCAGCTCTGATCCTTTTACTGCTCAACCACCTCCCCTGCAGGAGTGCCAACAGAAGAGGCCCTCGCCTGCACCGCAGTTTGAACCAAAGCGGTGAAACTTGGAGGCAGCTGGTACAAAGGGTGACTTTCCTCAGATTCACCTAGGTAGGCTTGCCCCAGACAGTAGCCCAGTGCCCGAGCAACAGGGACAGCTACTGCATTTCCGACTTGAATATACCTGTCGCCATCAGAGAAAGCATACATGTTCAGATGCAAGGATTACAATGCAGCATGATCCTGCTTCTGATTTCAAGAGCTTTAACTGACTGATCAATGGCTTACTGCTGACAACTTTCAAGAGTGACTAGATCAGGTACAGGCAAACTGAAAAGAGGAACTTACTTCTCCTTGATCGGACCAAACAATCGGTAGTAATCAGGGAAACCCTGTAACCTTGCGTTCTCCCGGATAGTCAGGACTCTTGCTTGAGTCGGATGCAATATAACCTGTGGATAACATGTTCAATCAGGATAATATGCGGACAACACTAACATTAAATACAGTTGCAGGGATTAGCATAAAGGGGTAGTTTCTACTGAAGCTGACCTGGTTGTGAGGCTCTGCTCTAGTTACAACTGTAGGAACTGTCTCGTCCCACCACAAGCGCCCAAATGGCCTACAACATCATATGTAAGGACAAGTAACCAAAAACCTACTTTTTTTTCAAAAAAAGGGCCCATTTTGCAACTTACTTGAGTGATTTGCCCTTGATGAATGACATTGCATAGTCAGGAACCTAGATAACAAAGATTTGTGCAAAATCTTATCATGTCTTAACCATGAATCTTACAGTAGTTGCAGCATCTCATCAGTTATGAGTCTGAATATGTAACATAAATGTTGCACTGTTATAGAAACAACAGCACAAAATAACACATACCAGTGGTTTTCCAGATGAAAGTTTCACACGCTCAATTTCTGGATCCCACTCAACAATATTGTTTGCTCCAACCTTGACACCCTTTAAGTCACGGAAGTTGGCTCCCTGTCATAGGAAAGAGTGACGATTGTTTCAGGAGAAACAACAAAGGAAGGCACAACTGCTATCAAGCCACCAACCTTCTTGACAGGAATTTGCTGAACCCGCTCATAATCATCGTTGTTAAGCCGTAAGGGCTGGTGATCCAAGAGCTTGCCTTCATCTGGACCAGCCTCCTCACCAAAGGACCAATCCAACATGTCTGAAAGAATAAAACAGAGTGAACTTGCTGCAGTAGTAGCAAAGAACAAAGGAAAAAAGGTGGTTCTTCTGAAATTCATGGAGAAGCTCAACCAGTAAAGTTCACTAGGCCTTTTACCTTTACGGCCAAGTCGAATGTAGCGCTGGAATTCTGTCATGGGGGAACCACCATACTCCATTACATCGTTAGGTTGATGGTTTTCAACCTGCAGAGAAGAGTAAGATTGCATGCACATTGAGAAACGTATGAACTTGACCAAACACTTGCCTTTGGTAAATCTGAAATTGCATCACCAAGAAGCAAAGCTTTCTTCAGGGATGGTTTTTTTGTCTCATCATACGCAACCATACATTGCTGCAAACAAATTCAGTTGGTCAACAAATTTTACACATTCCAAAGGATTTCAAAGTAGTGATTGCACTTACTGAAAAGGCATTAGGGGCTCCTCCACGAACTACAACGTCATATGTAGGCAGAGGATACTTAGGGAGCACCTACATTGTCAAATACACCTGATTAGCCAGCAGTCAACAATGCAACATAAATCTAGCAAAGCATATAAAACAGCAAGGTACAAAACAGACCATCGAAGAAAGAGCACCCCAGAGGAACACACGCATCCTGAACTGTGGCAGACCATAGCAGCCTGCTACCATCATTCCAAGGCGTGCTTGGTACTTCATAGCAACTAGGCAGCTCAAAGCATATTTTCCTAGGTAGCCATCAGCAAATTTCAGTATGTCCACAACATTTTCCATGAGAACATACTTGGGCTTCAAGTATGCCACAATATCCATGAAAGTCACCATTTGCTTGTTTTTCTCATCTTTAAGTGGCTCATCACGGTTTCTGAACCGATTAAACCCACTGATACCTTGACATGGTGGGCCTCCACAAATGACATCAACATCACCCTTTTGAAAGAATAGATTAGGTAGATATCACCAAAAAAAATGGGGAGCTAAACAAACAGGGAGGAAAACCACACCCAACTAAACACTCACAGGCAGTGGGAGAATTTTTCTTCTGTGCCCTTCTTGTACAAATTCTCTAATTTTCAGTGGGCAGTCACTGGTTTGTGAAACAAGGATTAGAGTACAAATAGATGTACAAGGCAACAAGCAGATGACATACCAAATACTAACCTCAGGTTATCAATCGGTTCCCATGTATCCTCTTCAGGACCATATCCTTCCCACTGGACCTGCAGAAATCTAGCATTACAACAAAATACACAGAAATATCCATTGCTTGAAAAGCTTAGTTTTTTTCTATATTGCCATAATAATTGAACTTCTTTTCTTGGAATCAAGTACAGATGAACAGATAACGCTTAAGTACCTTAAAATAGATGCCATTTTTTCTTCCACTGCCACCATAGCATATCCCAATAAGCTTCTCTACAACAAATTCGTCCTTGTCAAGAGGGCTGCCTTCATCCTCTTGATCCTCTGCACCTGCTAAATTCGAATCCACGTCTTGGACATATTTTTCACATAGGACTGCCCATTCCTTAAGGAGAGCAAGGAACTCATCGGCTTTCTCATTTCGCACCTACATTCAAAGATCCAAAGGAACTTTGTGAGAGCAGCTGGACAGAACAGATGGAATCCAAGATACAGTTTACTATCCATACCTCAGTCTGTGGATGATTGTACTTTAAACTTTGCACATAAAACTGTTAAGATCAACAGCCCATCGCTGCAATCATAGCCAGAACAGTAGAATTAGTGCTGAGATCATGAACATATTCTATCCAACAGATAACTAGGTAGAAGATTACAGTTTCAAGTTTCAAGCCAGAAAGAGCTGCACCCAAGCAAAGACCAGTGGACATGCCCCCACAGCCAGAATACAGATCAAGAAGGGTTGCTGTCCTCTCTGGCATACTAGATGACGTCTCCAAATCCACATCATCATCAGAAATACCCGAAACGGTTTCACTGCCTGACTGCCCATTTTCTAGTAGAAAAACAAGTGTCAGGGTTTTTAAAAAAACATGCACATTTAACAACTGTCAAAGTTAGTCACTGTAAAGTGTTCAAACCAGTTTTAGTTATTGAGCTACATACACCAACACCATTGCACTCACAAGCCTAAGCTGATAAGGAAATGTGTTCAATTCAGTTATATTTAACACCTATCACATGGCTCCCCTCACGTGAAATAGGAGATAACAAATCATTGTATAAACATTTATTCAAAATGATCAGGATCAAAACTCTAAACATATTTGGCAAGCCAAAATCCCTCTGAAAATTAAAGTCTTTATGTGGCTTCTTCAAAATGCTATCCTTAGGAAGGACAACCTCACAAGGAGAAAGTGGAAAGGAAGTGAAATATATGCCTTTTATACAGAAAAGGAATCAGTGGAACATCTCTTTCTATGGATGGATGGCGGCGAAATACATTTGGAATCTGATTGTTGTACCCTTGGAGTCAGTTGTAGACCTTGTAATATTGATCAGTTGGTTTGGATCAAGCTTTGTTTACCGAATGGTAAACCGGTATATGTAGTGGGGCTGGCAGCTCTTTGTCAAGCAATATGGTGCACAAGAAATGTTGTTTGTTTTGAGGACAAAAGAACCAAATCTCCCTCTAAGATTATCTATATGGCGTGCTGCTTTCTTGATTATTGGGCAGGATTGCAAAAGCCAGACATGGAAAGGCAAATGAAGCAAGGAGCGGAGAGTTGAAGGCAACGGTGCTCTACTTCCACAAGAAAGTCACGAAGGAAGGCGACCAAGATGACCGGCAACTCATCATTCATAGCGTTGGGTGATCATCTTCTGCGCAAGATCAGGCCATGATTCGCGCTGACTATATCGCATGCTTGGATGTCTTTCCTGTCGCACACAATGGTTCTATTGGGCATCATGAGCCATGTTGGAGGTCATTTCAATCCATTCCGACGTAGTGTTAATTTTGGCACAAGATCAGGCCGTGTTCCCACCACTTTTGCACCAAAGGTGGACAGCTCATTCATACTTCAATACTCTCCCTCCCTTGCAGGCTCAGTCATACCTCAAATACAATGGAAATAGAGGTCAACTACATTTATTTTATTTAATTGCACTTGCCAAGATTCAAACTCAGGACTTCTCACCTCTAGCACTGATACCATATTGAGTGTTGAGTTGCATGCACCAACTAGTTCAAACCAAAAGCTTGAGCTGTTAGGCAAAGGTGGGCAATTCTACTTATACTTCAACACTGCATGCACTAAAAGTTTTTTTTGAGCCATAAATACAGCAGGGGAAGCCCCCACTGTTGGTATATAAATACAAATAAAATAAACTGTACAGAGAAAAAGGGAGATAGGGAAAGGACTACAGTCTACAGGCTGTACAACTGTACAGAAAGAGAGGGAAAGAAGAGAACAGCAAGAGGGAGTCAGCCTTGGAGTCCTAAAGAGGGCAGAAAGGTTGCTCTTTTTGAATCACAAAGTCTGATGGAGTAAAGGCATGTTTGTTTGAGCTTTTACTTTTAAAAATTGTTTTTTTAGATCAGCTTTTGAATGAATAAATATCTAATACACACAATACCCCTCAAAACAATATCTCACATAGGGATGATAATGGATACCCAAAACCCAAGTGCCCAACGAGTTTTACCCAATAAAGAGGCGGGTATGGAAAGGTTTCTTCAAACAAAGGTATGTTAATGGGTCGTCTCGGCCATATATGTGATCTCATTAAGTCAGCCCAAAGATAGCAAAAACACACTCACGGCCCAACCCAACTATGAAATATACATGTATCCAAAGTTATTAAGGCGGTAAGGCGAGGTGCGGCGAGCTATCCCCTTCCAGATGCCTAGGCGTTTATGGCGCGCGGCGAGGCAATGCCATACGAATATCTTATTATATAATGCCACTAGAATTTATAGAAGCAAAGTATAGATAACAACTTAATTACTAATGACATAACACCCAACCCTTGGCTCTCATATCTCAATATCCATCATCAGCTAACTCATTGGCATTGTTAGCAGTGTCCAAGCATTGTTGAATCTTTTTCCTTAGTTCAGTGCTAACCTCTGGACATGGAATCAAATCTCCTAGCAGCAACCTAACACAAAGCAGCAAGCCAGCAGACAAACCAGTATACAGTCCAATCCAACGATCCAAGCGAAGGAGCAAACAACTGAACAGAGGAAAGTGGTGGAGGAAGAGAAAAGACGTACTTGTGCAATGAACCGCTCATACCACTAGCAGGGAGGCAGAGCAGAGGAGTCACGAATCAAAGAACGGAAGGGGCACCGCCGGTAGCTTCCGGTTTGCCCGCCACTCGGCTTCTAGGTTCTCACGAGACCCTCTTCCCTCCACCTCTCTCCTCTGTTTCCCTCCCCCTCTCTCCTCTTTCAACTCGCATGGATTCCAGATGCACGCGTGCTCGCAGGATGCGGGAGGTAAAGGCGCACGACTCCTCTTTCCCCGCTGGCCCGATTCCCTCTCTCCCCGCGTGATACGCAAGATTCCCGCGTGCCCCCTCTCTTCCCACGCGATGCGCAAGATTCCCGCTCGCCTCCTCTCTTTCCCTGCGCGCGGGCGAGGCTCCCTCTCTTTCCTGCACGCAGCGCCTTTTCCTCTGGCACGTGCGGCGTCCACCCGACGCCTAGGCGACGCCTTTGTGCCTGAAGCAACGCCATACACAGCAAGGTCGCGGCGAACCAGACGCCTTGGTTTTCGAAAACCGCCCGGACGCCTAGGCAACGACTAGGCGACGCCTTGATAACTTTGCATGTATCCAATAGATCTATGACTATTACGCTATATTGGTGAAGTTTTGTTGCTATGTTATCATTATCAGTTTCTGTTACAAAAACTTGACGCTATATAATTTAAATGATATGATATATTTAGGATTTTTTGTTTGTAACGGGTATACATTTGGGTACATGTTGCGCAAGTATGGCAAATAGAATTTTATCTAGTGGGTGTGAGTATGGAATGGTACTATGGTAAGGGTATATACACATTGTTATCGCTAATCTCACAAAAGACAAGGAAATCACCTCTAGGTCTGCTTTTGGCTTCTTCATAAGCTCATTTTAAAAGTTGGATGACTGGTAGCCAGAATCAAAAGTTGAGACAGATATGCCTAAGGTGGACAGTTCAGTTATCCTTCAATATTACTGGAAGATGATTGTGTCCTCTGCTAAAAAGAATGCAATTCTCACTTCCCAAGGAGTCAAACAACTTCAAATTTAACTAAATTTACAAAAAACACTAATATTGATGATGTCAAATAAGTACACTGCATTGATTTTGAAATATATTTTCATATTAAACCTAATTGGCGACGTAAATGTTGATGTTTTTCCTATAAACTTGGTCAAACTTATAAAAGTTTGACTTATCCAAAACCTAGAATTGCATTCTTTTTGGGACAGAGGGGATATATAGCATACAAATATTGTAACAGGCATTAGGGGGAAAAAACTATTTGGTGAGTAGTAACGTCGCAATAATTTAGCAAAGCAAGTAAATGGCATTCAGCTAGTCAACCAAAAAAGGATGATGTGGAAGCAATTACCTGATGAGATATTAGCAAATGTAGAATATGCAACAGAGTAAGACATGTCATAGTATAGGTCGCAATGCTCTATCAAGTGAGCCTTGGCTTTTGGATCCATCTAAGGCAAAAAAAAAACAATTGTAGTGAGAAACTTTATGTGCATAGCAAAACCACAAAGCTCTCAGCAGGGAACTTACATTTGGATCAACATGGACTATCTTGACCTTGGAGATGATGCAATCAAGCACATTGTCGTTCTTTTCCTCAGAAAGAAAAACGCGTCTAGGGTCATGCTTGTGGCCATCAACATTAATGGACCCCAAAGAATTGATAACCTGCACTGATATGTTAGTGTTTTAAAGTTCTATGCTACCTCTTGACATGAATAGAAATGACACATAGCTCAATACGCACCGTGTCCTCTGCACGGAAGAACCAACGGCAGGTAAAGTAGTGACACCGATCAGTCCCCTCAAAAAATTCAGTAATGCGGCCAATGTAATCTGCCTCATTTTCTCCAGCCTAAGATAGGCAAAAAGGAATCATAAGCTTAAGGTTAGTAGCTATTATTAAAGAACATAAGAAAAAGATGTGATGTGAGAGCAAAATCATCCAGTGGTATTGTACACAACCATTAATTTGAGCATTCTTGTTCATTTCATCATCAATGTTTATGTTCAATTGAATTACTAGAACTTTCATGAAACTAAAATTTAAGAGACAAACAACACTTCCCTCCCATATACTGGCAAATAAGACAAGAAAATTTTCAAATAATCTCAGAGATCATAACAGGATGTAAACAATCACTAGCACATGCAAAATAGATGCAGGATTAAGCAGCATTTTTGTTATTAAAAATAACATCCTGTTAACATTAGAACAGTTAGTGGCATTGAAATTGTTGAACAGTGCATTTTCAACAGAATCGAAAGGATCCAGCTTTTGGCAGCAGGCTATACACAAAACACAGCATTGTGTAGAGACAGACATTTAGAGCACCCCTTTATGTTATACTCCCTCTAGTCACGGATACTTCACACATTTGAGTATTTGACCTTGCAATTTTACATGCATATCTTTGACCACTAATTTCTTTTAGAATAATATAATCTTATAATCCTTCCAATATAAGAGATTTGCAAGTATGTTGAATACAAATCAACACATGGAACTTATTGATGTTTGTATTTAAGGTTCGACCAAATCTTGTTCTACTCATGACCATTGGAAGTAGCCATAAACCACTTGTTAAACACGCATCACTAGGGATTGATTTTAAAGTTCAATGCTTCCTCCCATGGCAATTATATGATCACAGTCATACTTATACCATCACAGAGCACAACTAACCCTCGATGAAAAAAGAAGAAGGGAACAACTAAACTAATAAGCGGCCAGAACTCGTCATCATTGCCGAGCTTGCTGCACAAAGCACCCAAGCAGCTCCGACTTCCAAACAGAGGTCATAAGCAAGCTCCTGATCGATGACAAATATGCTACCAGACAGCATTTTGTACATACAGACATCCAGAATTCCAGCGTACCACCATGTACTGCTGACCATACACACAATTCATCATTGGTAATCGACAACAAAAATCGAACAAATCTTGCTTACTTAACAAATACATGAGCAGATCGTAAATGAGAGCACCAGCAGCATGGCAAATAAAGAAGGCAATGAACAAGGACCTTGACATAGACGTCATCCCCGAGGCAGTAGACGACGTTGTCCACTTTAGCGCTCCGGTAGTGGCACCTGGCCTTGAGCTCTTGGTCCTCCTCCGGTCTGCACGCGACATGAATAAGCAAACAGGGGATTGCTCGGGGAGCAAACATCTGGGATCGAATCAAAAGCAAAGCAGAGTAGGGAGGGAGGGAAAAAATACTTGTTTACGGCGGCAATGCTGCGCTCGTAGCGCTTAGGCCAGTTGCTGCGCGCCTCGGCCGCAGGGACGGCGTTGCCGATGAACTCGGGCTCGTGCTCGCCGACAGCGGCGGCGCTCCTTCTCCCCACCCTCTTCTTCCCGGGCGACCCGGCGGCCACCTCCTCCTGCATGGCCTGGTCATCGGCCTCGGCCTCCTCCTCGCCCATGGCCAACTCCTCCTCGTCGGGCTCCTCGGCGCACACATCGTCCTCCACGAGCTCCTTCCTCTCGGCCTCGCCCTTCTTCTTCTTCCTCGACGGCTTGGGCTTCTTGCCGGAAGACGCCGCCTTGCGGCTGCGCTTGGCGGAGGACGCCACCACAACCTCCTCCTCTTCCTCCTGGTTCTGGTGGATCTCCTCGGCCTTGGCGGCGCGCTTCCGGCCGGAGACGCGCGTGGGCGCGGCGGGCGACGGGGAGCTCGGCGCCATGGCAGGGGCTGCGGTAGCTGCTGCTGCTGCTGCTGCTCTCTAGGGTCGGGAGACGAGAAATCGAATCGAAGGGGATGGATCGGTCAAATGTGAAAACAGGGCAGGGCAGAGCGGACATTCCGCGGCGGTCGGGCGGTGGGAAAAACGAAACCCAAAAGATCCAGGGAGCGGGAGCGTCCAATTTTTGACGGCGTGGGGCCCGTCCGCAGCGGGAGGGTATGCATTCGAATTTTCGCTCGTTGGCAGCCAGACTGCGCGGCTAGGCTTTCGTGCCGCTGGCCTCTCCACCCATGCGAGAAGTGCTTTCGCATTTGTACTATGAAAAAAACAGATTTTGGATAAAAACATCCATGGCTTTTGACTCTTTTGGTTGCTTTTGGCTTTTGCAAAAGTAAAAACAGGTTTAAAAGCCCAACAAAGGGGGTCGTAAACTTTTTCTAAACATAAATGACATAAGCTGCCTGTATCATATATATGGGTGGTTCAAAAAAAAGAAATAAACATAAGAAATCTCTCTTTAGTGGTCCAAAGTGTGGGCATACAAACATATTCGTGGCTACTTGCGGGGCGTTATTTTTTCACATATTTATATGTTTTTATTTATTTTATTTTATGTTAGTGTAAATGCATATCCCAAACCAGTTGTAGATACATCTATAGAGCCATGTACAAGGAAAAAAAGGTAAATAGTTGATGTCTTATTTTCCATCCGAGTATCCGACCAGCTTAAACATCATTGTCATACAAAACGAATATTTTATAGAATAAAGGAAATTTTGTCTTTGGAACATCCAAATTTGTGGTTTTGTAGAATAGGACATCCAAATGATATGTTGCTCACCAAAGAATAACATTGTTTTTGTTCAGTGGACAGCAAAAATAATCTGAGTTCAATTCACCAAAGGTCCATGTCCATTACCTTGTAGGGGGTTTCAGGAGTGCATGTTTCAGTCCAGGGAGGTAGCAGCAACCTCTTCAGCTCCAGGACATTACCCATTTTTCATAAAAGGCAGCTGGCATTCGAAAACTGGGATCAAACGTACAGAACTGCTATAGAAGCAACCAAAATATATTACACTTTGTCAACGCTTACATGCGTACATGCACAGTCAGCAACGAAATTACAGGTGAGTGATAACAGAGCTTAACCAGTCCTAACTGATTACAAACAGTGAGTGACTAAGAACTACCATATGTTGATCCAGCTGATCAAAACTTGACCTCATACTTCAATCTTGTTTGGCACCATAAACGGAAGCACTCGTCAGGCTTGGGCAGTCCATTGGAAAGATCAATAATTTGTACATTCTACTCTGAAAGACGGTGCCACTTCCCAATCCCCACCGGGTGCAATGCCACAATTGAAATCAACCCATTAATGCACACCAAAGAGCTGTTTCACAAATTAACTAAGCTGACTAACACAGATTGATCGAGCTGATGAAAATTCAGCCATCAACCTGGACCGTCTCCTTGTTCTCCTCTCCCAAAGCGAAGTTTGGCACAACAAACTGGAAGCAGTCTTCGGTGCTAGGCAACCCATTGGAGAGGTCTGTCAGTGCTACTCTGAACTTGCATCTTTGGAAATGGACAATCAGCTGATCACCGGTACGGCGGCTCTTGGAGCTCACATACCGCGAGTAGGTTAGCTCGCATTCGATCTGTTTGATGAAATTTTCATGGCCTAATTGATGCTAGCAGGCAGTGATGATTGGTCTGTTTATCAGTTCTGTGCTCCATGCCATGACTCCAATCAGGGGCAGAGGTGGAGTCCTCAAAGGCGGTGGATACGGTCACGCAGCTCACCCTCAGCTAGCGTCTCTCTGTTCAAACTTGGTCACATTGCACTACCTATGGCAAAGAGATGGATAAAGTGATTGGCCAATAGAGTTGCACTGATTCTAACAAGCGTCAGGTGGTGACCGTGATTTGAATATGAATTCAATATGGAGTTCATAAACGATTGAAGTACATGCACAACTTACATATAAGGGGGGGGGGGGGCAGACCCAGTGCCGGAGGCTCCCACATGAGTGGGGTCTGGGGAAGGAAAAAACCGAGGCAAGCCTTCTCCCCGCAAAATATGCGGAGAGGCTGCTTCGAACCCGCGACCTGGTGACTCAGTGAGACAGCTCTCACCACTGCACCAGGCCTGCCCTTCATGTGCATATCCTACTAATTTTTCCTCATGCGATTTTGAAGGTTTCATGTTACCATGTACTACCTCCGTTCTAATTTCTAGGTTGTTTTGGCCGTTTTAGATACAGATTTTTTATTATGTATCTAGAAAAACCAAAACGACTTTTTTTTTAGAATAAAATGACTTATAATTTGGGACAGAGCGAGTATATAAGTTGGGACAGAGGTAGTATATACTCTTTATCTCCTTTGAAATGCCATGATTTCTAGAATATCATTGTCATCGATATACCAATGACAAGCTGATGTTCATCAGAAACTTGTATTTTGTTGTCTATAAAATCCCCCCCCCCCCCAAAAAAAAAACAATGATAACTAAATGGTGTTACCAACTTCCCGCTTATAAAAAAAGAGATACATGGTAAAAAAATATTAGTCTTGCGATTACCAATACCTCTTTTATATTTTGCATCATTAAATAAATATATCAATGTGTATGCAATCTTTTATATCTATTGGGAGCAGCACTCTCCACATTGATACTCCCACATATCGCACATCACCGCCTGGCCTAACATAAGCAGGTGCACGGCAACGCCGTGCGTGGTTTCTAGCTATAGAGTAATTGATAAAAGGGTGTCTGCGTTCCATTGTCAAGATATGTCCATGATATGAGCAGCTTGATTTCAGCAGCTCATGCTTTTAAACTTGTTCAATGGTCTGTGTAATGGATTACCTCAAGTTAATTATATCCAGTGTGGAGAAAACCCAATGATCCTGATGGAGATGGGGAAGAGGAAAGGGACTCTGGGAAATGACTTAGAAGATATGGTAAGGGTATTGTTGCAGAGTAACATATGCATTCAGGTAGGTGATTTTGATACTTTTGGTTGTTCTGGGACAGTGGAACTAGAAGTAGTTGAATGCACAAGCAACATCATAACATCGATGATGGCAATGATTTCTACACACAGATGCATAGCGCAGAAGGGTCAGTTAACTATCAAAGAATTATTGGAAGAACAAAGAAACAGTTAACCTTTCAAAGAGTTTTTGTCAGTTGACTGCTAGGCAGAAGGTTGAGGTGCAATCCAGCAGTGCTGCTCCAAATCAGGTTTGTAGAATCATCCACTCATGGCAAGAATACAATGAACAGTTTATATGAGGTTTAGGTGAGGTGAAGGATACCAATGCAGCTTCAGAGGGTTCTCAATTGTCCGACAGGAGATCGATTGGTTTCTAACCCTGTGGGCAAGGTGATCGATCAAGAGGAATGGAAGAAGGTCCATCGAGGGCAGTCTCACATTTTGTCCAAACTTCGTATCCTTGCCTAAAGTTGTGTGACAAAACCAAGCAAAAGTCAAAAGGGGAACTGACGAATAAAAGTGATCTAAGGCCACCCAAAGCTACACCATGACTGGGAGTCCCAGCTTCCACGTTGGCACCAACGAATCATACAATTTATTCTGCTGGTCATCCCTTTTTCAATATGGGGCTTAGTAGTGAAAGATATGCTGTTTTATTATGATATAGGACTTCAAAAGTTGGAAACAATGACTAAGACGAACTTTGTAACGAAATCCTACAAAACAAATACATTAAGAGGAAGATAAGAGCATACTCATTGACCGGTAGTCATAGGAATTACGCCTAGCTCAATTTGGTTAGGGCGTGGATATATGCACAGAGCACGAAAGGAACTAATCCTCCTAGGTTGGTCAATTCTTTTTTAGATTATTACAACTCATAGCCAAGAGAACAAATTTTTTAGTGTAATGAATACAGAGTCAGTATTTCTATTCAGATCAACGCATGGATTAATTCTTGATTCAATCAATTGCATCGATGAGTGCATTCGATTGGTTAGGGATCTACAATCTATTCAGCGCATGGGTAAAGAGTGTGCGCTTGTGTACCTGGAAGATGGGAGGCTTCAGCGGGAGGAAGCACACGCCGCAGTCGAGGGCGTCAGTGTCCTCCACGGTCAACTCCAATACCCCAGCTCCGTCCGGCCGCACCCGCGGCGGCGGCGTTGCCGGCCCATAGGAGCCGGAGCCCTTGCTCTTCTCGGAGACGCCAGCTCCCTCCGTCCGCATCTACGGCGTTGGAAGTTCCGTCCCACAGGAGCCGGAGCCCTTGCTGTTCTGGGGGATGCCAGCTCCCTGCGTCTGCATCCCCGGCGGCGTCATTGCCGGCCCATAGGAGCCGGAGACCTTGCTCTTCTTTGGGACGCCAGCTTCCTCCGTCCGCATCCCCGACGGCGGCATTGCCGGCCCATAGGAGGAGCCGGAGACCTTGCTCTTCTTTGGGACGCCAGCTTCCTCCGGCCGCATCCCCGGCGGCGGCATTGCCGGCCCACAGGAACCGGAGCCCTTGCTGTTCTGGGGTATGCCAGCTCCCTCCGGCCGCACCGGCGACGGCGGCGTTGCCGGCGCATAGGAGCCGGAGCCCTTGCTCTTATGGGGTACGCCAGCCCCCTCCGGCTGCACCGGCGACGGCGGCGTTGCCGGCGCATAGGCTCCCGAGCCCTTGTTCTCCTTGGAGACGCCAGTGATTGCTCCAGCAGTAATTCCCTCCTTTGGCGCCGCTTCGAAGAGCCTGCGCTCCCGCTCCTCACTTCCTCCGGAGAATACTTTATTCAAAAATAAAAATAATTTTATATGAAAACAAAAATGCACATGTAAAAAATGTCAGGAAGGTTGCTGGGGCAGTGGCACCTTCTTGACTGTCGGCTGCAGCTCAGCAGAGGCACAATTCCTGCGATTTGTATTTGTACAGCGATTTATATACGTAGTAATTACGCACGATATATATATATATATAAGAAAACAAGAAAAACTTTCATATTCCAGACAGGCCCCACCCAAGAGTAGACCGGAGCAAATTAGGCGTGGGCGGAGACCGCTGGATTTTAGGCCCCCGTTGGACAGGATCTGTCCACAAAAACGGACGTCCGTCCACTCGGATGCCGCTCGCCCCGCTCTACTCTGCACGCTTAAGTGCTTCACGACTTTTAAAAAAAAGCATCGCTTGCCTTCTCCATCGCAGGGGCCGCACGCCGTGCCTTCTCCAGTGCGGCCGCACCGCACCCGACCCCTTCCCATGGTACTCCGCGCGCCTGCGTCGTGCCCCATCCACCTCGCCCGTCGCGGAATGAGAGTGTCGGTGCAAAAAGTGACCAACAAGTAAATATTTGTAGTTTTGTCGTGCGTTGTGATCGGATGTGGCCTAGCACCCAATGATATAGGATTTATACTGGTTAGGCAACGTGCCCCACGTTCAGTTTCAGTCGGTCGGTGATTTTATTCCTAAGCCCAGGTGCTCAAAGTTTCTTGTGGGGTTACAAACGAGTAGGAGTGAGAAGGGCGGTGCTAAAGACCCGGTCGAACTCTGAACCGAAGGGTCGAGAGTGACGGGTGCTCTAACGTGCGCTAAGTACTAGAGCATATGCTCTGTGTAGCTTTAGAATTCTAGAGCTATTGAACTGCTCGAGTCATCAGATCGTTGAGTCCTCGAATCGTCTAGCTTCTCTTTTTTCGGAGGAGAGCCAGAGCCGGCCAGAGAGCTTTTTAGGAGAGAGCTCATCCTCTTTTATAGTCGAAGGGGATGGCCTTACAAGTCAGAGAAAGAAAGAATATATATGTGTGCTACCTAGTCTTGTTGCCCACGCTGTCGGGTACGAGACGGTCGTCGACGCCCACAATACTGTTTATGTCAGACGCATGTGGCAGGCTCTATCGTGTTCGCCTGGTACGGCAAACGTCGGCGCCTACAATATTGTTCGTGCTCTGACACGTCTGGAAGGTTGCATAGTGCCCATTTGGCAAGGCCTGGTGGCTCCGTACTATAGGTGCGCAGGGTATGGCAGGATACGGTCCTCGGTATCGCGGTTGACTTGAGTGTCTTACCTTATCTGCTCTGTCTGATCCTCGGGCCTTCACCGAGCGGGCGTCCCCGGTCGATCGTTCCCAGTCGGCCCCGACCGTGTTGGTCGGGGAAGAATCGCGAGCAGGGCGTATTCCCGGTTGGAAAAGGGGGTCGGAGTCGGACTGTGTCCCCACCTTGGCCAGGTCTTCTGGTCGGGGACTGGATCATTGTCCTGGCCTATCATTACATAACTAGGACGGCCTAGGAGGCACGCGCTGTCGCTACACCTTCTGCTGGGCTGAGTTTTTGCAGGGAAACGGGTCCATTAGGGGCCCCGGGTTTATGAACCCGACAGGAGCCCCGAGCCCTTTTGGGACTTCTGTGAAGTCGTGAAGGGGCTTATTACACTCGTTTCATGAGCGCACCCGATGGGTGTAAGATCGTGGGTCGCCGTCGAACGAGACGGAGTGCCAGCCCAAGTGTCAGGGGTCGGGCGAGACAGAGCGACAACCCATGTGTCGGGCCAACCCAAGTGTCGGGCGCGGTCGAGGGGTCGAGCGAGACGGAGTCTCAACCCAAGTGTCGGGCCAACCCAAGTTTTGGGCGCGGCCGAGGGGTTAGGCGAGACGGAGCGTCAACCCATGTGTTGGGCGCGACCGAGGGGTCAGGCGAGACGGAGCGCCAACCCATGTGTCGGGCGCGGCCGGGGGGGTCAGGCGAGACTGAGCGCCAACCCATGTGTCGGGCGTGGCCGGGGGGTCAGGCGAGACGGAGCACTAACCCATGTGTCGGGCGTGACCGAGGGGTCGGGCGAGACGGAGCGCCAACCCATGTGTCGAGCGCGGCCAAGGGGTCGGGGCGAGACGGAGCACCAACCCAAGTGTCGGGCGTGGTCGAGGGATCAGGCAAAACGGAGGGCCAACCCAAGTGTCAGGCGTGACCGAGGGATCGGGCGAGACGGAGTGCCAACCCAAGTGTCGGGCACGGCCGAGGGGGCCGGGCGAGACGGAACACTAACCCAAGTGTCAGGCGTGGCCGAGGGGTCGGTCTAGTTTCGTGTGTTACCCTATCCATGATTTCCGCAACCAAAGGGGTTGAGCTAACGTCGTTTGCCTCGATGGCTCGAGTGACGCGCTCGGTGAGCTTAATAACGGGCACGTCCGAGTGAAATCCGGATCCATCATTCGTAACGGGGTCGGCATAGCCCTCATGTGGTATTCCACTGCTCCTTAACCCGCCTCCCGATAGATGCCCGAGCCATTTCGGAGACCGACTCAGGTGGCCCGCTGGGCTCCCCTCGATGGAGATTCTGTGGGCATGGCTCGAGGTCAGGATCGAACAAGAAGGTTGAGATGACCTTGTTCGCTTCGGAGCCGATCGGGCGAGGGCCGCTGGGGCTCATCTATGTTTTCTCCCCTGGCCCTGTTTGACGCGAGGCAGCCTCGAGCCCTTCGTGGGCCGACCTTCAAACCCCGGTCGATCGTCGCTCATATCGAATGAGGCGACTACCGCTTCGTGACGCAACACGAAGCGTTGTGATGCATCAATTGCATATGCAATGCTTGGATGTATGGGATGAATGTATGAATGCATGCATGAGAATGGATGAATGAATGATCATGCATTAGAAAAAAGGGGTTTGTTAAAGTTACCTCGATGGCTCGAGTGAAGGGTCTGGAGAGCTCCTATCGGATATGTCAGAAAGGGATCCGTGTCCATCGTTCATGACGGGGCTAGCATAACCCATATGGGGCATCCCACTGCTCCTTCCTGTCACCCGACAGCCGTCCGATTGACTCAGGTGACCCGTTGGCCTCTCCTCGATGGAGATTCCGTTGGTGAGCCCTTCCAAACCTTGCCTAGGAAGGCGGAGGGTCGTTTGCATGCGATTGCGCCTTGTTTCCTGCGCCCGGGTTACGGTAGTGGTGGGCCCTGCCTAGGTCACGTCCCGTTAACTAGGCGACGTTTCGTCGGGCAGGGCGCGTCCCATCAGCCAGGGGGTGTCCCACCGCACGCCTCTCCACCTTAAATAGGGGGAAGGGAGAGGGGTTTCCTCCCATTCTTTCGTCTTTCTGTCTAGACGAATGCGTCTATCTTCTTGAGAAGTTTATAGAGAGGCATCCCCCGTTCACCTAGTCAGGAGATGAACTGGCTTAGGGCGGCCAAACAGCCGGTGAGCCTCTATACGCCCTTGATGTTGCGTATAGGGCCCATGTTGGAGATGGCCATGATTTTTTTAGGGTTGGCTTCGATGCCATGCTCGGACACGATGTATCCGAGAAGCTTCCCCTTCGAAACCCCAAAAACACATTTTTTGAGATTCAATTTGACGCTAAACCTCCAGAGGTTCACGAATGTTGTGGCCAAGTTTGCGATCAGATCGCTAGCTTGAGCCGTTTTCACCACTATGTCATTTACATAGACGGCGATTGTTGGTTTTGGCCGCTCGACTTGGTCTGGCGGGTCGGGCGGGTCGATTTGGTCGGTGAAGCACCGCTGCATGCACTGTCGATAGGTGGCGGCAGTGTTCTTCAGACTGAAAGGCATGGTTATGTAGCAGTACGAACCTACGGGGTGATGAATGAAGTCGTGATCTGGTTGGACTCTTTCATCGCGATCTGGTGGTAGCCTGAGTAGGCATCTAGAAAGGAGAGGATTTCACATCCTGAGGTGGAGTCAACTATCTGGTGTATGCGTGGCAAAGAAAAATGGTCCTTTAGGCACGCCTTGTTGAGGCCAGTATAATCAACACACATTCTCCATTTCCTAGTTTTTTCTTTTTCACAAGAACAAGATTGGCTAGTCAGTCAGAGTGTTATACCTCTTTGATGAAGCCGGCTGCTAGGAGTTTGGTGATCTCCTCGCCTATAGCCCTGCGCCCCTCGTCGTCAAAGCGACGCAGGCATTGCTTGGCGGGCTTTGAGCCCGGGATGAGGCGTAATGCGTGCTCGGTGACCTCCCTTGGTATGGCTGGCATGTCAGAAGGTTTCCATGCGAAGACATCATGATTGGCGCATAGGAAGTCGGTGAGCTTGTTCTCCTATTTGGCCAGGAGCTTGGTCCTAATCTGCACCATCTTGGTTGGGTCAGAGGGGTCGATCCCCACCACCTTGGTTTCCTCGGTCGGGTGGAAGGCGCTTGAGGAGGTTGGCTCGTTGTAGTCAGGGACTGCTGGGGTTTACGATTTTTTGAGCTCTGGGAGCTCGATAGAGTTGATGATAGCAGTGGCGAGCTTGTAATGCTCGCGGTCGCACGTATAGGCGTGCAAAAAGGTGCTTCCCACGGTGATGATGCCATTCGGTCCCGTCATCTTTAGCTTAAGGTAGGTGTAGTTGGGGATCACCATGAACTTAGCATAGCATGGCCACCCCAAGATGGTGTGGTAGGACCCTAGAAAGTCCACCACCTCGAAGGTGAGGACCTCCGAGTAGAAGTTGGCTCGTTGCCAAACGTGATGGTGTCGGCACAAAAATTCATCCTGTGCCGGGCACACGAGCAAGTCGGAAGGGTCTGCTCGATGGAGCTGAAGATTCGCCTAGCTTCAATGCAGGGATGGTTGATCCTGTGTACTCCTCCTATGACGTGCCAGTCAAATTGACCCTGCAATTGATAAGGAGAGAAAGTTTATCAGTAATTCGATCTTGACCGGGTGAATTGATATTGCTGTAAACTAATAACAATGAAAAACATCAGCAAGATCGATAACTTAATGAGTCTACCCGAAGGACGCCACCCTTAGATAGAGCCGATAACTTGACCTTAATCTAGTTCGAGCAGTGGAGGTCAACCGGATCGATGCAGCCGTATTTGAACTAGATAAGAGTCGATAACTAGCTTATACCAGAGTCACAGTGGAGGTCGACCGGATCGATGCAGCCATACGAATAGAAGTATAAGCCATGATGGTACTTACAAACAAGCCGGAGG
The DNA here is from genome assembly GCA_904845875.1 of Miscanthus lutarioriparius. Classification (NCBI taxonomy): domain Eukaryota; kingdom Viridiplantae; phylum Streptophyta; class Magnoliopsida; order Poales; family Poaceae; genus Miscanthus; species Miscanthus lutarioriparius. The sequence goes on from CAJGYO010000016.1 coordinate 65,480,377, forward strand.
TCGACCGGACCGATGCAGCCCTGCTCACTGAAGAACTCGCCGAGATCTACTCTACTCCTACTTCTAAGGGGTGGCTGGAGCCGAAAAAGTAAGTAACTTATATTTGATTGATTGTGTGTTTTACAATAGCCGGGATCCAATATTTATACCCGGAATCTATGCATGAATCCTACTTAAGCACGACTCATTATAATTTTTGGCCTAAGAGAAAACATTCCTAATTTAAGATAACTTGAACCCTAATCTTTCCCTTTTTGTAGAGTCCAGCATGTTTTTCCTGGCACTGATTGTAGCTTTCATCATTATCTGCTGGCGCTATCTGAAGAGAGCCGATTCTAGTGCTGCATTCGAATCAGCTGATACCGACCTTTGTGCAATCGATTCCTTGATGACATGATCTTGGGAGCTTTCGAGTTCCTGCAATTCTTCTTCCAAATTTTGTTGTAAACACATGGCCCCCAATTTTGGGATAAAAGTAATTTTATTCCAAAATTGTCACGTCTGTACCCCCGATAGGTCCGCAGTCATGGGTAGAGAATCTTGATCTGGGGTCTACTGTTTGTCATCGTCTATGTCATCTTATAAGCCAATGTCTCAAAACTTTTACGAGAGCATTATTGCTTCACAGGCGCTTGGATCTATCTTTCCAAGTCGACTAGAAAATGTCTATCTGACTCTAGCGAGAGCAATTCAACAATTCAACTATGTTTCTCTTCTATCTGCTTCCTCGGGTGCCTCTGACTCCGCCGGACCCTCCATGGTCTATCTTTTTGCCATGAAGATTTTGAGTGGTTAGAAGAATTCTTGTGATATCACCTGAGTCTTCTCTCCATGCTCGTAGAGCTGTTCTAGTGTTTGCAAGGGCTAAAATGTGTGGACACATTTCCCTTGTTCGCTCCATCAAATGCCCATCGAGAAAGCCACAGACTTCTTTCCCATAGTTTCCAGTCACCGAGAAATTAGCTGGGCATCTGTTAAGCAGGCGGCCTTTCCCCTTCTCCTGGCATAACTTTTCCAACGGGCCGATGTGACTCGGTTCATGATGACCTTCGGCCTTGTGCGGATCCAGACTCACTTCAATCCAAAGAAGCCTTGGTGGGTTGATCATTTGTCAATGTAAACCTTTCGTATCCATCCCATGATATTTTGTGATTATGGGAAGCAATAAGTCTGAATCTGTTATCTCTTCGTTATCCGTCCCCTGAATTTCCGGAGTGTCAATCCGTTTCCATATCTGACTTCAATTCCATAACCCCGGTGAAATCTATCTTCTCACCTTCCCGGGCTATATATACGGGCCACGGCTGTGGATCAAAAAATAACCTACTTCGTCTCAAACCTTTCATGTCTTTAGTGCGGTTTCTGCATTCCCATAAGTTTGAGATCATGGAGAATAGCAAGAGGTCTGCTGAGGAGGCCCTCAACGGAGCTGTGTCATCATGCTAGTGCCTTCATCACTAGGAGGGTGCAACTCATGATGCCCCCACTGCCTCAGGGCATAGGGCCGACTCCATTCAGCCTTCGGGGTTCTCTTCGTTAACAGCTCGCCGCCAGCTCCCCTGCTATCCGAGGAGACGGATTGACAATGATGATCTACTCGCCTCCATTGATCGGGCTAGCCAGAACCTCATCGACTGCCTCTCCCTCGCAGAATCGGCTTTGGCCATTGTCGACAAAATATCATCGGCAGTCCTCTGAGGGGTATCCCACGAAGGTAGATTTGATCGGCAGAGAAGTGTGTGATCAAGAACAAGAAGGCAACAGAGACACACGAGTTAGACAGGTTCAGGCCATCAGTATGACGTAATACCCTACTCATGTGGTCTGTTGGTTTGTATTAGCTATCGTATAATATTGTGTGAGTTTGGAGGGGGTCCCTGCCCGCCTTATATAGTCCGGGGAGCAGGGTTACAAGTCAGTTAGATCTGAGAGATAACTGAAGGTAATAACTTATTACAGGAATCTTAGGATCGTACCTATCCTAACAGATCTCGTAGTATCTTTAGGATATCTTCTAGATGTCTTACGGGAGGTGCCGAGCAGAGTCGTGCCCCGTAAGGCTTCGTCCTGTGGGCTGGGCTCCCTAGAGGGCATAGCCCATGTGGTCTGCCATGGGTATCCAGGGTCATACCCCCCACAGCTAGTCCCCGAGTGCCTTATACCCGTTGTGCAACGCCGTCTTGAGCTTGTTCGAGCAGGTGCGAACACGGCCGAGCAGTCAAACTCATGGTCCGACCACCGTGATGAGTTGCCGAGCAGTTGCGAGCAGTTGCTGAGCAGCATAAACTATCGCCGAGCAGCATGAACCAAATACGGCTTGCCATAAGGGTGTAAGGAGCTCAAGTTCAGAATCGAAAATTTCTTCACAGTGGACCAAGTGTGCCCACTTAGAGTCCGACCACGAGAAAAGGAGATAACCTTCTTTAGCTTCAAGAGGCACGGAGAAAACACCCGCTGAGCAGTAGTGTGCCCACTTAGTCCCCAAGCCTAATAGTAGATGACGTAGTCATGTGGTGCCAGGATCCAAAGCAGAAGAAAAATAAAAGACCAGTCGAGCAGGCAGCCATTCCCCGGGCGTAGCCATGAAGAGCACATTCACCGCTAGGTGAAGTGTGCCTACTTAGTCCCCGAGCCTGATAGTAGGTGATGTGGTCACATGGTGCTAGGTTCAGAAACAGCAATCAACTAGGAGAAAATAGAATCGTGGAGAAAACACCGGAGTATCGGCTATGCAGTAGTAACTACTGACCATAACGGTTGGCGGAGATATCGGTGAGCATTCAGCGAGCTACAACAAATTGTGGGGATAAATCAGCAATATGGGCTGGGGCTGCGGAAATGCCTAGGCAACGGGCCACCTTGCTATTGCGGAGAATTCGGAGTGGCGTAAATCGCTCGAATGGTTCCCCAAAAACCCTCGAATGCGAAAGGGTGGGGAAAGTGCTTTTATAGCTACGCCGCTGCATCTCGCATTCCCACCTTTGCCACTCTACCATTTCGTCTTCCTCCTTAGCCCTCACATTTCCAGATTCGCATCCACACTTGTTTTCGCCACCAATCTCGAACTAGATCTGAGAAATTGCGCCGAAGAAAGGAGCTGTGAAGCCAAAGAAGGCGGCCGCTGGAGCCAGACGCGATGAGGAATGTGTGCCATCGAAGATGGGGAAGGCGGATCTCGACAGGATGGTGGCGGAGGGTGTTCTTCTAGACCGCGTCACCGCCGGATGGCGGCTAGCCAGCGGTGAGCCCTTCCCAATGCCCAACACTGATGAAGCTGTAGTGTTTGAGGATTATTTCTGGCGTGGGTTGGGATTCCCCGTTCATCCTTTCCTGTGAGATCTGCTAGAGTTCTGGATGATTAGTCTATGTAATCTCCACCCAAACACCATATTGCACATCTCAATCTTTATCCATTTCTGTGAGACATATCTGGGGGTTCTGCCGCACTTCAACCTCTTCAGACACCTGTTCTGGTTGAAGAAGAAGGGCGGCGGCGGTTCCAAGGTGGTCGGCGGCGTATATCTGCAGCTCCGGGATGGGATGGCTAGCAAGTACATTAATGTACCGCTGAACACTTCTCTAAAAGGGTGGAATTCTAGGTGGTTTTATATGAAACAGAGCCACCCTGCAATCCGCTGCGATGCCCACCACATCCTGGAGAGCCAGAAGAGTTGGTCGGAGAAACCGAACTGCGCTGACATGGAGCAGGTGAGGGAGCAACTCGACTTGATTAAAGGCATGGAGATTAGCGGTGAACTGGTGGCGGCGAGCTTCCTAGTGCGCCATGTCCAGCCCTGCAAGGAGAGGGCCCACCCGGGCTTTGACTTCAAGGGTGATGATGACAGGACCTAGGAGAGGATGGAGCGACTGTCGAGGAAAGATGTGCTAGAGCGGGCCACAGAGCTATTCACTCCCAACGCCTCGTTCAGGTGGCCAAGGCAAACGAGGGCCTTGAATTGTACAAATCCACCCCCTAGGTAACCATCTCGATTGTTTTTCTCATGCTGCTTTGTATCCATGATTTTTGCCGAGCAATGAACTGATTCACTTATGCAAAGATCCATTCGCAGGAAAGAGCGGTGTACTTCTCGGGCGTCCCGAGGAGCGATTGGCCGAAGGGAGTAGATTCCCGGCCACCACCGCAGCCTGAGGAGGGAAACGTCAACATCTCATTGAAGAGCCCATCCTCGGTGTCGGAGAAAGTCTGGGGGAAGAGAGTAGCGGCAGACGAGCCAGCCCCAAAGAAGAGGAAGACGACGATCGCCGCTCCCCTCAAACTGGGTGGCATCTCGCTTGGTGGTGACCAGACCACTCGAACATGAAGGACCATAGTGTTCGAGTGGTCAGATGACGACGAAACTCCAGTGTCTCCTCCGCCGAGCACTGAAGCACCTCCGCGCAGCACGCGCGCGGAGGAACAAGCGAAGAGAGGCGAAGAAGTCCCCGAGCAGCCGGTGAGGGGAGTCCCCGCGTAGCAGGCGATGGGAGTTCGCGAGCGACAGACGGAGTAGAGGCCGACGGTAGAGGAAGAGGGACCTCCACCCTAGGACGTAGGCATGGACCCCAAAGTCACGGTAGGTGGTTCAAGCAGGCACCGCTGGTTCAAGAAATTGTACCGGCAGACCAAACCGTAAGTATCTTCATCTTGGAGTTACCTTATTGTCATTCCTTAGCTTTTTTGGCGACTGGCGAGCCAATCTGATGTAGAGCCAAGTGTACGGAGGATCTGACCCCACCTGTCTAGACTGACAAACAACCGAAGACTGTCCCCGGGGCGGATGAGATGCCAGTGGACCACATCCTAGAGTCTCCGGGTGCTCAGTAGCCTACGGAGGAATCATCCACCCCTTCAGCTGGACTTGGCGACAACGAACGGTCAGCATCGACGGCGGATGGGTTGGCGGTAGCGCCTGAGGCAATGGCGGGAACAGCGGATTGCAGGTAGGTGGTTCAAGCAGGCACCGCTGGTTTAAGAAATTGTACTGGCAGACCAAACCGTAAGTATCTTCATCTTGGAGTTACCTTATTGTCATTCCTTAGCTTTTTTGGCGACTGGCGAGCCAATCTGATGCAGAGCCAAGTGTACGGAGGATCTGACCCCACCTGTCTAGACTGACAAACAACCAAAGACTATCCCCGGGGCGGATGAGATGCCAGTGGACCCCATCCTAGAGTCTCCGGGTGCTCAGCAGCCTACGGAGGAATCATCCACCCCTTCAGCTGGACTTGGCGACAACGAACGGTCAGCATCGACGGCGGATGGGTCGGCGGTAGCGCCTGAGGCAATGGCGGGAACAGCCGGGTCCTCAGGAGCAGAGGCTGGAGTTGCCTGTGTCATGCCGGAATCTGGAGCGGAGAAGCTGTCGACACAGAATTTCATCCCATGCCGAGGACACACGCAGGAAGCCAGAAGGGTCCGCTCGATGGAGCAGATCCGTCTAGCTTCAACGCAAGGGTGATCGATCCTGCGCAATCCTCCCGAGACATGCCAGTCAATTTGACCCTGCAATTCACAAGGAGAGAAAGTTTATCAGTAATTAAGGGCGGAACGTGCCGATGTTGCCAGACAGTCCCGAATGTGCGGCTCTGAGAGCCGATATGAGAGGAGATCGACTAAATAGTCAATTGCAGCATATTCATAAGAATAAATCGATTAAAGCTCATGGGGTTGTGTAAGAAGAATCAGTTATCATCCAAGATAAATATAAATTCGAGCAAAATTTAATCAATGGCAATAAGATATCCATGTTAATCGGTTTAAACTAAGCCAATGATTACAAGTAACCAAACCCCTTTTTATATAAAGAAACAATTCAACACCACTTAAACATTTAATAAAGATAAATCTAATGAACATGTTAGATCTCATCTATCACTATGACCAGTGGGGCATGAGGCAGAATCATACAGGCCGTAGAAACAACAATAGACTCGACGACCCTAACCCATTACTAATATCAGTGGGGCATGAGGCAGAATCATGCAGACCATAATACAATAATAAGATCATGGGGCTAACATATCTTTCAACTTATCTCTACTTCAATGATCTCGTAATGTGAACCATTCGTGAAAGCGCTCGATATAGGCTAAACAGCCGATTCAAGCATAGCGCATAGTTAAGGTCATGCATTCTCAGGAACGGGCCTACCAGCTAACGATCCCCACTCCACAGTGCCAACAGTGGGGTGAAAGGCAGACTCCCACAGGCCATGATGACGAGCCATGGAATGGTTTTCGTTAACTAATAGATCTACTCAAGATCGAACATGCCTTAACCGCACACCATGCACGATTAAGATTGACGCAAAACAGCCGATAAAAACATAACTCATCGCTTCAGATGTAGATTCAATCAATTTTAGATTGGCAAACGATGAGTTAAACAAGATATAAGGCTGATCCAGATCAATCTCAATCGGGCAGAGTGATATTGCTGTAATTAGATAAACAATGACAGCAATAAGCAATATCGGTAACTTAATGAATCTACCAAAGACTGCCATACTAAGGTAGAGCCGATAACTTGACCTTGATCTAATTCAAGCAGTGGGGTGTGAGACAGAATCACATAGGCCATACTTGAATTAGACAAGAGTCGATAACTAGTCTATACCAGAGCCACAGTGGGGGTCGACCGGATCGATGCAGCCATATGAACAGAGGTATAAACCATGACGGTACTTACAGACAAGCAGTGGAGGTCGACCGAATCGATGCAGTCGTACTCGCTGAAGAACTCGCCGAGATCTACTCTACTCCTACTCCTAAGGGGTGGCCGGAGCCAAAAAAGTAATTGACTTGTATTTGATTGATTGAATTTTGTTTACAATAGCCGGGGTTTGATATTTATATCCGGAGTCTAGACATGAATCCTACTCGAGCACGATTTGTTACAATCCTTGGCATAAAAATGAAAACATTCCTAATTTAAGATAACTTGGACTCTAATCTTTCCCTTTTTGTAGAGTCCAGCATGTCTGGTCCCAGCGCCGATCATAGCTTCTATCGTTATCTGCTGGCGCTATCTGAAGAAAGCCGATTCTAGTGCTACATCCGAATCAGCTATTTTCGATCTACACGCAATTGATCCCTTGTTGACATGGTTTTGGGAGCTTTTGAGCCTTTGAAATCCTTCTTCCAAATTCCGATGTAAACACATGCCCTCCAATTTTGGGATAAAAGTAATTTTATTCCAAAATTATCCTGTCTGCATCCTTGATTGGTCCACAGTCACGGGTAGAGAACCTTGATCTAGGGTCCACTGTTCGTTGTTGCCTATGTCAGCTCATGAGTCCATGCTTCACAACTTTTATGAGAGCATCATTGCTTCACGGGCACTTGGATTCATCCTTACAGGCCGGCTATAAAATGCCCATCGACCCCAGCGAGAGCAACTCAACTTTCAACTATGTTTCTCTTCTTCCTGCCTTATCGAACTCTGACTTCACCGGACCCTCCATGGTTCATCCCTTTGCCATGAAGATCTTGAGTGGTTAGAAGAATTCTTGTGCATAGGGTGATCGTGTCGCTCATTCTAGCACCTTGTCAAGCAAGAGAATCAGCTATTGCGGCTAGAAGAAGTCTTGTGATACCACCTGAGTCTTATCTCTATGCTCGCAAAGCTGTTCTAGTGTTTGCAAGGGCTAAAATGTGTGGACACCTTCCCCTTGTTTGCTCCATCAAACGCCCACTGGGAGAGCCACCGGCTTCTTTCCCACAGTTCCCAGTCATCGAGAAAGCTGGTTAGGCATCTGTTAAGCGGGTGACCTTCCCCTTTCTTCTGATATAAGTTTGCTAACTGGCCGATGTGACTTGATTCATGATAACCTTCGGCCTTGTGGGGACCCGGACTCCCTTCAATCCAAAGAAGTCTTGGGGGGGGTTAATTTCTGGTCAATGTAAATTCTTTGTACCCATCCCACGACACTTCGTAATCCGAGGAAGTAATAAGTCCGAATCTATTATCTCTTCGTCATCTGTCCCCTAAAACCTCGGAGTGCCGATCCGTTTCCGTATCTGTTTTTAGTTTTCACACCCCCGGCGAAATCCATCTCCTCACCTCCCTAGGTTATATATACGGACCACGGCTAGGGCTCAGAAAGCTATCCGTCCTGTCTCAAACCTTCTGTGTCCTTAGTATAATTCCTGCTCTTCTATAGGTTTGAGATTATGGAGAACAGCAAGAGGCCTGCTGAGGAGGCTCTTAACAGGCCTGTGTCATCACGCCAGTGCCTTCATTGCCGGGAAGGTGCCACTCAGGATGTCCCCATCGTTTCGGAGCACAGGGTCGACCCGGCTTAGCCCTCGGGATCATCTTCAACATTGATTCGCCGTTGGCTCCCTAGTTATCCGAGGAGGCAGATCGATAATGTCGATCTAATCGCTTCCATTGATCAGACTGATCAGAGTCTGTCCAACTGCCTTTCCCTCGCGGAATTGGCTCTGGCCATGATTCAAATCCGATCATCCTTCGATGCTAACCTGAGGGAACAGTTGGCTAGGGCTGAAGCCAGAATCACAGGTGAGACGGCTACCATGATTTCCTTAGCTTTTCTTAATTTTGCTTTTGAGATTTTCTGATCATCCCTCCCTTTGAATTTTAGATCTGACTGCCGAATTGGAAAGCCTTCGATATTCGTGGATCACGCGGCGGGATTTGTCAATGCCAGGGGCACTGTTTCGGTAGTCCGTTTGCATGACATTCCCAACCACGTCAGGGAGGTCGTTCTCCATGGTGTCCGCCATGGCGCTGCTACAACGTTGGCCACTACACAAGCCCACTCCGGCCACAATCTTCAGCTTCTTCCTCATGGTTTCCCGGATGCAGTGCCCCCCGGGGATCATGAGTGTTTGATTGAGGAATTCTTTAGCGCCGCCAACTCTATAGCTTTCAATACTTTGGCTGATGATGTAGTGAGCAAATTGTTCTCCAACCCGTAGCTTGTAATAAGTGATTTTTTGGCAAACAATTCCTTCATTTTGAATGACTTTTCTTTGTTTCGTACTTCATATTACGTGTATTACTTCATCCATGTTTGATTTCCTCCTATAGGCGATACGTATCGTTCGGCTTTTGTCCCTTCAGGTTCATTTTTGCACTAAAGGCGATACCTTTATGATATCGGCTGTTAGAACTGTCGACCGAACAAATCGGCTATTTAAGTGTTAATCCAAACGCTGTGATAATATTTCTTTAGATATTTCTGATTGATTGCCCGGCCAAACTCTTCTTCTCCTCCTAGCGTTTCTAGAATATACGCATTACCTGGCGCGCAACACTTGATCCGATTAGGCCCTTCCCAATTGGGTGACCATTTGCCGAACTTGTTGTCCTTTGACCTGATCGGCAATTTCACTTTCCAGACCAAATCTCCCTCAGAAAATTGCTTATTCTTGACCTTTTTATTGTAATATTTTGCGACCCTTAGTTTATTGGCTTCAATATGTTCGAGAGCGCGCAGCCGAAGGCAACTTAAGTCTTCTAAGCCATCCATCATAAGATTCTTGTAAACTTCGGCTATCAAATCGTTCTGTAACATAACACGTCTCGATCCAGTCTGAACTTCCCAAGGAAGAACTGCGTTATGCCCATATACGAGTTCATAAGGGGATGTTCTAATTGATCCATGACAGGCCATCCTGTATGCCCATAATGCCTCATTAAGCGTCGAATGCCACTTTCTTGGTTGTTCCTCAATTTTCTTCTTGATCAGCTTAATCATAATTTGATTGGACGCCTCTGTCTGGCCATTAGCCTGAGCGTAGTAAGGAGACAAATTCAGCAGCTTGATCCCCATACTGGCAGCAAAATCTCCAAATTCCTCTGATGTGAACATAGTCCCTTGATCGGTAGTGATGGTTTGAGGAATCCCAAAACGATGCACGATATGCTCTTTGACAAAATCAACCATATTTTTTGAAGTTACCATTTTTAGGGGAACTGCCTCAACCCACTTAGTGAAGTAGTCTGTTGCTACCAATATGAACTTATGCCCTTTGCTTGAGGGTGGAAAGATCTAGCCAATCAAATCAATTCCCCAGCCCCGAAACAGCCATGGCTTGATTATTGGGTTCATGGCCGATGCAGACGATTTCTGGACATTACCAAAACGTTGACAGTCTTGGCATCCTTTGTAGTATTCAAAACAGTTTTCTAATATTGTTGGCCAGAAATATCCAGTTCTACGAATAATCCATTTCATCTTATAAGCCGATTGATGAGCCCCACATATCCCTTCATGCACTTCGCCCATCAAAACCTTGGCTTCTTCTTGATTCAAGCATTTGAGTAATGCCCCATCGATTGTTTTGTAATACAACTAATCATCCAGTAAAACATACTTAGTCGATTTATACCTTAGCTTTCTGGTAACTTTCTGTGATGGATTTCTAAGGTAGTCAACTATCTCCATTCTCCAATCATTATCCGAGGTTTCATTACTTAGGATTTCTTGAATCACTCGATAACCTGATGCACTTTGAGCCAAACAGTTAGCTTCCTGATTCTGCGCCCTCGGAATATGTTGAAATGAGACATGAGGAAATTCCCTAAGCAACCTTTGGCACTCGTCATAATATCTCCTCAGAGTATCCTCTTTGCACTCATACAGGCCGATCAACTGATTAGTAATTAACTGTGAGTCTCCAAATATTTCGATCGCCTCGGCCTTTACCTCATGAAGAAGTTGAATCCCTTTGAGAACAACCTTATATTCTGCTTAATTGTTGGTAACCATTGGTTCGGTTGGAAAAGCAAACTCAAAATTTGCCCCCCGAGGCGAAATAATAACAATGCCAATGCCACCACCTTGCTTACATGATGACCCATCGAAAAACAATGTCCAGGGCACCAGCTCCACATGATTCATGCTTGGCTTATGATGCTGAGTGACGAAATTAGCTATTACCTGCCCTTTAACTGCCTTAGCCGATTCGTACCTCAAGTCAAATTCTGATAACGCAAGAATCCATTTTCCTACTCTCCCATTTAGTATCGGCATCGATAACATGTGCTTGATCACATCAGCCTTGGAAACAACCGTGCACTCGGTCGATAATAAGTAATGCCGTAACTTGGTGCAAGAGAAGTATAAGCACAAGCATAACTTTTTGGTGGGAGAAAATCTTGTTTCCGGATCTAGAAGCCTCCTGCTTAGATAGAAAACCACTCGCTCTTTTCCTTCAAACTCTTGTATCAAGGCCGATCCAATCGTTTTGTCATCGGCCGATATATACAACCTGAAAGGCTTACCCTGCTGAGGAGGGACCAGCACGGGCGAATGCTTCATATATTCCTTTATTTCCTCAAACGCCTTCTGTTGTATGCCACCCCATTTAAATTCTTGATCATTCTTTAACTTCAATAAGGGAGAAAACGGCAGGACCCTTTCTGACAAATTCGAAATAAACCTTCTGATGAAATTAATCTTGCCAAACAAAGATTGCAACTCTATCTTAGTAGTCGGGGGCACCATGTCGTCGATTGCTTTCATGCTCTTTTGACCAACTTTGATTCCTCTCTCGTGGACCATAAAACCCAAGAATTGTCCAGCTGACACTCCAAAAGCACACTTATTAGGATTCATCTTTAGACCATGTTTTCTCGTGCATTCTAGAGTCTCCAGCAAATCAGCTAGATGCTCTTTGTACCCTTTTGATTTTACCATCACAGCATCAATGTAGATCTCAACAATCCTACCGATCAACTTACGAAAGATATAATTCATTGCCCTTTGATAAGTGGCACCAGCATTCTTTAGACTGAAGGTCATCACAACCCACTCGAACAAGCCGATTGTGCCGGGGCACCTGAAAGCGGTCTTCGCTATGTCCTCCTCAGCCATGAAAATTTAATTATACCCTGCGTTGCCATCCATGAAGCTAATAACCTTGTGCTCGGCTGCTGCATCTACTAACATATCGGCTATCGGCATTGGATAACCATTCATGGGTGTGGCTTTATTCAGATCCCTGAAATCAATGCAAACCCTCAGTTTTCCATTCTTCTTGTATATAGGGACAACATTCGATATCCATTCTGCATATCGGCACGGTCGGATAAACTTTGCCTCCAGTAGCCTTTTAGTCTCCTTTTTAATATCATCAAGCACGTTTGGATTGAATCTCCTTGGAGCTTGCTTAAAGGGCTGATACCCAGGTTTGATTGACAACTGATGTTCAACAATTGACCGGTCTAAACCAGGCATCTCGTAGTATTCCCAAGCAAAGCAATCTTTAAATTCTTTTAATAAATCAATTAATTCTCGCTTATACTCCGGATCCAATTTAGCACTTACGTACGTCGGCCTATGTCTGTCTCCAGAACCAATGTCCACTTGCTCCAATTCATTGGCCGACGTGAAGCCATGTCCTAGTTTACCATCTGTACCATCTATTGGATTATCCATTAAAACAAATTTTCAAAGCCGACTGCTTGGATCGGCTATTGGCTTTCGCCATTGATTCTGGATTCTGATGGCAACAAGGAAGCCATTTGGATATTAGCCGATGGTTGCTTCCTATCGGCTATTTGCTTGGCACGCCATACTTGATGTTTACCAGATACTTGAGCCTGTTCCAACTCTTTATTCCTTAGGCGCTGCACCCCTCTCTTCTGGCTCCTTGTTAGTTCTCCGGGCCACCATTGGCCTTCCTGCAAAATGTATTCTTCCTTGTTGCTTCGTTCTTCATGATCAGCCCAGTCTTGGTCAACAACTCTTTTTCCCAGCCAATCATAAATACTTTTATTTTTTAAGCGCCGATCCATGTTATTATGATGATATGCATCCTGGGCATGGATAGACCGGTGGTTGATCTAAGATTGCCTTAACTCCCAAAATTGATTGCTGCATTCTGGACAGTCATGTCTGGTAGGCAATTTCAAACCTTCGTTCCAGCAGTATCTAAAGAAAGGACAATTCCAGTGCAATTCGACTTGCCTCCTTTCATACATCTCTTCTTCTAGTTGATGCTGGTATTCTTGATCCTCTAACCATCGCTGATAATCCCTTTCCTTCTGCCGCTGCCACTTATTCAACAAGATTCGAGATGTAACTCGCGGCTTTGTCGCTCCATCCTTTGATGCTTTCCCCTGTTCATATCGGCTCTTTTGTTGATCACGATGTTTTCTAATCTCTCTGTACTCATCAGTCGATATTTGCATCTTGGGATCAACTGTTCTAGCTTCTCTTGATTTAGCCGATGTTAGAACCTTAGTTTTTCCTTTGAACAGTCTGACATCAACCATATTTTGATCTCCTGGGAAAGGGTTATCATCAACTTTCATCTTCCGAGGCGTATCGAACTTGAGCCTCCCTTGTTGAATAGCTCTCTATATGTGTTGCTAGAAAATTCTGCATTCATTAGTGGAATGAGAAGTAGCATTATGAAACTTGCAGAACTTTTTATTCTTCAATTGTTCAGGGGGCAACATAACATGATTGTCCAGCAATTTGATCTGGCCCTTCTCAAGTAAGAAGTCAAAGAGCTTGTTCGATTTTGTGACATCAAAGTCATAGCTCTCCTCGACTCCTCTTCCCCAATGATTTGGCACCATCACTATCTTTTTGCCCCAATTCCATTCAGCTGTAGCAACCTCTTCCTCTTCATCTTCATAGCCGTCGTCAATCGAATATGGATTATAAGCTTTGGCTACTGTGGTACTCTTCTGGAATCGGGTATCTCTGCGTATACTCTAGAATTGGCTATTGAGCGTTGTTACTCGTTGAGCCAATTGACCCAAGTTATCAAATTCTTGTCCTAGCAGCTTTTCTTTCCACATTGGCAGCATTCTCTGGATGGCTAAAGCAGCTAACTGATCATCTGCCAAGCTCAATGAGAAGCACAAGTTCCTAGTCTCTCGGAATCTCTGAAGAAACTCAGTGCCTGATTCGTTAGTCCTCTGTCTCATGGTTGTCAAATCGGTTATCTTCTTTTCCCTAGTCCCAGTGTAGAAATATGTATGAAACTTCTTCTCTAGGTCTGCCCAACTGGCAATGGAGTTGACTGGCAGCGACGAAAACCAAGTGAAGGCTGGCCCTGACAGGGATAAGGAGAAGAAACGAACTCGATGGGCATCCTCAACTGATGCTTCGCCCAATTGTGTAAGATACCGACTGACATGTTCTATTGTGCTTGTACTGTCTTGACCAGTGAACTTGGCGAACTCTGGGAGCCTGTAATTTATTGGAAGAGCGACCAAATCATACCACTCTGGATATGGGCGTTTGTACGAAAAGGTCAGCCCTTTTGGCTTCAGACCGAACTGATTCTTCATCATCTCGATCACCTTCAGCAGCAACTCATTAGCTTGCGGATTTGGATTTCTTGGTACTTGCTGACCCATCTGTGGATTGAAATCCCATGTGCCTTGATATCCTGGATTCGGTATCATGTGGAGAGTGTTATAATCTGTGCCATAGTGATACCTTTGTAGAATCTCAATCTACTAGGTCCTCTGCTGGCCTGCTGCTTGAAGTCTCTGATTGTAGACATGAGGATCTATATCTCTACGGACCCTTTGAACTGATGGTGCTATTTTTTGAGCCGACGATGGTATGTGGCCTGATGTGCCAAAATTGATCACCTGGTTCTGACTTTGCCCTGCCGGCTGTTGCACATGCTGTATTGACGGTCCAGGTTTGTACTGTATCTGATTCGCAGCAGTTCCTTGAGTTTGTTCAGGTGATCCCTGAACTGTCTAGACATCACCACTACCAGCTGGTGCTACTTCTTAATGACTGGTACCGACTTGATTAGTCCCTTGGGTCAACGGATCTAGAATGTTGTAACAAGTCGATCCAACATGACTAACTGGAATCCCATGAATCGCCTCTTTCATGGCATTGTGAAACGCATCAACGAAAGCTTCATTGCGGCTTGATAGAGCATCCCAAACAGATTTGTCTATGGTTTCCGTAAAGAAACGCCTTTCTTTAGCTTCGACTGTATCTGTCTGCCCATGTAGTAGAACTCTTGGTAGTGGAAATTTTTGAATAATGGTGCTATCACGTGTTTTGGTGTAGGACAACAAACACTTCTTCTGAAATTCTTCTGTAGTTTTGTTGGTGGTACCTTTATCTTCATCAGGTAGGTCTTCATAATGTACCATAAGGATGTTGTCGTTGTTGTGAACCGCCATGACGATTGTGGGGTCCCACCGAGCGTGCCAGAAATGTGTGTCGACATAGAATTTCGTCCCGTGCCGAGGACACACGCAGCAAGCCGGAAGGGTCCGCTCGATGGAGCAGATCCACTTAGCTTCAACGCAAGGGTGATCGATCCTGCGCAATCCTCTTAAGATGTGCCAGTCAATTTGAACCTGCAATTGACAAGGAGAGAAAGTTTATCAGTAATTAAGGGCGGAACGTGCCAGTGTTGCCAGACAGTCCCGAATGTGCGGCTCTGAGAGCCGATATGAGAGGAGATCGACTAAGTAGTCGATTTCAGCATATTCATAAGAATAAATCGGTTAAAGCTCATGGGGTTGTGTAAGAAGAATCGGTTATCATCCAAGATAAATATAAATTCGAGCAAAATTTAATCATTAGCAATAAGATATCCATGTTAATCGGTTTAAATTGAGCCAATGATAACAAGTAACCGAACCCCTTTTTATATAAAGAAATAATTCAACACCACTTAAACATTTAATAAAGATAAATCTAATGAACATGTTAGATCTCATCTATCGCCATGACCAGTGGGGCATGAGGCAAGAATCATGCAGGCCGTAGAAACAACAATAGACTCGACGGCCCTAACTCATTACTAATATCAGTGGGGCATGGGGCAGAATCATGCAGGCCGTAATACAATAATAAGATCATGGGGCTAACATATCTTTCAACTTATCTCTACTTCAATGATCTCGTAATGTGAACCGTTCGTGAAAGCGCTCGATGTCGGCTAAACAGCCGATTCAGGCATAGCGCACAGTTAAGGTCATGCCTTCTCAGGAACGGGCCTACCAACTAACGATCCCCACTCCACGGTGCCACACAGTGGGGTGAGAGGCAGAATCCCACAGGCAGTGATGACGAGCCATGGAACGGTTTTCGTTAACTAATAGATCTACTCAAGATCGAACATGCCTTAACCGCACACCATGCACGATTAAGATTGACGCAAAATAGCCGATAAAAACATAACTCATCGCTTTAGATGTAGATTCGATCAATTTTAGATTGGCAAACGATGAGTTAAACAAGATATAAGGGCGATCCAGATCAATCTTAATCGGGCAAAGTGATATTGCTGTAATTAGATAAACAATGAAAGCAATAAGCAATATCGGTAACTTAATGAATCTACCAAAGACTGCCATACTAAGGTAGAGCCGATAACTTGACCTTGATCTAATTCAAGCAGTGGGGTGTGAGGCAGAATCACACAGGCCATACTTGAATTAGACAAGAGTCGATAACTAGTCTATACCAGAGCCGCAGTGGGGGTCGACCGGATTGATGCAGCCATACGAACAGAGGTATAAACCATGACGGTACTTACAGACAAGCAGTGGAGGTCGACTGGATGGATGCAGTCGTACTCGCTGAAGAACTCGCCGAGATCTACTCTACTCCTACTCCTAAGGGGTGGCCGGAGCTAAAAAAGTAATTGACTTGTATTTAATTGATTGGATTTTGTTTACAATAGCCGGGGTTTGACATTTATACTCGGAGTCTAGACATGAATCCTACTCGAGCATGATTTGTTACATTCCTTGGCATAAAAATGAAAACATTCCTAATTTAAGATAACTTGGACTCTAATCTTTCCCTTGTTGTAGAGTCCAGCATGTCTGGTCCCAGCGCCGATCATAGCTTCTGTCGTTATCCGCTGGCGCTATCTGAAGAAAGCTGATTCTAGTGCTGCATTCGAATCAGCTATTTTTGATCTACATGCAATTGATCCCTTGTTGACATGGTTTTGGGAGCTTTCGAGCCTTTGAAATCCTTCTTCCAAATTCTGGTGTAAACAAAAGCCCGCAGTGCCGGAAGAGCAGACGGTGCTCTCAAAACCATTGAAGGGCATGGTCGGACACGCTATCCGGCAACCGAGCCCCCAGGTGCAGCCCCCGAGCCCCTAGGTGGTGCCTCCAGCTGCAGCGGAGGAGGACGAGGTGGAAGAGATCGAGCATGATGAACCTCGACCTCAATCTATCCGAATCCTGCGCAAGCGCGGTGATGAGGTGGTGGTTATCGAGGAGGAGGACACCACCAGGGAGATGAGGAGACTGAAGTCTACCCTTGGCGGGGTGATGAAACAAATCGAGGTCAGTACTGCATCAGGAGTGCGTATCTTTGATGTTGGAGATCGGAATTCATCATTATCATTGTGCATTTGCAGGGGATAACTCGGACTGCCGAGCAGCAGCACTAGCTGATAAAGAGGATGGAACCCCTCACCGAGGAGAATGAAAAACTCAAGGTGGCGATGATCCTTATGGAGAAAAACATCCAGAGTGCCCCGCGTGAGCGAGACCTTGCAGAGTCTAATGCGTGGGACCTGGAGTACCGAAAGGGGGTCCTATCCGAGCAGCTACGTGGCAAGTCCGAGCAGCTGGCTAGTGCTTCCACGCAACTAGAGCAGAAGTCCGAGTAGCTCAAAAGCGCATCCGAGTAGAAAGTAGGTACGGTATACCAACGAATGTGCTTTATATTGCTGAACAGCCATATTTTTTGTGATGACTGTTGTGCTTGTAGAGCAAGACGCAGAGCTCGGCCAGCTGTGCCAGGCCCTCGAACAACTCTGAGAGGAGAAGGTGAAGGAGACAGGGCGAGCAGACAAACTGGTCGAGGAACTGAATGGTGAGTTCTTCCTGGTCAGATTTACTGCTGAAGTAGTTTCCTTGCTTGATGGAACCTTGTAATGCTTGTAGACTACTGTCGGAGGGTCAAGGCACAGTTTGATGTGCTGGAGCAGGACGCCCGAACTCAGAGGGACAAGTTTGACGCCATAATTGCCGGAGTCAAACCAGTGCTCGACTACGTCGACCTAGAGGTGGCTCCTCAGCTCGACGGCAGGCCGCCACACCCCGACATCGTCATCAAAAGGTGCAAGATGGTGTGGGAGAGATTCAAGAGCTTCAACCGCGACGCCGTTGTTACCGCCGCTACTCACGCCCTTACGGTGGTTCGGTCCCACTATCCAGCCATTGACCTTCACGCGATAGGGGTCGGATTCGTCGAAGGGCTAGGCGAGGCGGAGACCCAGCAGCTGGAGGATGAGGTGGAGGACGCGGCGAAAAAACTGGTCGGCAACATCGACCTGTTTGGTGAGACGAGCGGTGATGGCGAAGTTCAGTGATCTACTCAGAGATTATCATCTGTAATATCTAGACGCTGTAGTTAGAACGCATGAAAGCGCAAAAGGCATTTATGTACATGTATAAATGTTATAAAGTGCATGTTTATGCGACTTGTTCATATTTGCGGCAAAAAATCATTGTAGTGACAACCCAATGCAATTATACATAGTATAAGTAGAAGCCGAGCAGTTAGTTCATTACTGAACTCTTTGGCCTCAGCTAGCCCATAGTCCATAACGTCGAGCACAGAGCCCGTGGATGTGTAGGAGGAATAGGCATCACCAAGGAACCGCAACCGACCACCCATAACGCAGAGCGCAAAGCCCATAGCACGTGTAGGGAGAGATCAGAGACTAGGTCTTCTCCAAAGAGCACAGAGCAGAACGTGTGCTGCTCGGCGTTTGGTGAAATAACTTGGAGATAAACATAGCATAAGTGGCATCTGAGCAGTTAGTTCTTTACTGAACTCTCAGCCTTGGCTAGCCCATAGTCCATAACGTCGAGTGTAGAGCCCGTGCACGTGTAGGAGGAACAGGCGTGATCAAGGAACCACATCCGACCACCCATAAAGCAGAGCGCGGAGCCCGTGGCACGTGTAGGGAGAGATCGGAGACTGGGTCTTCTCCGAAGAGAACAGAAAAGAACATATGCTGCTTGGTGATAGGCGAAATGTCCTGGAGAATTGGGGTAAAGTGTTCGGTGATTTGGAGAAAAATGTTTGGCGAATTGGAGAAAACGTGTTCGGCGTTTTTGGAGAAAACGTGCTTGGCGATTTTGTAGAAAACGTGTTTGGCGATTTTGGAGAAAACGTGTTCGGCGATTTTGGAGAAAACGTGTTCGGCAATTTGGAGAAACCGTTCGGCGAAAACGTTGGAGATTTGGAGAAACGTGGTCGGCACAGTTATGGCGATTTCGTATTGGAGTTAATTATGGAGAAGCATAGAGCTCGGCGACCGTAAGTGGAGATTAAACCGTAATGGAGAAAAAATGGAGACAAATTATGGAGACCAAAACTTTATTCATCATGAAGTAGAGAGTACATATCTGGAGCGTTTCAGGGATAGAAACGTATGAGGTGCTCGATGTGCCATGAGTTGGGAACATCGATTCCGTCTAAATCACGTAGGCGATAAGACCCTGGTCGGGTAACCTCTTTGACGACAGAAGGCCCTTCCCAGGGGGAGGAGATATTGTGCATCCCTTTGGTTTTTTGTTTTCTTCGGAGAACGAGGTCATCGACAGCAAATGAACGACCTTTGATGTTGCAGTTGTAGTACCTCCACAGGCCTTCTAGATATTTGGCTATGCGGACGCAGGTGATTAGGCGTTCTTCCTCGGTCTTGTCGACGTCCTCTGTCTGAATAGCTGTGGCTTGCTCTTCATCATAATTTTCCACCCTAGGTGCTCGAAAGGCAATATCCGCTGGTAGTATGGCTTCTGAGCCATAGACCAAGAAATATGGAGACACACCGGTGCTGCGACTAGCTTGAGTGCGCAGTCCCTAGACCACAACTGGCAGCTCTTTGAGCCATCTGCCCGGATGGTTTTCTTCTTTCTGATATAGCCTCTTTTTGAGGGCATCAAGGATCATGCCGTTCGCCCGTTCAACCTGGCCGTTGGTTCTAGGATGGGCAACGGATACGTATTTTACGGAGATGCACCAGTCTTCATAGAAATCCCAAAAGTGATGGCTAATAAACGTAGTTCCGAGGTCAGTGATGATGCTGTTCGGGAGACCGAATCTGTGGATGATATCTTCAAAGAGCTCGACTGCTTTCTTTGCAGTAGCCAAGATGAGCGGTTTATACTCGATCCACTTGGAGAACTTGTCGATGGCGATGTACACGTACCGAAAACCACCATGCGCTGGCTTGAAAGGCCTGATCATATCCAATCCCTAGCATGCGAAGGGCCAAGAAGCTAGGATGGTCTGCAGCTCTTGTGCCGGCACGTGTATTTGTTTGGCAAAAAATTGGCATCCTTCACAACATCGGATGAGGTCTTCTGCATCAGAGGTGGCCGTGGGCCAGTAAAAACCAGCTCGAAAAGCTTTGCCGACCAGTGTTCTCGAGGCCGTGTGGTTGCCGTAGGAACCAGAGTGAATTTCGAGAAGTAGCTTCACTCTATCTTCTTGGGTGATGCATTTTTGCAGTATCCCTTCCTTGGCACTTTTCCTCATCAAGTTGCCGTCCACCAGCACGTAATGCTTGCTTCGACGAATTAGGCGTTCGGTTTCAGTCTTATCGGCGGGTACTTCGGCGTTGGAGAGGTACTTGATGAACTGTTCCCTCTAATCGGCAGCCGACGAAGGTATCGTAAGTACCAGCTGCTCGACGGGGGGAACTTCCTGAATTTCCTTATCTTCCTTAATGGATGGCGCTAGAAGATCTTGAACGAAGACCCCTGGCGAAATAACGGCGCGAGAAGAGCCTAACTTGGATAAGTGGTCGGCAAGCTGATTTTGATCGCGCACCACGTGGCGGTACTCGATACCGTAGAATTTCCCTTCAAGCTTCCTGATTTCAGCACAATATGCATCCATCTTGTCACTGGAGCAAGACCAGTCTTTATTGAACTAATTTATGACTAGCGCGGAGTCCCCATATACCATGACACATTTAACGCCGAGCTCAATGGCTATACAGAGTCCATGGAGACATGCTTTATATTCGGCGGCATTGTTGGAGGCCGGAAAGTGTATCTGGAGAATGTATCGGAGCTTATCCTTGGTTGGCGTAATGAACAGAATACCTGCACCAGCACCGTTGATGTTAAGGGCGCCATTGAAGTAGATCACCCAGTGCTCGGGGCAGGTGGCGGCGATGGGCTCCTGGATCTCGGTCCACTCGACGACGAAATCAGCAAGCGCCTAAGACTTGATGGTAGGCCTGCTTCTAAATTCGATGAAGTAAGTGCTGAGCTCGATAGCCCACTTGATGATATGGCCGTTGGCCTCCTTGTTGCAGAGGATGTCCCCTAGGGGGAACTCGATGACCACGACGATCTTATAATACTCAAAGTAGTGATAGAGCTTGCGTGAAGTAATTAGGATGGCGTATAGCAGCTTCTGGACCTGAGGGTAACGAGTCTTGGGCTCATTAAGAACCTCGCTGATGAAATATACCGGACGTTGCACCTTATAGGCATGCCCGGCCTCCTCGTGTTCGACCACAATGGCTGTGCTGACGACACGAGAAGTAGCGGCGATGTAGATCAGGAGAGTTTCGTCTGGCCGTGGTGCCGTCATGATTGAAGGCTTTGTTAGGAACAATTTGAGCCGCTCGAAGGCTATGTCTGCCTCCTCTGACCAGGAAAAAAGCTCGGAAGCCTTGAGGAGTTTGAAGAACAGTAGCCCTTTTTCGCTGAGGTGCGATATGAAGCGGCTTAAAGCAGCCATGCAGCCTGTAAGCTTTTGTATATCCTTGACGCATGTTGGCCGTTTCATGTTGGTGATGGTGAAGACCTTGTCAGGATTGGGCTCAATGCCTTGTGCGCTGACAATGTAGCCCATGAGTATACCGGATGGAACTCCAAAGATGCACTTTGAAGGGTTCAGCTTCCATCGGTACCTTTTAAGGTTGGCGAACGTTTCTTCGAGGTCGGCAACAAGATCATCGGCGGTCTTGGACTTGACGACCACATCGTCGATGTAAGCTTCGACGTTGCGGCCGATTTGTTGATCGAGGCACATCTGGATAGCCCTTTGATAAGACACGCCAGCGTTCTTGAGTTCGAAGGACATGCTGGTGTAGCAGTACGCACCGAAGGGCGTGATGAACGATGTCTTGATCTGGTCTTCTTCCTTGAGGGAGATCTGGTGATAGCCGGAGTAACAGTCAAGGAAGGAGAGCAGTTCGCAGCCGGCGGTGGAGTCTACGACCTTGTCTATCCGAGGCAGACTGAAGGGGTCTTTAGGGTAGTGTTTGTTAAGATCAGTGTAATCAACGCACATTCTCCATTCTTTATTCTTTTTTCGAATGAGAATAGGGTTTGCTAACCACTTAGGATGATACACATCTTTTATGAATCCGACAGCTAAGAGCCATTTTATTTCTACCCTAATAGCCTCCTTGTCTGGCGTGAATCGGCGGAGTTTCTGCTTGATCGGTTTGGCAGTCGGCGAGACATTCAAGGAGTGCTCGATCTTCTCCCGTGGTACCGCCGGCATGTCTGTAGGTTTCCACACAAACACGTCGACATTGGCATGTAGGAAGGAGATGAGCGCGCTTTCCTATTTGGGGTCAAGGTGAGCCCCAATCTTCACGGTCCTGGAGGGGTCGTCGAGGCCGAGGCCGACCACCTTGATTTCCTTGGACTTGGTGGAGGCGCGAGGAGGCTCTAGCTCTGGGATCTCCATGTCGTCGGTGGGTACCATCTTGGCTTTAGTGACCACGCTAGCCATCTGGATGGAGAGGTCGGTAGCTTCAGCGAGGGCTAGACTCTTTATCTCACAGGCGTAGGCGACTAAGAGGTTGGCCCGTAGGGCCAGGACTCTTGTAGGCGAAGGCATCTTCAGCACCAGATACACGTAGTGTGGTACCGCCATGAACTTGGCCAGAGTTGGCTGGCCATGTATGGCGTGGTAGGCGGTGTTGAAATCGGCGACGTAGAAGTTGATGTGTTCGACACGGTAGTTGCTTGCCGTGCCAAACTATACTGGTAGGGTGATCTCTCCAAGCGGTTTGGAGGCCCTACCAGGTACCACACCCCAAAAGGAGGAGTCAGAATGTGTGAGATCTGATAACCCAAGGCCCAACTCCTTTAGGGCTCCGGCGAAGAGGAGATTCAGAGCGCTCCCACCGTCGACAAGCACCTTTATGAAAAGCACCTTCTGGACGGTTGCGTCGAGGATGAGGGGGAAACGCCCTGTGTAGGGGATGTCCGCCCACTGCTTGGCCCTGCTGAAGGTGATGGGGACCTCGGACCATGGGCGATAGCTGGGGTTGGTGGCGACGTCTTCCGTAGTGACGATGAGCACCCGCCGTGCAGCGAGCTTCCGTTCTCTTCTACTCTTGGTGGAGGCAAGACCCCCAAAGATGGTGGTGACCACCTTTCGTGATCCTAGAAGGCATTGTTATTGCCCCCAGGTGGTCGGCGGCCTCTGGCTCCATCGTTGGTGTCGTCGTCCAGCTTTTTGTCCAAGAACTCTTTAGCCAAACCAAGGCAGTTCTTCATCTTGTGTTTGGTGTTCTTGTGGAGAGGGCACGGGCCATCGAGGATCTTCTTGTATTGCTCAGCATAGTTGCGCTTGGCTCGAGGTTCATTGATGGCGGCGATGATGTGGTCTGGCCGGCGGTGGCGATTTTGGCTAGACTTGGGTCCTTTAGGTCGATCATGGCCGCTGTCACGATGGTAACTGCGGTCATCATAGCGGCGGTCGTTGTGGCGTTGGTCGTCGGGGCGGTCGTCGTAGCGGCGTGTTGGACAATGAGTGCCCGCATCCTCATTGAAGCGCACCTCGGCTTCCTCGACATCGGCGTACTGGTTGGTGGTTGTGATCATCTCTCCAATCCCAGTAGGCGGCTTGTGGTTGAACTTGGAGCGAAGCTCGTGGTGGTGGAGTCCTCGGATGAAGGCGGTGATGACCTCAGCTTCCGTGATGTTGGGGATAGAGTTCCTCATCTCGAAAAAGCATTGGATGTAGCTACGAAGGAGCTCGGACGGCTTCTGGTTGATGCGGTTCAGATCATGCTTGGTGCCCGGCTGAGTACATGTAGCCATATAATTATTGGTTTAGTAGGCGGCTTTTTTCAGCTCTTCCTAGGATCCGATGGAGTCCTGGGCAAGGCTGGTAAACTAGCTCATGGCGGCTGGCATGAGCATGATAGGAAGATAGTTCGCCATGACACTGGTGTCTCCTCCGATGGCACGGACTGTAGTGGCATAAGCCTGTAGCCACTGTGTCGGGTTCATCCTTCCTTCGTAGGGCTTGACCCCAGTGATTTCAAAACCACGGGGCCACTGAAGTGTTCGGAGCGCCCTTGTGAATGCTGGGGGGCCTCGGGGTTGTTGGCGCCGTTGTCTACAGCGTTGCCGTCGGCGAGCGGCTCGAGAGCTAAGTCTGGGTTGCCATACTCTTGCTCACACTCCTGGCGGCGGCGTACTTCATCTTCATGGTGACCGAAGCGGCGTTCGTCGATATGTCGGCGTGCATCTCGAAGATTTTTGAGGTGCACTCGGACGTCCTGGTCGACCTCCTGGTCGGGTTGGCGGTGATGTTCAATGCGGTTACCCCTAGCTCCACCCTAGAGGGGTTGCCTGTCATTGTGGCGTTGGTCCGTGAAACGGCTTGGGCGGTGGTTGGATCTTGTGGCGACTGATCAGCGAATCGATGTTGTGGTGTAGGAAGGTCTCTAATCCTAGCGGATCTCATTGACCTGACAACGCGCCGCTTTGAGCATCGCGGCGACCCTAGCGACCTCCGGTGTCTGCTGGAGCCAGGCGAGCTCATTGGTGGCCACGGCCAAGTTGGCACCTTGAGTCTTGTAGACATCGTGGCCGTCAACACGGAGAAACTCGTCATCGAGGTTGCGCTGGAGCTGCCTTCCTTACGAGTCGAGCTGCTGCTCGGCCATCACGAGGGTAATCTCGTTTGCTCGGTGTTGTGCACGGTTGATGTTTCGGTTTTCACGAGCGGCGCGTTCCTCCTCGGTTTCACCGTTCCGAGGGGGGCTGTCGACGCTGACGTCGAAGATTGCACCGCCATGGAACGGAGGGAGAGGAAGTAGCTCGGTGAAGGTTTCGGCGAGGGTCTCCATAGAGCCCTGGGACTCAGAGCCCGGATTCTCCTCCAGGATGGTCTGGAGGGATGCATCGGAGCATTGACCGACATGGAGCATGTTGATGGCTGGTGGAGGCTGGTCGGCAATCTGGTCGGCAAGACGATGGACATCTCCCACCTGGTCGGTGAATTTGCTCCTTAGGGCATCTTGGAAGGTGGCGGCGACGTTGGTAAGCCCAAAGGGCAGAGCTGCAACTTCTAGAGTTTTCCAAGCAGCCTCCGGTAGATCTAGATCGGTGGGTGGTCGACACTGGACCAAAGTGTCCAGAGCCGATTCGGCGATGGAGAAGCAATCGGCAAGCTTCAGACCAACCCGATCGATAGATGGGATCAGATCATCATTATTAATCTGCCTCATCTGGTAGCGAGGAAGTGAGCGGCGAGTCGTCGATGAAGGCGACCTCGGAGGCGGTTCCAAGATCGGATCTGCTATTGCAGGTGCGGGGGTGATCGGTGCAGAATCAATCTGCACCAGCTCGAGGAGCTCTCTGACTCCGTCAACGTTGATGATCCATGAGATCGATCCGACTGTGAAGATCTGGCCAGGCTACGGGAGGGACGAAGAGCCTACGGAAAAAGCCATCTTGTTCAACAAGGAAACATCACGCAATCCCCTATCTAGCGCGCCAACTGTTGATAGAATATCATCGGCAGTCCTCCGAGGGGTATCCCACGAAGGTAGATTTGATCGACAGAGAAGCGTGTGATCAAGAACAAGAAGGCAACAGAGACACACGAGTTAGACAGATTTAGGCTATCAGTATGACATAATACCCTACTCATGTGGTCTGTTGGTTTGTATTAGCTATCATATGATATTGCGTGAGTTTGGAGGGGGTCCCTGTCCGCCTTATATAGTCCGGGGAGCAGGGTTACAAGTCGGTTAGATCTAAGAGATAACCGAAAGGTAATAACTGATTACAAGAATCTTGGGATCATACATATCCTAACAGATCTCGTAGTATCTTCAGGATATCTTCTAGATGTCTTGCGGGAGGCGCCGAGAAGAGTCGTGCCCCACAAGGCTTCATCCTATGGGCTGGGCACCCCCAGAGGGCGCAGCCCATGTGGTCTGCCGTGGGTATCCAGGGTCGTACCCCCCACAGCCATGGTTCGGTGCCGATCGCCTCCCGAGGTTGATCCGGTGGAGGATAGGTTGGTTGAGGCTGATTCTAGAATCATGGGTGAGATGTCTACCACAACCTTCTGTCTCCTCTTAATTTTATCTTCAAGATCCTGATCATCTCCCCTTTGAATCTTTTTAGACCTATCGGCTCAGCTGGAAAGCCTACGATCAGCTGAGTACGTGGCGGGATTCATCAATGCCAAAGGCACCATTCTAGTGGTTCGCTTACACGACATCCCAAACCATGTCAGGGAGGTTTCTTTGCACGGCATCCATCATGGTGCTACCATGGCGTTGGCTGCTGCTCAAGCCCGTTCTGGCCATGAGCTTCGGCTTCTTCCCCACGGTTTTCTAGTCGCGGCACACCCTGGGGATCATGAGCACTTGGTCGAGGATTTCTTCAACGCTACCAACTATGTAGCCCTTAATTCCTAAGCCGACGATATAGTAAACAAAGTGTTTTCTGGCCTATAGTTTGTAATATGTGGTATTAGCAAACAATTTCTTCGTTTCAAGTGATTCTTTCTTTTGCTTCGTACTTTATACTCCATGCATCAATCTGTCCATGTTTGCTTTGCACTTATAGGCGATACATATCATACCGGCTTCTACCCCTTTGGGTTTATTTTTGTACTAAAGGCGATACCCTCCTAGTATCGGCTATTAGAGCCGACGACCAAACAAATTGGTTGTCAAGTATTAATCCAAACGCTAGGATAGTATTTCTTTAGATATTTCCCGTTGATTGCTCTGTCAAATTCTTCCTCTCCTCTTAGCGTTTCCAAAATATAAGCATTGCTAGGCGCACAACGTTTAACCCAATAAGGTCCTTCCCAATTAGGTGACCATTTGCTGAACTTGCTGTCTTTTGCCCCGATCGGCAATTTCACTTTCCAGACCAAGTTTCCTTCAGAAAATTGCTTGCTCTTGACCTTTTTATTGTAATATTTTGCAACCCTCAGTTTATTAGCCTTGATATTCTCAAGAGCACGCAGCCGATGGCAACTCAAGTCCTCTAAGCCATCTATCATAAATTCTTGTAAACCTCGGCTGACAAATCATTTAGCAACATAACACGCCTTGATCTAGTCTAAACTTCCCAAGGAAGGACTGCATTATGGCCATACACAAGTTCATAAGGTGACGTTTTAATCGATCCATGATAGGCCATCCTATATGCCCATAGTGCCTCATTAAGCATTGAATGACACTTCCTTGGCTGCTCCTCAATCTTTTTCTTGATCAGCTTAATCATAATCTGATTGGACGCCTCTGCCTGGCCATTAGCCTGAGCATAGTAAGGAGAAGAATTTAGTAGCTTGATTCCCATACTGGCAGCAAAATCTCTGAACTCTTCTTATGTGAACATTGTCCCTTGATCGGTAGTGATAGTTTGAGGATTCCCAAAACGATACACAATATGCTCCTTGACAAAATCAACCATGTTCTTTGAGGTTACCGTCCTCAAAGGAATTGCCTCAACCCACTTAGTGAAGTAATCTGTTGCTACCAATATGAACTTATGTCCTTTGCTTGAGGGTGGGAAAATCTGGCCAATTAAATCAATTTCCCAACCTCGAAACGGCCATGGTTTAATTATTGGATTCATGGCCGATGCAGACGATTTCTGGACATTACCAAAACGTTGACAGTCCTGGCACCCCTTATAATATTCAAAATAGTCTTCCAATATTGTTGGCCAGAAATACCCAGTTCTACGAATAATCCATTTCATCTTATAAGCCGATTGATGAGCTCCACATATCCCTTCATGCACCTCGCCCATCAACACCTTAGCTTCCTCTTGATTTAAGCATTTGAGCAACACCCCATCGACTGTTTTATAATATAGTTGATCATCTAGTAAAACATACTTAGTCGATTTATACCTTAGCTTTCTAGTAACTTTCTGTGATGGATTCTTAAGGTAGTCGGCTATTTTAATTCTCTAATCATTATTTGAGGTTTCACTACTCAAGACTTCTTGAAATACTCGATAACCTGAAGCACTTTGAGCTAAATGATTAGCCTCTTGATTCTGTGCCTCGAAATATGTTGAAAAGAGATATGAGGAAACTCTTTGAGCAACCTTTGGCACTCATCATAATATCCCCTCAGAGTATCTTCTTTGCACTCATATAGGCTGATCAACTGATTAATAATTAACTGCGAATCTCCAAATATTTCAATTGTTTCGGCCTTTACTTCATGAAGAAGTTGAAGCCTGTTAAGAATAGCTTCATATTCTGCTTGGCTGTTGGTAATCATTGGTTCAGTTGGAAAAGCAAACTCAAAACTTGCCCCCTGAGGTGAAATAATAACAATACCAATGCCACCACCTTGCTTGCATGATGATCCATCAAAGAATAATGTCCAACGTACTGGCTCTACATAATCAATGCTTGGCTTATGATGCTGGGTAACGAAATCGGCCATTACTTGCCCTTTGACCGCTTTAGCCGATTCGTATCTCAAGTCAAATTCCGATAACGCGAGAATCCACTTTCCCACTCTCCCATTCAGTACTGGCATTGATAACATGTGCTTGATCACATTAGCCTTGGAAACAACCGTACATTCGGCCGATAATAAGTAGTGTCGCAACTTAGTGCAAGAGAAATATAAGCACAAGCATAACTTTTCGGTGGGAGAATATGTTGTCTCTGGATCCAGGAGTCTTCTACTCAGATAAAAAACAACCCGCTCTTTTCCTTTGAACTCTTGCATTAAGGCTGATCCAATTGTTTTGTCATCAGCTGATATGTACAACTTAAAAGGTTTACCTTGCTGAGGAGGGACCAGCACAGGTGGACATTTCATATATTCCTTTATCTCCTTAAATGCCTTTTGTTGTACGTCACCCCATTTAAATTCTTGATCATTTTTCAACTTCAACAAGGGAGAAAACGGCAGAACTCTTCTCGACAAATTTAAAATAAATCTTCTGATAAAATTAATCTTACCAAGCAAAGATTGTAACTCTGTTTTAGTAGTCAGGGGCACTGCCTCATTAATTGCTTTTATGCTTTTTTGTCCAACTTTGATCCCTCTCTCATGGACCATAAAACCCAAGAATTGCTCAGTTGATACTTCAAAGGCACACTTATTAGGATTCATCTTCAGACCGTGTTTTCTTGTGCATTCCAGAGTCTCTCGCAAATCAGCCAGATGTTCCTTGTACCCCTTGGATTTTATCATCACATCATCAATGTAGATTTCAACAATCCTACTGATCAACTTATGAAAAATA
Organism: Miscanthus lutarioriparius; assembly: GCA_904845875.1. Classification (NCBI taxonomy): domain Eukaryota; kingdom Viridiplantae; phylum Streptophyta; class Magnoliopsida; order Poales; family Poaceae; genus Miscanthus; species Miscanthus lutarioriparius. The sequence goes on from CAJGYO010000016.1 coordinate 65,509,844, forward strand.
TAATTCATTGCCCTCTAATAAGTTGCACCGGCATTCTTCAGACCAAAGGTCATCACAACCCACTCAAATAAACCGATTGTACTAGGGCACCTGAAAGCAGTCTTTGCTTTGTCTTCCTCAACCATGAAAATTTGGTTATATCCTGCATTGTCGTCCATGAAGCTAATAACCTTGTGCCCGGCTGCTGCATCTACCAATATATCAGCTATCGGCACCGGATAACCATCCATGGGTGTGGCCTTGTTCAGGTCTTTGAAATCGATGCAAACTCTTAACTTTCCATTCTTTTTATACACAGGGACAACATTCGATATCCACTCTACATATCGGCACGGTCGGATAAACTTTGCTTCCAGTAACCTTTCAGTCTCCTTTTTGATATCATCAAGCACGTTCAGGTTGAATCTTCTCGGAGCTTGTTTAAACGGCTGATATCCATGTTTGATTGGTAATTGGTGTTCAACAATCGATCGGTCTAGACCAGGCATCTCATATTATTCCTAAGCAAAACAGTCTTTAAACTCTTTTAGTAAATCGACTAACTCTTGCTTATACTTAGGATCCAACTTGGCACTTACATACGTCGGCCTAGGCCTATCTTCAGAACCAATATCTACCTCTTCTAATTCATCGGCCGACGTGAAGCCATGTCCTAGTTTGCCATCTGTACCATCTATTGGATTATCCATTAAAACAAAATTTCAAAGCCGACTGCTTGGATTGGCTGTTGGCTTTCATTATTGATCCTAATGAAGTCTCCTTCCCATAACATGCTAGAAAAGCATTCGAAGTCTTCTAGCTCCCAAAAGACTAGATCGATAGTTGCGATATTCATAGACTCATCAGCGCGAACCATCTCAACATCATCTCCATGCCATTGAATCAAACATTGATGCATGGTTGATGGCACACAACAATTTGCATGAATCCAATCACGACCAAGGAGTAAACTGTATGACCCTTTTCCATCGATGATGAAGAACATGGTGAGCAGAGTCTTACTCCTAATTATTAGTTCAACGTTCATTGCCCCCCGGGTCTTAGACGCATTACCCCCAAAGTCCTTAAGCATCATGTTGGTCTCAATCAGATCCCCTGGTCCTTTGCTAAGTTTACAAAAAGTGGTGTAAGGCATAAGATTGACAGAAGCACCTCCATCCACCAACATCTTGTTCATTGGCTTCCCATCAACAAAACCTTTTACATATAAAGCCTTTAAGTGCCGATGCTTGACTGGTTTATCAAATATAGCCTGTTGTATAACTATCAACTTGGCAACTATCTCCTCATACTCCGATTCATCAAAATCTGAGTAAACTTCTTGATCTGCTAGAGCTCTGAACTCTGATGGCAACAAAAAAGCCATTTGAATATTAGTCGATGGTTGCCTTTTATTGGCTGTTAGCTTAGGACATCATACTTGAGGTTTATCAGACACCTGAGCTTGTTCCAACTCTCTATTCCTTAGGCGTTGTACCCTTCTCTTCTGGCTTCTTGTCAGACCTCTTGGACACCATTGGCCTTCCTGCCAAACATATCCTTCTTTATTACTTTCTTCTTCATAATCAGCCCAGTTTTGATCAAGAACTCGCTTTCCAAGCCGATCATGAACACTTTTATTTTTTGAGTGCCGATCATGTTACTATGGTGATACACGTCTTGAGCATGGATAGACTGGTAGTTGGGTTGAGATTGCCTAAACTCCCAATATTGTTCACTGCACTCTAGATAGTTATTCCTAGTAGGCAATTTCAAACATTCGTTCCAGCAATGTCAAAAGAAAGGACAATTCCAATGCGATTCAGCTTGCTTCCTTTCGTACCTTTCTTTTTCCTGTTGACGCTGATATTCTTGCTCCTCTACCCAACGCTGATAATCCTTTTCCTTTTGCCGCTGCCATTTATTCAACAAAATTCAAGATGTAACACGCGGCTTTGTCGCTCCATCTCTTGACATTTCTCCCTGCTCATATCGGCTCTTTTGCTTGTCGTGACGTCTTCTGATTTTTCTGTATTCATCAGCCGATATTTGCATCTCGGGATCAACTATTTCATTTTCTCTTGATCTGGTTGATGTTAGGACCTTAGTTTTCCCTTTGAGCAGCCTAGCATCGACCATGTTCTGATCTCCTAGGAAAGGATTATCATCAACTTTCATCTTCCGAGGCATATCAAACTTGAGCCTTCCTTGCTGAATAGCCCTCTGTATATGCTACTGGAAAACTCTACATTCATTAGTAGAATGAGATGTAGCGTTGTGAAACTTGTAGAACTTCTTATTATTCAACTGATCAGGGGGGCAACATAACATGATTATTGGGCAACTTGATCTGTCCCTTCTCGAGGAAGAAATCAAAGAGCTTGTCCAATTTTGTGATGTCAAAGTCATAGCTCTCTTTGACTCCTCTTCCCTAAGGGTTCGGCACCATTACTGTCTTCTTACCCCAATTCCATTCAGCCATGGCAACCTCTTCTTCTTCATCCTCTTCATAGCTGTCATCGACTGAGTATGGATTATAAGCCTCAGCCATTGTGGTACTTTTCTGGAATTGGGTATCTCTACGCATACTCTGGAATTAGCTATTGAGCGCTACCACTCGTTGAGCCAATTGACCCAAGTTATCAAACTCTTGCCCTAACAGCTTCTCTCTCCATGTTGGCAACATTCCTTGAACGGCCAAAGCAACTAACTGATCATCAGCCAAGTTTAATGAGAAGCACAAATTTCTAGTCTCTCAGAACCTCTGAAGAAACTCGGTGCCTAATTCATTAGTTCTCTGCCTTATAGTTGTCAAATCGGCAATCTTCTTTTCTCCTATCCCAGTGTAAAAATATGTATGAAATTTCTTCTCTAGGTCAGCCCAATTGGCAATGGAATTAACTGGTAGTGATGAAAACCAAGTGAAGGCTGGTCCTGACAGTGACAAGGAGAAGAAGCGAACTCGATGGGCCTCTTTAGCGGATGCTTCACCCAATTGTGTAAGATACCGACTGACATGTTCTATTGTGCTTGTGCTGTCTTGGCCAGTGAACTTAGCAAACTCTGGGAGCCTGTTATTTTTAGGAAGAGCGACCAAATCATACCATTCTGGGTATGGGTGTTTGTACGAGAAGGTCTGCCCTTTTGGTTTCAAACCGAACTGACTCTTCATCATTTTGGTAACTCTTAGTAACACCTCATCAGCATTTGAATTTGGATTTCTTCGCAACTGCTGACCCGTCTGTGGATTAAAATTCTGAGTACCTTATCACCCTAGATTTGGAATCATATGAAGAGTATTATAATCTGTGCCATGATGATACCCTTGTGGAATTTCTATCTACTGGGTCCTTTGCTGGTTTGCTGCTTGAAGTCTCTGGTTATAGACATTAGGATCTGTCTCTACGGATCCTTTGAATTGATGGTGCTATTTTCTAAGCCGACGATGGTATGTGACCTGATGTGCCAAAATTAATCATCTAGTTCTGGCCTTGCCTCGCTGGCTGTTGCACATGCTGCACTGATGACCCAGGATTATACTGTATCTGATTCATGGTAGCACCTTGAACTTGCTCAGATGAACTCTGAACAACCTAGATATCATCATTACCAGCTAGTGCTACTTCTTGATGACTAGTACCGGCTTGAATAGTCCCTTGAGTCGACAGATGTGGAATGTTGTAATAAGCCAGCCCAACCTGATCAACCAGAAACCCATGAAACACCTCTTTCATGGTGTTGTGGAACGTGTTCAAGAAAATTTCATTATGGTTCGATATGACATCATGAACAGATTTGTTTATAGCTTCCACGAAGAAATGCCTGTCTTTAGCTTCATCTGCATCTGTCTGCCCATGCAATAGAACTCTCGGTAGTGGATATTTCTGAACAATTGTGTTGTCACGTGTTTTGGTGTAGGACAACAAACACTTGTTCTGAAATTCTTCTATAGCTTTGCTGATAACATCTTTATCTCCATCAGGTAGGTCTTTGTAAGGTACCATAAGGATGTCGTTGTTGTTATAAGTCACCATGACGATTGTGGGGTCCCACCGGGCATGCCCGAACGTGTGTCGACACGAAAATTCATCCTATGCTAGGCACACGAGCAAGCCAGAAGGGTCTGCTCGATGGAGCTGGACATCCGCCTAGCTTCAACGCAGGGATGATCGATCCTGCGTACTCCTCCCGAGATGTGCCAGTCAATTTGACCCTGCAATTGACAAGGAGAGAAAGTTTATCAGTAATTTAAGGTGGAACATGCCAGTCTATGCCCAGACAGTTCCAAGTGTGCCGCTTTGGGAGCAGCCATACGTGAAAGGGGACCGAATAGCCGATCCACATAGAAATCGGCTATTACGGACTGTAAAGCTCATGGGTAGCGATCAATTTCAATATTGATAGGTACAATACTCGTAGATGTAAATAAGATTATCAGGTTAGATGGATATTATCAGTATAAAGCATTAGAGCCGATGAATCTAATCAGAAAAACATATAGCACATAAATGAATCGACTATCTGATGCGAACGGATCTACAAACGCTCTGAATCTAATCTGTTAGCACCAACAGTGAGGTTCGACCGGATCGATGGCAGCTATGATGATAGTAACAAACTAAAAATCGAAGAATCCACAAACACATCCGTACTTCAACAGACTTTTCGAAAGACATGCTATACGGGAAGGCTAAGATGAATTGGCTAAAATAGTTGATTCAGGTGAAAAGGACTACAGCGTGTGAACAATCGACTATTTCACATGAACAGACCTATGGACTCCTCAGACTCAACCTGCTATCTCTAATAGTGGGGTTTGACCGGATCGATGCAGCTATGAAAAAGACAACGAATCAAACCCTTAAAGCACACAGATCTATTCACGATTAACTGAATCATGGATGCACACCGTAGGCATTAACGCTCAGGCGATCGGCTATTTAGCCGATGCAGGCATAGTAAACAGCTAAGGTCATGCCTAACTAGGAACAAATCTACTAACTAGCGTCTTCCAATCTACAGTGCTATCAGTAGGGATCGATCGGATCGTTATAGCCATAATGGTGAACCATAAACCAGGTTCAACTAGCCAGCAAACCTCTTCAAGATTATCCATGCCTTAACCACATACTATGCACGATCAAGATCGAAGTAAAAAGAGACGATGAAGCATAATCCATCGCTCAGAGTAAGAAACATCGCATTGTGGTAAAGCGAACGATGGACTGAAAGGATATAAGGCTGATCTAATTCGATCTTGACCGGGCGAATTGATATTGCTATAAACTAATAACAATGAAAAACATCAGCAAGATCGGTAACTTAATGAATCTACCCGAAGGACGTCACCCTTAGATAGAGCCGATAACTTGACCTTAATCTAGTTCGAGCAGTGGAGGTCGACCGGATCGATGCAGCCATACTTGAACTAGACAAGAGTCGATAACTAGCTTATACCAGAGTCACAGTGGAGGTCGACCGGATTGATGCAGCCGTACGAACAGAAGTATAAGCCATGACGGTACTTATAGACAAGCCAAAGGTCGGCCGAACCGATTCAGCCCTGCTCGTTGAAGAACTCGCCGAGATCTACTCTACTCCTACTCCTAAGGGGTGGCCAGAGCTGAAAAAGTAAGTAACTTGTATTTGATTGATTGTGTGTTTTACAATAGCCAGGGTCCAATATTTATACCCGGAACCTACGCATGAATCCTACTTAAGCAGGACTCATTATAATTTTTGGCCTAAGAGAAAACATTCCTAATTTAAAATAACTTGGACCCTAATCTTTCCCTTTTTGTAGAGTCCAGCATGTTTTTCCTGGCACCGATTATAGCTTTCATCGTTATCTGTTGGCGCTATCTGAAGAGAGCCGATTCCAGTGATGCATTCGAATCAGCTGATACCGACCTTTATGCAATCGATTCCTTGATGACATGATCTTGGGAGCTTTCGAGTTCCTGCAATTCTTCCAAATTTTGGTGTAAACAGATGGGCAGGTCGATCTGCCCGAGCGGGTACGCCTGTGACCCTGGGATTACGCCGTGGAAGGGAGAGCTCACTGGAGGGAGCTCCGACCGGGGGATGCGCATAGCGTCGAGGGTGCCGACATAGAGAATTTTGAGGACGCTGCCTCCATCCATCAGCACCTTAGTGAGGCACTTCTTGCGAACGATGGGGTCGACGATGAGCGGGTAGCGACCCGGTCGGGCTATGTGGGAAGGATGGTCTCTTCGATCAAAAGTGATCGGGGAGTCCGACCAGCTAAGGAAAGAGGGGATGGCCGATTCGGTGGCGCATGCCTCTCTATAGCATACCTTGTGCTGGCGCTTGGAGTGGATGGCGTCAGATCCCCCAAAGATCATGAGGCATTCCTCGGGGTCAGGGAAGCCATCATCATCCTTGCCCGCCATGCCTCCTTTCTTGGCCACCTCCTCTTTGCCTTTCCCTTCCTTTGGCTTGCCAGCCTACCGCAGAAAGTGCTTGAGGAGCTCGCAATCCTTATAGAGGTGCTTGATGGGATAAGCATGGTTGGTGCATAGACTCTTCATGAGCTTGTCAAAGTGGTCGGGTTGGCCCTGCTGGGGCTGCTTGCCCGTACGATCGGTTGTGGCGACCAAAGCTGCGTTGGTCGGTCAGCGCCGATCCTTCTTGCTCTTCTTCCCCTTTTGTGTGGAGGGGCCCTCGCCTTGGTCCTCGTGCTTGGCCTTGCCCCTGTCCCGACCGCCACTGAAGACTGCCCCGACCGCCTCCTCGCTGGAGGCGTGGTTCGTGGCAATGTTGAGCAGGTCGCGAGTGGTCTAGAGCTTCACACAGCCGAGCTTGTGGATCAAGGACTCGTAGGTTGTCCCAGAGAGGAACGCGCTAATGATGTCCACGTCGACGACATCAGGAAGAGAGTTGCACCGCTTTGAGAACCTACGGATATAATCCCATAGGGACTCGTTGGGCTCCTACTGGGCAGCTCTTGAGGTCCCAGGAATTCCTAGGATGAACATATGTCCCCTGGAAATTGCCGACGAAGACCCTCTTGAGATCCGCCCAGTCGCGGATGCTGTCTGACGGAAGGAATTCGAGCCATGCTCGAACATGCTCCCCCACGCAAATTGGGAGATACTGGATGATGAAGTGGTCATCATCCACTCCTCTGGCTCAGCAAGCGAGCCAGAAGTCTTCGAGCCATATACCGGGGTTGGTCTCCTCGGTGTATCTAGCGATGTTGGTGGGTGGTCGGAAGCGCTGTGGGAACGACGCTCTCTAGATGCGATGATCGAAGGCTCATGGCCCCAGGCCATCTAGGCTAGGGCTTCTGTCATTCGGTCAGCCGCCATGCCTGGGGTGCATGTCCCTGCATCCCTCGATGGTCAGGGCGGGGCCCGTGCCACCTGCTCTCGCCGCCACTCGATGGACATCATCATCGTGCCGGGCATGGCGTCGATTGTTGATGATGCTGTGAGCATTATGGTTCCGCCTGAGCCGTTCGCGCACAGGTGGTCGGTGTGGAGCGAGCACTGGGTTGGGCTGTGGTGCAGCCATGACTTCCCACCCCACGCCCAGTAATTGTAGTGGCGAGTGGATGGAGCGATTCGACTGGTACGTCCCTAGTCCCCCGGTGGGGCAAGAGGCCAAAAGCTAGTGTCGCGACGTAGAGCTCTCCGCCTGTTGAACGGTGGCGATCTCCACCAGTGCCTGGAGGTTCTGGTGGATTGCCTGTTCCTGGGGTCGGCAGGCTCGAGGAGGCCGCACAGAAGCATCGCCGCAGCAGCGATGTTCTGGCCAGCCCAAGCAAACTTAGGGGGATCATTCCCTCCATCTAGGATTTTACACTGGACCTAACGGGCATGGCCCCGAGCGCCGCTCGCCGGGTGACACGAATGTGGCGCAGTGTGCTACGCCGAGCACACCAGCACAGGTGGCGGCTAACTTTGCCGCCTTTGTCGTAACTTCTCGCCGTGCTCCTGTGCACACGTGGGGGCATTCGCACGAGGGTTCAGAGAGGTGTGAGTCTGCAGAGACTCTGGTACCACCGATGGCTGTCCCAGGGCGTCCGCCATAGCACACTCCCGGGACAGAGGGTGGCCAGGTGCCACGACATCGCCGATGCTGGAGTCATCGCTTTCGACCTCGTCATCCATGTGGTCGTGAAAGGAGGCAGGAGCGTAGCCCGACATCCCCATGAATTTAGATGTGAGAGGGGGTGGCATCAGCATCGTTTAGAGCCCCTGCGCGTACGCGTCTGCAGGGGACGCGAAGCCATAGGGGAACCGGTCGCACGTCGGTCGTGGTGGAGACAATGGGGTCCCTCTAGAGAGTCGGCGGAAGGTATAAAATAGTGAGTAAAGAACAAAATTTACATCACACACCATGGGGTTTGAGCCAAGCATGGGCTCGAGGGGAAGCGTGAGTGTCTTGACGCTGGAGTCATCAAGTGGCCCTCCTCCAGTGGATGTCGGGACGAGTGCCTCCTCGCGAAAGCACAGTACGCCGAGCCGGTCGGCGACGAAGTCCAGACTCCCAAAGAGGAAAGTCTGGAGCGACTAGAAGATGGGAGGAACCCACATCCCAACAGGTGGGAGCGCAGGAAGCTCCAGCGAGCCTAAGCAAATCGTATCGCTCGAGCCCGCCATGACGAAGATGGTGGAAAAGTGGACCATCCGATGACCAAAAGCGTGAACGCACGGCGTTCTCTTTTTCAGAGGAGAGCCGAAGCCGGCCAGAGAGCTTTTTAGAAGAGAGCTCATCCCCTTTTATAGTCGAAGGGGTGGCCATACAAGTTAGAGAAAGAGAGAATATATACGTGTGCTACCTAGTCTTGTTGCCCATGCTGTCGGGTACGAGACGGTCGTCGGCGCCCACAATATTGTTTATGTCAGATGCATGTGGTAGGCTCTACCGTGTTCGTCTGGTACGGCAAACATCAGCGCCTACAATACTATTCATGCTCTGACATGCCTAGAAGGTTGCATAGTGCCCGTCTAGCATGTCCTGGTGGCTCCGTCCTACAGATGCGCAGGGTATGGCAGGATACGGTCCTCGGTATTTTGGTTGACTTGAGTGCCTTACCTTATCTACTCCACTTGATCCCTGGGCCTTCACCGAGTGGGCGTCCCCGGTTGGTCGTTCCCAGTCGGCCCCTACCGTGTCAGTTGGGGAAGAGTCGTGAGCAGAGGTCCGACGTATCCCTGGTCAAAAAAAGGGGTCAGAGTTGGACTGTGTCCCCACCTTGGCCAGGTCATCCGGTTAGGGAATGGATCATTGTCCTGGCCTATCATTACATAACTGGGCCAGCCCAGGAGGCGCGCGCTGTCGCTACGCCTTCTGCTGGGCCAAGTTTTTGTAGGGAAGCGGGTCCATTGGCGACCCTAGGTTTATGAACCCAACAGGGAGGCAGAGGAGGCTAAACTTGTGCCTACACCTGCGCCTACGCCCCCATCCACCTCGCGTCGTCGGCAAGAAGGGGAGGCCTACGCTACCGCTGTTCCCCACCATGTAGGCCGTGGCCGCCGGCGACGCTGTGTTTTAGGTGTTTTCAGACATGTTGCAAACCTATGTTTTAAGTGTTTCATACGGATGTTGCAAAGTAGATCGGGATGTTGTAATGGTAGTACATGTATGTTGCTAGGGTCTATTCCCAATGTTTCATCTGTTTTTTCAGTCATATGTTGCAAGTGTGTTTATCTGGATGTTGCATATTGTCACACCCGATTTTAAGGAAAAAATAGGATGCATAATCTTATGTACGCCTAGAGATCAGTCACACACATAAGCCGACAAATTATAGATAGTACCATCACAAATGTTTATTACATCACGTATAATAAGACAGAGTCTTTACATAAATGTAGCAGAAGTATAAACAAAAATCTCTCACGGAAGCTCCATATCACAGGGACGTCAACTGGTTGACCACAAGTCTAGTAATCCTCTGGTAAGTCGTTATTACCATAGTCATCTGTTACCCATCTGGGATTTTTATCTAAATAATGAAAATAAACAAGCGTAAGTACGTGTCATACTCAACAAGTGTAACATGGGGTTCATGAGGCTCAAAAGGCTTGACACATGTTTAATAGCATTCAACTTTTAGTTGTCACAATTTTAGCATAAGAGTAGCAATAAGTTGTTTTAATCCCAATTGAAACACATGATCAATGTAAACAGGAATAATGAATAGCATAAACGAATAATTAATAGTGATCATCTATTCCATAAGGGTTTCAAGGCCGCTCGTGACCGTGAGCACGACTGATATACCATTTTTACACTCTGCAGAGGTTGTACACTTTCACTGTGAGTCGTGATACCCATATGCCCGGGTTAATTACTCCCAAAACACTTCAAAGGTGAGCAGGCAGGGTTCACTATGAAGCCTTTCAAAGGTTCGTCTAACAAGTTAGGTCCATTAGATTCACTCGGCAAATAGATATAGGAACCCCCTGTCGAATGGCACAATTCCATCACGGCTATACACATAAGAGTAGAGGCTGTCCTATACCCAATTCGTCAAGCCATTCTTATGCTATAAAGGTAACCACTAACAAGCTAGAAAAGATCCTTATACTAAGTTAAAGCCAGAGCCATGTGGTCCTCACAGCTGTACTGTAAGTCCCGAATGATCACTTACAGATAAGTCCTTAGAGAGAGGAATCTGAAGCATTTAGAAAGTAGCTAAACACTCTAGCCCCTTGTTTCCAAGTTGCTAAAAAAGTCATGTTTTAATGTTTATTGCATATACCGTTAGTCAGGTTATAAGATCATGGTTTAGTTGAGCACTAGCAAAGCTACCCAATGCATATCCCATAGGAGACAAGGTATAAGTTCAATTCTAGAGAATCTCTATCAAGGTGACACATGCAATATGAATTAAATGTATTAAAGTTGATAGGAAACAAGGATGATCCCATGCTATACTTGCCTTGAACAAAGTGTTCCTGTTGATCCTGCTCGTCAAAGTAGTACTCTTGATCACCCACGAATTGCTCACCGTCTATACTTGATAATCACAGCAACATACAAGCATCCAGAAGCAATCATGCATAACAATCAAAGGCTGTAGATTAGAACAGTACACCAATCAGCAAAAAAATAAGATGGAAAGTTTGTAAAACGAATCTACGTCTCACTACAAACACACAGACGCGAAGATCACAAAAATCAGAGCTAAAACGAAGAAATTATTAATTAAACAAGATTTCTTTTAATAAAATAATAGATTAAATCTAACCTTGAATTTTAAAAGTTGAAAACATACTTAACAGTAGTATGAACGTGTAGATTACACAATTATGAATCTAACGCAACTTGAACAGATCAAATCAAAGTTAAAATGAAGATTTTAGGGCTAAAACAAGATTAGTGGCAAAACTGTAAATAACTGAAAGCGTATTTTGAGAATAACCAAAGGAAAATACGCTTTCAAAAATAGAAAACGTATTCTAGGGAATACGTCAAGGACCGTGGGTTAGAACTTATAAAATTGTGGGGGGAGGGGTCTTTTGCAAATAGACCGGCCGAAGGGGTATCATGAATTCTGGACCGTTGGATTAAGATCAGACGGTTCAAAACAGATCGGGAGGGGAAAGTTCGCCGGCATCACTGTGTGTGGCGGTGGCGCCATGGCCGGTCATGAAGAACTCACCGACGATCTTGAAGAAGGGCCCATGGTTCACGGAATAGCAAACCAAGGGCACTGGGAGATAGAGGAAGAAGCGGAGAGCTCAGCGAGGTAGCTTACCGAGGCGCAGAGTGACGGAAGGCGGTGCGCGGCTCAGCGGCGAAGCTGGCGGTGATGGCGGCTAGGGTTTGGCGGATGCGGTGACTCGGCGAAGACGACTGCGGCTCCGAGGCTTGGGATGGGGAGGCACGGACGTGGGCAGCTGGTATTTAAGGCCCGGGGAGCCTTGGGCTACACGACAAGGATCAAGGCGTAGGCGGATTCTGGGGCGGCGGCGGTCGTGACCGAGGCGGAGACACGCGGGGAAGAAGAACCGTGTCGCTGACGCGTGGGGGCCGGCTGGCAGTGGCACAGGGTGCGGGAGGAGAGGCGGGAAACGCGGCGCGACGACCTGAGCCACCTACTGGGCCGTTGCGGAGGATGGTGCAGAGGCGCCTGTTGGGCCACTACGGGAGAAAAAAAACAAGATAGGCCGAGCTAGGCTAGTGAGGGGAGAGAAGGCCGAGCGGGAGAAGTGGGCCGCTCGGGCCAAAAGCCGAGAAAGAAAGAAGAAGAAAATAAAATCCTTTTTTTCTATTTTTCTTAACACATTTTCAAATCCAATTTAAACTTCAATTTAAATTCTTTTGCAGATTTCAATCAAACCAAAGCATCACAAGTAAAATATGCAGCAGCATGTATGCACATACATGTATGTAGACCTATATTTGATTTTATTTTTAACAAAGTTATTATTTTTCTAAATTTAAATGCTCACAAAATGCATAATAAATCAAATTCTCCTATTTCAAAATCATGCAATTTTTAGGGTGTTACACATATGTTGTAAGTGTTTTATTTGGATGTCGCGCATGTTTGCAATGGTTTTCAAGTGTTTTTCAGGTGTTTTTGCAAGTGTTTAATGGGATTCATCCTTAAAAAAAAGAATAATGAGAGGTATGGCAGGATATACTTCAAGCTTCCGTATAATGGGATTCATCCTTAAAAAAAAGAATAATGGGGGTAACACATCTATTTCAGGAATGATCTGATGCTTGGTCACAGGAAAGGCTCGCAACCCCTTCTTGAGCCAACTATGACTTGGTGCTTGTTTAATTCTTTCATCTAACCGTTCACATTTGGAAAGCATCGAAGTTAATTATTTGAGATCCATGTAAAATGTACTGTCAAGTCAAGGCTATATAAGTGTCATAAAGATAAAATGATCACTGATGCAGCTTTTTTTTAGTAGTATTACAACACGTCTGTGGCCTATCTTAGGTGTTTTAGTCCTCTTCGATTTTGTATTTCTAACTATGGTGATCCATACAGTGTACAGGTAAACACATTTCCTCAGGTGTACATATATAATTTTTTCTATTTAAAAGCATTCTCTGTTCTGTCAAGATTTATAATGCCTAAACCCCCTTGTTCTCGGGGCTGACATAACAGTGGCTACCTAACTAGTCTATACTTCTTTTTGTGTTGACCATTTTGCCAAAAAAAAAACATGATCTGTGAAAACCTTTTTTTGACAATATCTCTAGGGATTTCAAAGAAAAATAGCATAATCATAGAAATGCTTGATAATCTGAGTTAATCAACACTAGTCTTTTCCCAACCGATAGATGGTTTATTTTCCAACTACTGAGTCTTTCTTCTATTCGTTTTACTTAACTTACAGTAAATTATTGGGAGAAATGTAATATGTAATAAAAGTTTAGAGTAACTAGCTGATGGTAGCCTAAAATATCAATTATCTGCAAACCGCGCAGAGTCTATTACAGAAATAAAGGATCAGACATTGCTGGAAACTATATACCCAGAAAATAAATAAATGGCATAACTCATGGTGCTCCAATTTTATTTTGTTTTCATGTTTGAGGTACTTTACCTTAGACATAAACAATAGGCAATGTCACCTCATCCACCGCAGTCGCATGTTTGAGGAAGTCTTCAGTGATCTTGTCGGATGTGAAGTCCTGGGTCACTCTCGTGCCCTGCACAATTATCATGTCAAGGCACATCGGTGCCTTCTCCTGTGCTTGAGACTTAATAGTGATATAACACCTGGAACATGGCGACATGATTCCTTTGTTTGGCTTTGCGCAATACTTGTTTTGATCAGTCTTTACAAAAAATGCAAGGAAGCTGTCCGCCTTGTTGGTTATCTGCAGGCAGCAAGACAGCTCCCTCTTTGGCTCAAACGGAAAGCGCAGCTCCAAGGATGGATCGAGTGCAATATCATTCTTGAACTTGGATAACTGAAAGCAAAAAATGGGATTATTAGGTCGTCATTTCGGCACCGTTAGGTATTTTATTGCGGACATCACTTAAAGTTCATTCATTTCTAAAGGCAAAGTAGTCATTTTTGTCCCCTAAATATGGCTCAATTTCTTCCTTGAATTTTCCAAACGATCGTTTCAGTCTTCAAAGTCAACTATTGTGCTTAGTTTCATCTCAGAACAACCAAATCATTTCTACAGAAATAGTTTTGGTCAATGCTTGGGATTTTTTTCCCACTTGACGATTCATCATAAAGAATAGGCGTCAATAGAAATAGAACTGTGGGCCTATGGGTATGAACCACCACATGAGATACATCTCTACCTATGGATTTGGTTACCGCCAGCACAAATCCTCTGTTGACAGTAGTAGTAGGCTTAAAACAACCGTACGTGGGAATTGATTTATAACGGCGGTTGTCTTAAATCTATTAATAGTGTAAATCTAGGATTTGTATCGGTTTTCTTAACCATTAGTATAGATATGTTTACATCGACAATTTTCTTAACCCGCCAGCAGTACAAATAATTTAAAATTAATTTTATTGGATTTTTTTTTCAAATAACCTTGGATGCAGAAATAACCTAAACCAAAGTTGTAGTAAAAAAGATATATGACCTTTTAGTTGACTACTTCCATTTGAAATCATTTAGAGCCCCAAAAATCTATTTTAAGATTAATGATTGAAATTAATATTTTTATGAATTTTTAGATGACTACAATAAAAAATTGACCTAAACCAAAGTTCTAGCACTCAAAGAAATCTAAAACTATCTTCAAACTTTTTCATTTAAATTTGTTTAGGATATCAAATATGCATTAATATTTACTAAACTGAATATAAAAGAAATGCATCAGCCACTTAGTCACAAGTGACTCTAAGACGCTATGGTAAGAAAGCAACACGTGAGGCCTAAAGTTGTGAGTTGGCTTCTTCCAGGGTAAACAAAAATTCTTTTTTTGGCCCATTTTATGAATTATATAAAAATATTTATATTGGTGGTTTGTGTAAGCATGCCACCGGTGTAATGCCGGTAGCTCTAAGCTAACCGCTAGTGTAAACATTTACATTGGAGGATCTCAAGTGACACAAGTGGAACATCACCATTTTCATTGGCTTTTCACATTGGTGGTTCACAAAACTATCAGAACAAATGCAAAAAATGCTGTATGTGAAATGTTTTCGTACTAGTGAATTGACCGTTTTAGTTCTCAAACTTTGGGCTCAATTTTATCCAAGAACTATCAAGTGTATTTTCAATCCTCAAACTCTTCTTTTTAGCCCAAATTCATCACTTGGCCTACGTGGAACACCGCACTATCATGCCTAGTCAGCTCTAGAATTGCCTCTAATTGGAGATAAAAAAAAAACAATACTTGGATCAAAACATCATTAGTGTAAGGTCTAAAAACTCTTTAGCAGTCATTACTAATTCTAATGCGTTACTTTTAAAAGTTACCTTTAATGGTACCGTGTGTGTGTATATATATATATTATATATATATATATATATATAGATATATAGATATATATATCCTACTACATTGTTTTCGTGAGAGCAATTGCAGCTACTATGAACATTATTTAGTATCTTGAGAACATATTAATGGATTAAAACAACAAGACCTATAATATTCTTTTCCCTAGCAATTTCTGACTTCAAGGCCGAACTAGTAATCAGTTACGAATAAAAGCAATATATTTTTGTCCATAAGCTAATATATAACATTTAATTGTTGAAATGAAAAAAATAGAATTATTATTGAACATTATGATATCCGAATTGGAGACAGATGCCAAAGATCTGATTATTCATATTATATAGGATCTATATTGATCTTCATATTTTGAAAATGTGCTATCCGATTCAATAGCTGGGGACGATACTAGGGACACTCGTATCTAAGAGCATCTCCAAGAGTCTTTCCAAAATTCACTCTCTAAATCATCATTTGGAGAGAGCCATTTCATAGAAATCGCTTTCTATATCTTTCTATTTTCCAATAATTTTTCTATATCTTGTGTGCACTCTAGAGAGTCATTCTTATTTTCTATCTTTGGCTAGCGTGGAATCTGGAATAGAAGATGGCTATATTTAGATAACCAAACAAAAGCGGTTGGAGGGTATTTTTCCCATCAAAATCTCTATTCCTAACAATTACTCCCTCCATTTCAAATTATATGTCGCTTTGACTTTTTTTCATACATAGAATTTACTATGTAACCAGACATATGTTATATCTAAATGCATCCCAAGGGGCCGACTCAGATCAGATCATCTTTCCTTGCTGTCACCACCGTGGATGGGTTGCCGGCCTTCGAGCCACTGTATACAGACCGGCCAGCCCTGAAGTCACCTCCACACAGGATGCCCTCGCGCGGAGCTCTTCGAACCCCAGCCACCCACACAGACACAGCACCGGCACACCCACGCCGGTCTGCCATCCCTCGCGACAACTCGCCATCCTAGTCCCTCTGTCTCCCTCACCTAGTCTGCCAGTATGCACCACGCAACCCAGCCACCAAGCCTACCTCTTCTTCCTGCTGCCGAGCCGTAGATGCCAGCCATCGCAACCCTGCCTCGCCATGAGGTCACGTGCACTGAGCACAGATGCCACGATTTGGCACACGACAAGTCCCATCGGGCATTTGCTCGAGCGGCTGGCAAGCGCTCTTAAGTGACCGCTGTCCCTTCTACTCTGCTGGTCGAGGCCTGGAGGTCAGAGGACATGATCCGGCCCAGCTAAAACCTTCCACATCCTAGCCAAAAAGGCCCCCGGCCCGATCGAGATCTCCTGGCCTGTCGGTACGGCCCAAATGGACCCAGTATGCCCCTGCCATCTCTTCATTAATTGAGTGTCAACTAATAGACTAATGCTTTGCTTGAGATGGGTACGTTAGGTTAGTTCATAAGATGGTGTTGAACATGGTATGCATGGTGGAGATGATGAAGTCCATAATGCAAGTGCTCAACTTAGAGATGAAGATGATGAATGGATGAGAAGGATGGAGGCAAACCCGATGGCTAAGGTATAACCGAGTAGGGTTTTTCTCTTTTATCGGCCTCGGTGCGTAGACAAGTGACTGGCCGGTATAAAGAGGGGATTTATTTGGCTAATATGGGTGTCTAAGCTGTGGCGGAACGTGCCTGAATGTGTGTGTGGGGGGGGGGGGGGCAAATTCAAACCCACACTGCTACAGTATTTACCAACAGTAATGCAGACAATTGAAATTCCATGGAATGACCTTTGTTTTTTCAAGTTCTAGTCAGACTGCAATGAACAATAAAAAAACAATGCCAAAGATGAATGGAGAATATGCGCAGATTGGCATACTTGCAAGCTGCCTTTCACTCATCAGCAAGAATGGAGTAGCTAGCAAGCATATATAGGACAACGAGAGAGGTAGTAGTTAATTGCATGCATGCAGCGACTCACAAACTTCCATTGGTGCAGCCGTGTATTCATGGTAGAACTACAGAGCAAGAGGGGGCCAGGACCTAGTTTGGCCCTAACGTAGCTCCGTCAGTGTGTCTAAGTGCCACCGGGTGAGAACTAACAATGTATATATATTAGTTTGAGTGGCACGTACAATAAGGAAGCAAGTGCAAACCTTTGAAAAATGTTTTGGAAATGATAGGGCTAAATAATAGGGTTCCCTTTTTCTCTGTAATATTCGGTGTTTTCTTTTGTATCGTAAAACAAACATTTATTTGGTTGTTATGTACTCGTATACTCTTATTGTCGTGTATATAGTTTGTCATGCATGGCTGTTGTTGGTTTGAACCGGCGTTGTAAAGACTCAAACCCAAATCTAGGTCTCTTGGTTGACTAGATCGCAAAAAAATGTTTCATAGGAGTAATATCAATGCTCTAGACTTTTATCTTTGTTATAACTACCTCCGTCTCTAAATAAACAATTTCTAGAGTTGTAAGTCGAACTTTTTAAAATTCGACAGAATTTATAAAAAAAATGTAAAGATTTATGATACCAAATTAGTACCATTAGATACACCTAAAATATATTTATATATTGTGTTTATTTGTTTTCATAAACAATCTATGTCATTTTCTAAAAATTCGGTCAAACATAAAAAAAATGACTTTAGACACCTCTAGGATTGGGTTTATTTAGGGATGAAGTACCATTTAGCAAACCTAGGCCTCCTATGATAGTGTTGTAACGTTCTTCTTTCTGGTAATGAAAGAAAAAAAAAGTCTGGTAGCTATCCTAATAAAAAAATCATTAGGTGATGAGTATGACAGGCTATATACCTGGGCAATAAGTGACTTTGGATCTTTCCTTAAAATTTTCTCGATTTGAGCATCTAGCTCATTGAGATCATTAATAATCATCTCGGTTGTAGGCCTTTTATTTAGGTTAGTCTCCACACAACTCATTGCAATTTCAGTACATTTCTTCACTCCTAGGAGGTCTGTTTCGTTCCATTCATAGCCTGCAGTTGCCTGCATCTTTTTCTTCCAGTATTCTTGTACCTGCGAAGTTACAATATAAATATACCATTAATATATATGTCTAGGTGTGCATGAAATATATATAATATGGCATAATGTGAAAATAATTAAAGGAATAACGGACGTTTCTTACAATCGCAAGAAATTCTGGACGATGTTTTTCTAGGAACTGTTGACTGGAGCGTGAGTCGCAATAATCGTTGTAGCCATTTTCTCCCGCCATTAAGCGGAAAATTATGACGCCAAGACTGAACACGTCATTCTTTGGTGTGACTATTCGATTATTTATGAATTCTGGTGGCATGAACCCACTGTATGAAATCATAAGAACCACATGTATAGTTAGCAAGTACTAGTATTGGACTTCTATGCATCAGGCAGTTGCACAGAAAAAAGAGAGGGTATTCACGTATACTCAAATTAACGCTCATCCGAGATCCGAGATCCCCCCCGCGAAAAAAAAATAAATAATGCTCATCCTCATATTCTGGCTCTTGCACACCATAAACGTAGAAAATAGGAGTGGCCAATATTTTTATTAAATTGCATCTGTATATGTCCTTAACTCAAAATATCTGATACCATATGCACCATTCAGTTAAACAGCAAGAGCAACATAAATATGCTTACTTAAGGATTTATCTACATAACAGGGATATCGAGTATGGCCACTAGAACCATATGTCAACTTACAGTGTTCCTTTCGTAGTGCTTGTTTTGTGGGTCATTGATTCACCAAAGAGCCTAGACAAACCGAAATCTCCAATTTTGGGCACCATGTTCTCATCCAACAATATGTTTTCAGGTTTTAAGTCCAGATGGTAAATATAATTCTTCTCACCTCTTCCTTTATGAAGATAGTGTATACCCTCACAAGTTCCTTTAATTATTTTGTAGGTTGTGGGCCAATCATGTATGCACGACTTATCTGCAGAAGGGATACAAATGTGCATTTCTCAATGAAAAATTGGATAAAACCATTTTCGGCTAATCTAAATATATAGAGTATAATAGTAGAATCGAGGAGGTAGAGCACCAATATATCGTACCAGAAATATGCTTGAGAAGGCTTCCTCCCTGCATATATTCGAAGCAGAGAGCTCGGTCTATTATTTGAGCAAAAACAAGTGTTCCGTTGTGCTCAGTATGTTTGTGTGCTATCTCATAGCAGTATCGAATCAGCCGGATTACATTTTTATGTTTAACCTTCATAAGATTATTAAATTCATTTTCAAACGCCTCATCCTTAAGTCCGGGCACAAAAAATAACTTCTTTACAGCAACTTCCTCCCCATTAAGTACTCCCTGTTCATGTACAACAGTAGAAGAGAAAGCTTTGTTGTTATAGGTACTGCTATTACTCTATTAACTTGGAGGAAACGTAATGGTAATGATCATACTCATACCTTGTAAACTTCCCCATAGCTACCACTACCGATTTTTTTCTCCTTGGAGAAATCATCTGTAATTGTTTTTATCAACTGCAATGGGATATTGGATACCTCCGACGACGAGGACATCCTCTCCAAAAAGGGCTAACCGAGGACGACGTCGTTATTAGTTCTTCCTCAGGACAGCCTTCAATGAGACATGATGCTGTTAATATTATTTAACTTTCACAAAGAATAGTAAATATTCCACTACAAAACAATAGTGTATTCATATAGAATAGTTATTGTTTAATACCTATGGGACAGCCTAAAAACACTCGATGGTACAGTAAAGCAAAGACTCCAGTTGATTGTGTGAACTTTTTTTATTATTATGATTGACAACAGCAAGAATCAAGAGGAGATTTTCCCAGTCAAGTAACATCCAGTGTTTTGTCATGCCTCAAAATATGGTGTGTCCATGAACATCAGTCTTCCATAACCTCCATCTTGTCCTGCTGAGCAAGATATATATGGTGGAGCTCTCTCTATGATTGGGATCGAATGCGAGGATCTTCCCTTCCAAGGGTTTCTATCACTTGTTAACTTCGTGCTTGTTTTGGATTGGGCCTCCAGGCCCACAAAGAAGGCCCGGTGCCCCTGGTCCCTAGCTGTCGCCCTTCCCCAAGAAAGGATGGTTGTTTATTTTGCCAACACAGATCTCAATGAACATAATTTGTTAGGCCCATATATTCCACCACCTGTTCCGATGGGTTGTTGCTAAGGCCTAGACTAGAAAAAACCCTTGTCTGGTCCCAACACTTCTCTGTCTCTCTTCAAGCACCTAATCCTCCCCTTGGTAGATTCCTCTCGTGCTGCCGCCCGCTCCCCTCCTTGAATCCATCACGAGCATTGTCGATTTGCGTGTCAGGTTCCTTGAGTGCACAACCTGGAGCTGCTGGCTAGGTTCCTCGAGCGCGCAGACCAACCGGGATCCACGAGCGACTGCGATGAATGGCTCTAGCAGTGGGAGAGCGGCGACCTCCTACGACCCGGTGTGGTCTCGTCTCTCCCTCTGCTCCACCTGGTGCAGCATACTCTCTATCTCTCTCGCCTCAAAGGTGCAGGAGTGGTGTGGATCTTCTGTTTGCAGATGCACCGACGAGCTGATCAATAGCTTCACTGAGGATGGGGCGTGGAGGTGGGCTCGGGTAGCGGGCCTCCCTACCAGGCTCAGCAGCGCCTTTTTTTCTGGTTTATGAAGGTGGGTGTGAACCCTCTGTCTTTGTTATCTCTGATCAACATAAACCTTAAAATAAAGGCGGCGGCCGCCCTACCTTTGTAAATTGTTTTGTCCGTCTTTGTTAATGTATCCTGTAGTAGTGAGTAACAAGGATTGATGTTCTTTTAGTACTTGAGTTTATATGCAAAGCTAGCGTTCATCATGGTCAATTGTGATTCTTAGAGTTTGAGGCTTTCAATTGAATAGTGATGCATCTAAGAAAGTAAGAAGTTAGTGAAGGTTGGAATTCGCTCAGAAAGGAAACGCATACAAAGTAGAGCTCAGGAGTGCATTTGTGCAACTCAGGAGGAAAAAGGGTTAAAGGAGACCCATATGTTTGTCTTGGTGATCAAACTCTTCAATGGAGATATAGAATCCACTTGATGATCCGGATTTTTGGAACAATATCATCACGTGTCCCCTCTAGTTGTGTTAAATTTCATGTCTATTTCAAATCTGTTGCATATAATTCATATATTATCTGATGTGTAATATATTTGCTTCTAGTTGTGTTAAATTGCATAGCTTCATGCCCTGTTAAAGTTAGTTTGGACTAGAATTAGTTTGATTTGGTTGAACTTGTAGCAGATCAAAATTCGAGAACATCAGAAGTTCAGATCATTCGAGTTGAAACATGCAATCAGCTTCTGCATATCCATTTCAAACTCTGTATAAGCACCTATTAACCCCTCTCTAGGTGACAAAGACCCTTCCACTACTAGAAACGGGAATTTCCCTGACGATACAAAACTAATAGATAAATACAAATAGCTAATAGGAAAACATAAAAACCATCTCCTAGATGGTGAAACGACTTGAAATAACCAAGGATAAACCAATACGGAAATAAAAAATTCATGTCGGTTCACTGACAGACATAGGGGCGGTTTCTAGACAAGATAACCTTGCCTCGCCTCTCTGATGACACGAGCAACGAGAAGCTTGCCAAGCTAAGCTAGGAGAGCCATTTTGGCTCTCTCATGAAAGCAAGGCATCAAAAGCTTGCTTGCACAGGTCTCTGTACAAATACATATATAGCTAGTTTGGTTCAATTACACAGAGTTCCTGTATTCTATTAGTACTTGAAAGAGTTCTAACTCTAGTTGCAATCGGTCATGAACTGATATGTGATTGTACTTGTTCTATATAAAAGAGTACAGCGGCTGCCAAAGAGGTTAAGCCATTGCAACATTCTACAACTCTGCTCCGATATTCCTAGGGAGAAGAAAAGGGATTCTTGGGCATCAGTTTATTATTCCAAGATGAAGAGCATTGCTGATGAGATGGCTGCCGCTGGCAAGAAGCTTGACGATGACGACATCATTGGCTAGATCTTGAATGGATTAGAAGGACAATGTCACGATGACGATGACTCCTTGGTCCTTTCATTTGGGGCTCGTCTTACATAGCAACATAATGATGCTGGCCACTTTTATTCCTTGGCCAATCTTTTTGCTCGTGGTACGGTTGTGGGCGTGGACGGCGTGGTCATGGTTCTGGTTAGGGTCTGGCTCTGCATCTGGTGACCGCAGCACTAGTGGCTCTCATCAAATAAAACGCAGATCAAGACTATGGTCCTGTTTGCTAGCTTTGTGAACATACTGGTCATACAGTTCGCAATTGTTGGTACCATTTTAGCCACAAGTATGTTCCGCCAAACACTAGAGTTGGTGGTGCTAAGCAACCCTCGTTAAACGCACAGAAGTCAATTTCATCTATGGTGTCTTCTTATGCAATAGACACTAATTGGTACATGGATTTTGGTGCTACGGATCATATTACAAATGAGCTCGAGAAATTGTCTATCCGGGAGATGTATAATGGTCAAGATCAAATCCATGTTGCTAATGGGAATGGTATGAGTATATGTCATATTGGTAACTCTATTCGTCATACCCCCACTCGTGATCTTTCTTCACGTTTCATCCATTACAAAAATCTTGTCTCTGTTCACAAATTCAGTATTGATAATGACGTACTCCTTGAATTTTAACCTACTTTTTTCTGTGTTAAGGATTAGCAAACGAAGACCTTTCTTTTTCAAAATAAGTGTCGAGATGGTCTCTATCCTATGCTAAGGTCATCTTCCCAGGTTCATCATATTGTCAAGCCTACAATCGACTTCTCGATGGCATCGTTGTCTGGGACATTGTTCTTCTTCCATTTTTCGTCGTGTCATTCTTGACAATAATTGTCTTATAGTAGTGAGTCTACTACATCCATTTGTGATGCTTGTCAACAAGCTAAGAGTCACCGGTTATCTTAGTAGTATTTCTTCGGCTCCTTTTGAGTTAATCTTTTCAGATGTGTGGACTCCCGCGCTATTGATACTATGTAAGCTATCAATACTATGTAAGCTTTATTGATGAATTCAGTAAATTAACATGAATTTATCTACTCAAAAATAGATCTGAAGTGTTTCTTAATTTTCAATAATATGTTGAAAGAATTTTTTAGACAAAAATCCTTACTGTTCAATTAGACTATAGCAGTTAATGTCAAAGTTCAAATTCTTTTTTTTTTCAGAAGATTGACATAGTTCATCATGTTTCTTGTCCTCATGTCATTGTACTAGTAGTGTCACCAACCGGCGGTGATGATAGGCTATCACTGTCACTTCGTGTTACCAATTGACGGTAAAAACTAGCCTCATTATCACTGCCCGTTGGTAACATGAATCGGCGGTGATAACTATTTTCACTGCCGGCTCGTATTACTGATAGAAGGTGAAAAGCATCACTACAGGTTTTAATAAATCTAATGGGGTGAAAGTGTTGCTCACGGAGTATGGTGTCTAGAAATGCCTGAAGAAACCTTTGACTCATCCAATGCTAATTGGTTGTCCTAAATTCTAGAACAGATGAATCAATGGCATTTCATATGTTTTGATTCCAATTCCTTTTTGATAAATAATTTTCAATTAAACCACATCTCACCCGATATGGTAAAAGGTATACTATACTTTATTTTTTTTATTTTTTATTTATTGCCGATGTTATCAATGTTACGGTCCATGTTATTATTTTCGTTGTATCTTAACTTTATTTTCTCCTCGGCTACTACTTTTAGCCCCTTTTGAATTAGAGGAATTTTTTCTGTTTCCTGTGTTTTTCCTATGAAAATGAACTCATGTTAAATTTCCGCGTTCCGAAGGGGACCTCAAGAAAGAGAAGGTGGAGCAAGAGAGGCAAGAAGAAGTGGGAGAGAGAGAAAACGAGAGGAGCTGGAAAAAATGGCAAAGGTTGCAAAAGATCGGCGCCCCTTTCTAGGCCCTTGCCCCTCGGCTACCTATGCGATTGAGGCTCACTGTGCACAAAAAAAAACAGTAGGGAGCATGAATGAAAGGAAACTGTGGAAACATGATAAAAAAAAAGTGAAGGGCTAGACAAGAAGAAGAAGATACGGGTATCTAGTTGCTGATACTGTACTGTTTCCTATATCTACCATGAAGTTGCTTCCAAAATAAATGGTTGCGGTTGGGTATGATCATAATCCATCTACATAAAAAATAAGAATAATTTTTTTTAAAAAAATATAAGAATGGTAGCAGGCAGAGAGAGAAGGCTGTCCCATGGCGTTGGAAGGCATGAAGAGAGCTATGAACTATATACTCTCTCAGTCTTTTATAGTTGAAAGCACAACTCCCTAGCTCGGACACTAAGATCAAAGAGTGAATTAACTTCTGCTAATTAGAGCCGCTTTAGCTCGATCTGCATCCAATTTACTGACATGAGTCCATGACACATGCGTGCACATGCAGAAACCGATTGTCCAATTAGCTTCCACATGAAATCAACTAAGGTAGGTGTTGTTCTAGCTAGCTGTTAGCCCCACACTCTTGATTTTCTGGGCAATGCAAGCGTACACTCACAGATGCATACACGCATGGAAGCGGAGGAGCCCACGCCACAAATTGGTGTGCCTTTAAAGTTAGCCAGAAAAATAGAGTACTCCTTAGAATAGCAAGCCATCAACAATTGAAGTCCTCTAGGACATTGGACATACAAAAGAATAAAATGGGTTGGGCAGCTAGTCTGCTCCAAGCATGGCTCGACAAAGCCACGCCAGTCTTTCTAGTATATATGTTTTCTAGAAATGTCTAAATAATCTTTGATAATTAAAATGCTAAAGTTTAGTCCAATGTTATTTGGATACATGGATAAAAAGTAAGTAGTTTTTCTGGACAAAGACTCGTAGTCCATATTAGTTCATATTTGCTAACTAATAAACTAATTACTAGTTAGGTTCAAAACTAAGGATTAGTTCACTTTTAACCCACCTGTTTCGGATACCTTATGACTAAAGTTTACGGGACTAAAGCTTAGTCCATGATGCTATCAAACAAGTCCTCAGTTTGATGTCACTCAAACCAAATCCAGCAATTCAAACCGAGCAATAATGAGAGCCAGTCCTTACCTAGCTAACTGCTATGGCCGCACTGGCATAACTCGTGGATGTCAAAAAGTTTGCACAACAATATACATGTGGAAAAATTTAGGGTTTGAGAGAGATAGGAAGTAGATGTGTATTATTTTTTATTCAATTGGATACATTAATATCCGTCGTGGCCATTTATATTTGTAAGGTGAGAGTGGTCCTATCCTGATATGAATCATTTACAACTTATATTCTACAACGAAGTCCTAACTTCAACTCAGACCAGAGAAAACCGCTCTAACTATGCCAGTTTTGTCGAAACAGCCCAATTGTCTCAAAACATCTGTCAACATATATTGTCCTGTTTTTAGGTGAATTTTGTGAATTTAAAAACATATTACAGCCATAAACAAGCTAAGGGTGATGCTAGAACAGAATACGTCGAGCAAAAGTTGTTCTAAGGGTGATATTTACAGATATGATATATCGGTCATTGTTACCTTTCTGTACTTCTTGCCACAGACTTAGGTGCTACTTCCAAATATCTGCCATTAAGCGCCCAAGGTAGAGGATTTCCTTGTAGATCTCCGCCGTGTGCAATTTCAATTCATTAGTTCCATTATAAAAGTATCCGTGAAATTGATGCTCTAATATATTGTTCCCAAGCATAAATACAATTAGGAGCTAAGGATGAAAACCATGAAAGAAAAACCGTTGCAGTAAGAGATAAACAAAACAAGTGCATTTTAACCACTTCAATTGAACTCGCTTCTCCCAACTGTGCATGATGTTGACTTATATGCTCCACTGGTGGTTTTGCTATCCTCTCCATTAAAGTTGGCATGACTCAGGAACTCTCCACCTGATGGGGTAAGCAGCCGAATCAAAGTAGCACGGATAAGACTTCTATTAAGAATACTTTCTCTGGCTTTAGTTCTACACCTAGGTTTTCTTGAATTAAGTTAGTTATATCCTTCATAAATTTTGTAAAGTATTCATCCCATGTGGCCAAATCTTAGCTTAATTGTAATCTCAAAAAAAAACTTTGCTTAATTGTAGGAAGTGCTAGGCTGTGATGTATGTGTCATTGTTCTTTTTGGAGAAACTTGGGCAGATTAGGCACTATATATTTTGTTTGGAGATGTTTTAGATAATATTTGAGTCACTCATTGGTCGTAAGACCATATGGCACTTCAAAACCAACCGGAACAACTTCAGACTCATATACTGTAGTAGTATATGGCGGCACAAAATTATCTAACACGTCGATTTGGCATAGCGTAGCCGAAATAGGAGGTAAAGTAACAATAGGGGGTGTTGTAAATTGATGTGTGGCACTAACACTAAATTGGATGTTTCGGCCTCAATGGATGAATTGCATAACTTGAGTTGACTACTTTGTGTATACCCTTTTGTCGCCATTTGTAATTGTTGAACAACATCCCATAAGTTGACTAGCAACAACCAATGATGATCCACTCTTAGATTCATCATGAGACAAAGTATTAGAAACTAGAAAGAGTGTAGATTTCTTCCCTTCCCACTTATCTGAACTATAGTCTACGACTATGGCTAAAGGTTTTTGCAATCAGAAAAACATATTGGCAAACCGATCAAACATATGATTTTCAAGGATAAAAGCACACTTACATTGGTTTCTACCTCAGATGCGGATGATGTAGATGTAGAAGCAAAGAAAATCTCCTTAATCTTCGTGACAAATCCACATCAATCTATTATGAAGCACTTGAGGGCAACTTATAGATCAATGTCTTTCTGTGTTGAAAGGATCAAGATGTCCAAGAGGGGAGGGGTTGAATTGGGCTAATAATCTAAAAGTTTCCAACAATTAGAATCTATCGCTTATTAGCCAATTTCACCATAGTGCCTACACAAGTGTTTCTAGCCTACCATGCAAAGTCTTGAAACTATTTCCAACCCTAGTTGAGCATGGCAACTCTAAGAAAGTAATTGCATGAAAGTAAATTCTCAAAAGTAAGGAGAAGTGTTAGGAACATGGCGATGTTTCCCTGAGGCATTGGAGATAGTCTGCAATATCCACTAGTCATCGTTGGAGCACATGCTCAAGGGTATTGCTCCTCCTTGATCCGTGCAAAGTGCTCTCTCTATGTTAATTCTTCGCCACTCCTACACGGTGAATCACCAATAATCGTTTACACCAACTCGGGCCTCCCAAAAGCTCCTCCAAGAGATTACCAAGTCACTGATCGCCACCGAACCGTCTAGGTGATGCCAATCACCAAGAGTAACAAGTATAAACTCTCACTTGACCCAACTAAGCCTAATGAGAAGAGTGGATGCGCACTTGCTACTCCCAAAGCACTAGTCCTTCATCTTCAATTAGAAAATCTCAATCACTCCATAGGCCAAATCTCTCTCTTGGACACCAACAAGTGTAGGTGTATCTTTAGAATGCAGAGAGAGTTCTAATCATGAGATAGAGCGGTATATTTAGAGCCAACCCCAAAATCTAGTCGTTGCTCCTCCTCTCAGCAAAAACATGAGCACCAGAGAGTTTTGGTAGCTGTTACTGTACAGGCACTCTGGTGGACCACCAGAGGGATCCAATGGGTTCTCAGTCCCTTTGAAAAACATATTGGAGTCACTGTCCAGTGCGATAGCTCCGATGCACACTGGACACCTCTGGTGAGTAGAACTCACCTAGGACACCAGAAAACCTTCTTTGTAAAGAAGATCCGGTGTGACACCTCTGATGCACACCAAGGTGCAACTAAATTGTTTCCTGTCTGAAACCGTGCACTGTAGGGGAACTCCGGTGCACACTCTAGTGCAACTCCAGGGAAGTCCAATGCACCGTAAACATCTCCAAACCCATCTTCAAACACCTTTGAGTTTGGTTTTGATTTCATTGATCCTTGGGCTTCATTTGTAATACATAGCGCTAGTTTAACAAGTGTCCATCATATCCACTTACTAGACTTAAGTAGGTAAGCTACTTATTCATACTCCCTTTATAGTAGGCCAAAGGAGAAAACAAAGATCCTATCACTACTGTAAGTGTCCCCTCAATGTCGTTGACACTTAGAACTAGACAATCATTAATGTCCGCGCTCGTCCTTTAAAAACCAACATAGATACCACCAATAGGGCATGAAAACCATAGCTGCCCAACATCAATCATCATTGTGACCTCACTTAAGTAATGACGCTGGAAAACACACGTTAGTCATAATGATTGTGTGGCAGACTTGCCTGACAAAACTCAATCCAAGCGTACTCGCCATCCATTTAGCACTAAGTACCCAATAGACCTAGTTAAACAAACAAGTCTATTGAGCACACCACCATGGGAGAACTCGAAACAATCAATGATTTATGCCAGAATCCATAACAAATGAATAAAACTTACAACGTAGGAACATTTCATACATCACATGGGTTCATCATCTCATATAGAGGATGAATGACAAGTGTTTTGCCTCCGCATGCCACTACACAACATAAAGTAAATTAACTAAACGACGATACATGTGACACCATCGCAGTGCCCACCAGGAGAGTACCACCACAGCAACATAAGGTCTCCATTTTGGACCAAGCTGCAAGGCCCAAAGGAGATGAAGACCTACTACTACTCCATGCTCTCACCTACAAAATTGGGGGCAAAACCCTAAGTAATGAAGTGTACTCAACAAGACTTGCCCGAATAAGGTGGGAGTAGTATCCCGACTCTCAAAGGATATGCATGGGGCTTTTGGTTTGCTGGTTCTTTTGTCTTTTACGAAAGCTTACTAGAAGTAAGTCCTTATATTTAAATTTTACTAGTCATGTGTAGTTTTATTACCTAACCAGTTTAAGTTTGCACCTAAAACTACTTTCAAGCAAGTGGTAAGCAATCAGATTATCAAGTTCCCATAACAAAGATTTCTCCTCCATGGTTACAGTTGCATTACTATTAAGGTAGACAGCGGCAAAGTGGTATCGTCTATACCCGAGGAGAGACGGCGATTGCAATCGATTAACATCTAGCTGGATTAAACCTACACACACACCCGTACTAACCCTGCTAGGCTCGCATAAGGCAACCGCTCCCTCTCTCACTAACCAAGGCCCAGACCGACATAGCTTGCCCTGGGGACCCGATCCCACCGGCCATGTCCTGTACAAGCTCAACGCGTGAGTTACAGTCGTGGTCCCCACCTCCTTACTACAACCCGAGGGGCCGGTGTAGCAGCCTAGTAAACAACATTTTCAATTAAAAAATGAAATGGTTGACACTAGGATTCAACTCTTTCTGCAGCAAGCAGAGACCAGAAAAGGTCACCTCACTTGGACTGTTAGTGAAGGTTTTTTTATTGCCATCTTATTCTTGGTCCTCCACATTGACCAGGTGAGACTAGAAAAATTAAAACAGCTAAACTTTGAGAGATTCCTACGGTAGGTAGACATGTCACCATGAAATCAGAGCAAGAAGTATGAGAATCGTTCCACTAGAATGCCTCCCTTAGGCAAATCTCATGCATGTTTTTCTGCATACACATTCTCTGGTCTGTTAATCTTCTCTGCCATCCATACATGACATGCATCAACCTATACGAGAACCATTAAGCATGCCACAACATCATGTATTAATTAAGCATATCTTATCTAATTAACAGGGAGTTTACAATGGGGAGGAAATTGCAGTGAAATTGCTTCACGAGATAATTGGAGCTGACGAGAGTCAATTTGAGAATGAGTTTAGTAATCTTTTGAGTATCAATCATCCACATATTGTAAAGTTAATTGGTCATTGTTATGAAATGCATAAAGAACATGTTGAATACAATGGCAAACTACGTTTCTCTCAGCGCACATACAGAGCTATCTGCTTAGAATACTTGCAGGGTGGAAGCCTAGACAGGTATCTAACAGGTAAATACACTTCAACTTAATTCTATTGCTTTCTTGCAACAAAAATTTATGAAAAATAAATTCTTCAATATTATTCTCATTTTCTACTAGCTTGTTACAATGGATCTTGCGATCGTGACTGGCGCACCCTTTTCAATATAATTAAGGGGGTCTGTGAGGGCTTATATTTCCTCCATGAAGGATGTGGAACACCAATTCTTCACCTGGATTTGAAACCTGCCAATATATTGCTGGACGACAATATGGTTGCCAAAATTGCAGACTTTGGATTGTCAAGGCTCTTCCACGGAGCAAGTACCCATGTCACACAAAGAGAAAGTGTTACAGGAACGACATGAGTGAACTTCCTGACTTGACATGTTTTCTCAGGTCCAGACTGTGTTCTGAATATTTCTCTTTCATGCAGGAAATACATGGCGCCAGAGTATCAATACAGAAAAATGATCTCGCCCAAGAATGACGTTTTCAGTTTAGGGGTTACAATGATAGAGGTAATGGATGGACCTACGGGTTATGACGAATTTTGTCAAATGGGTGACGTAAAAAAATTTATTGATCAGGTATGGGAAACAATCCTTTGATTCTAAGAATAGTTTTCGTTTGCGTAGTACTATACTATCCCTCCATTTTCAATTCCACTTTTATGTTCTGAATGTACAGGTAAATATGGATTGGACAAAACAGATAAATGCAACCGCATCACCGTGCGCATCAACAGAATCTGACCAAGTGGATATCTGCATTACAATAGCAATGAAATGTGTTGATGGTGAAAGAAACAATAGGCCTACTGTAGCAGAGATCGTGCATATCCTCAAGGATACTGAAAAAAGGTTTCTGGAGGAATCCATCAATCACACACAATTTCTCATGGATCAGGTATATCTGCAACAATACAAGTACACAGAAATGGCAACATATACTGGGCCCAAACTACCAATGGTATAGCTCACCAGATAAATAGTGTCCATGATCACTCCCGGGTCAAACCAGCTGGGCCTGCTTGTTGGGAACATGCGGCAGCAAAAATTGACAAGTCGCGACTGCTAAATGAGAATAAATTAATTGACTAAAAGTAATCTTAGGGCAGTCCCAACTCTTTTTTTAGACAAAGGGCAGTCAAAACTCAGAAGCTATGATGGTTATTAATTAGAGTGCCAACTAAGCAAAATGATGATTTAGAATTAAGGAATAGAGAGAGGAAGAAATGTTTAGGCCATATTAGTGGGTGTTTCGTTAAGCGGTTTCCAAAGGTGCCACGTCATCTTTAAAGGTTTAGGTTGATGAATGAAACAATCTCTCCTAATGCACAGTTTCATATGCAAATCAAAGGCACGGATATTTATATGTGTAGTGTCTACATACTCATAGTTTCTAGGTTGGAACCGTCCTTATATAAGTCTACTAATAGGATGGATAGAGTATTATCAGTATGGCTAATCTTTTGATATTGAACTTAATTGTTCGCATACTAACGTCTTTGTTCGTGGACTAACAAACCATTGTAGCTTTAATTTTTCACTGGATTCACTTTGAGTCCATCTATGTCTATGTTGGATGAAACATTGCTGACGCACATCTACAAATTACATCCATGCAGAGTTTGTCCAGTGACATCATTAAGAGTGGACTAGTTGGTGGAAAAGCAGGTACTGCACGAGACAAAGAGGAAAAGCCATGGCGTTTGGAGAGTCTGACAATTAGCTACTCAGGATTAATCGATGCGTTCTCGTTTTCGTACATTGACAAAGCTGGAAAACAACAAACCGTTGGCCCTTGGGGCGCAGGATACAGTCACCCACAAGAAAAAACCGAAACGGTGTGCTTGTACGCATGCAGTACATAATCTAGTCTTTGGATCTTTTGTTATGCCGTTCTATAATTAACTATACGGTTTTCTAATCGTTTATTGGTGTGTTGTTTTGTAGATCCATTTTGAGCCATCGGAGTTTGTGGAAGAGGTATCTGGGTTTTATGGGATTCATTTTGACAACATTCTTATGATGTCACTTACGTTCGTCACCAACATCAGAACCTACGGACCTTTCGGAAATCCGTATCATCAAAATGTGCCATCAACCCCTTTCAGCTTCAGTGCTGCAGAGGACAGTAGCATAGTGGGATTCCATGGTAGATCTGGACAACACCTCTATTCAATTGGAGTATACATGGTATGAATTACAGCACGTACTATGATGCATGCAACGTGTCAAAAATTTAGTTAATGGAGGTGTTTAATTTGCTTTCAGACCCAGTGCCCCAGCAATATGAAGATACGTCGGCCCCTCCCAATGCCAGGACATGTAAGAACTCTAACGCTATTTACATATGTACCAGCAACATTATATATATTGTAATATTTGGTCCACCTACCAACTTTATATCCGTGGGATGTTAAGGGGGTATTTGGCACTGCTCTGCTCCAGATTTTGCAGCTATGCTCCAACTTTATCTTGCCAAAAAACACCTCCTGCTTCTAAAACTCCGCTCGAGGAAAAGATGGATTTGGAGGCCAGCTCCATATTTTTAAAGGAGTACCTCAAGGGATACTCCAGGATTTCGACTTCCATATATACTTTCTCAGGAGTTAGGGAAATTATCCACCACTGTCACCCAATTACACAAAGATATCGAACATCACTGACGGGCATACACCAAAAATCATTGCGGTGCATATATTAGACCTTTTCCAAGTATGTGCCAAACAACCTGCTCTCGTAACTCCAGAGTGGAGGTCCTTTATGAAAGAGTTAGTGGAATAGAGCTGAAAAAACTTAAGCATAGCAATCTCAAACAGGCCCTAAATATATAAGTGAAGGCCTGGAATGGTGACCAGAGAAGGGGTGAATGGGATTCAATTTGTTCAAGCCAAGCAGATGAATAATATGTTGGCAATGTCCCAAATGTTACCTACAAACCTCTTTCAATAGTACTAGCCAAGATCTCGTAGTCACAGCAGACATACAGACCCAAGAAACTAGTTTGGAGAGATACGAAAGCGATTGGGTGCAAAAAAAAGACAAAATCTGAACAAATTCAGCCAAAACTGGCTTAGCCGGTTTCAAAACTGGTTTTGTTGTTTTCAGCCCATAAACTTGGAAAGGAAAAAGTCAAAACTCAATCAAATGACCTCCAAATACCATGAATTTTTGTCAAAACATCATAAATAACATGTCCATAAAAAATCACCTCCGGTTTGGCTAGTTTTGCAAACCGGTCTGGCAAGTTTTTTTATTGTTTTTGGCAGAATCCTCTCCAAGAAAAATTCAAAATCAATTCAAATCAAAATTTTTTGAAACTTTGCACACAACCTGAATAACCCATTAAGAAGTTGTCCCCAAGATATCAAGTCGAAAACATCAAAGCTTGAAACAGAATTTCAGAATAACTCTCTCAAATTGGGGTTTTGTCAAGAGCACTCCAAATGATGATTTTTAGGTGTTCATCGGAAATCAGTAAAAACTAGTGGCTAGATAAGTTCTCAAGAATTCATAGCACCTAAATGTCAACCAAGAACAACCTAAAACCTTCAGCTCAAAGATCTCCAAGAAAATCACCAAAAGAGGCTTGAAAAGGAGAGTTTTGGGGCTTGGAACCAAGAGATTAAAAACTGGGCTACAAGACATGGATTAGATATGTTCCAAGGATCCTAAAGACTCCCAAAAATGTGCCAAAGACTCAGCCTAAGAAGAAGCAAGAAATTCTCTAAAAAATGACCACGAAAATCACCGAAAATGAGAAATTTCAGATTTGGGGAAGTAGAACAAGTGGTGCACGAATTCGATCTTTGGATTACTTCACCATATGTGATTACAAGACACTCCTAGCAGATCACAAAGCTTGATGGAAAAAATCTCAATCAAAGAGCCACTCGTCTCTCCCTCTCTTCTAGCCCTAACCAAAAGCTCTCAGCCTAACAAATGAGAGTCTAATCCAAAGGCTTCCCAAAGGCTTGGTCTCTCAACCAGCCATCTCCCATATATATAGACACTTGGCTATTTCCCATGTTTCCCTTACATAAAGCACTCAACCTAAATACCCCTAGGGGTAAAATGTTCCAAGTTTCTAGCCATCGATCCAACGGACACGGTGCCTTCTTTACTTCACTTCGCCTAGATGCAAGCTCCGAGATTCCATCATGTATTTGTCAGTCTGCCATTCCCCGGTTTTTAGGACCAAACCGGTCAAACCAGCAAACCCTACTCCAATGGTTTTGAGGCCCAAAACCACGAAACCATCATGCACGCCTCGTCAGACATGACTAACTGATATCGACGCGTGTTCGACCTTCCTTGTCCTTGGCCCTATGGTCCACCAAGCGCTCATGGCACCGCGCTGTGACTTGGTCCAAGCCCTGTCCTTGACTTAGTCGACGTCATCTCCATTATCACCCATGTATTCTTGATCTTCCTGTGCCCAGTGTGAGAGCCACACACGGTCCATTCTCCAGCCTCCGATCCTTTGTGGATGTGCGGCCTACTATAGAAACTATAGAAACCATCCTTCGATCCTCATGCCACCGAAACACTATAGAAACTGTCCTGGCGAGGCCTACTATGGAAACCGGCCTAGATGGTTTCGTCTGAATAGGTTTTGGAGAAAAAGGCAAAATTCTATCAAGCAATCTTTAAAAAAATAAGAAATTTGAACCAAAACTTTACAACATCATGATGAACCAATCTCAAGAAGATCAACTCCAAAAGAGCAAGTCACAAAAACCGACTTGGCCTGCTTCTCCATAAAATAGGGGATTAGCTCAAAAAAATCCAAAACCACTCCAAATCACCTCTAAAAATTATGAAACTTGGCCCCGACCTTAATACTTATGGTGAAGGTAATCCTATTTAATATTTCCAAAAAGGTCTAGGCTTCATTATGAATTGAAGGATTCCTCTCTCAAATCATGAATTTCTCAAGAAAGGAAAAAAGAGAGGGAATTGAAGGTACTCATGCATGGGAAATCTATTGAAGGAAAAGTCTATATGTGTTCTCAGGACCTCATATACAGCACTTAACCAGTCAATAACGTTGCAAGAACTCCAACTCGAAGATTTTCATGAAATCCACCAAAACAGGCATGCAATTAGAGAAGGTTTTTGGAGGGAGGAACTTGGGTGATAAGAGCTAGGCTTGAAGCCATGATATGAACAAGTTCCAAGGACCTCAATACACTAAAAAATTGTGCCTATAACTCATGCAAAGGAAAATATAAAAAATCCTAGAAAAATAGTTGTGAAAATCTCCATCTCTTCCTTTAATCCTAGCCTTCTCTTTCACACACAAAATGAGATAGACACCTCCAAGGGATGGCTTCCCCAACCATCCACCTCCACTATATATAGGCACTTATTATCTCTCAAATTTCCCTTACATAAAGCACTTAACCCAAATACCGTCAACACAAACAATCCATATTTTTGTCGGTGCATCTGATGCTCCTAACATATTCATGACTTCGCTTTCCCTCACAGCAAGATTTGTGATGGTGCCAAGCATAATGAAACTCGTCACCCAATTTTGAGGCCCGGACAAACTAGTCAAACCTCCCACCAGTAGTTTTGAGGCCCAAACTACAAAGTCCTCTATGCCTAGTTTTGAGGACCAAACTAGCGAAGCCCCCCACACACCACGCAAGGTGTGACTCACCAATATCAATGTGTATTCAACCTTTGCCAAGGCCTAGATGCATTTGCCTTCCTCTTTGACTTGACTGACATCATCTTCACTATCCTAATGTAGGCATGTGTCCAGCCTATGCCAAGTGCCCGACGATGTCATCCTCCTCCTCGGCTTGGTAGACGCCATCTTCATCATTCTTTTGCCGACATTTCTTCTGCACTCTCCATGTGAGCAACCCAGATTGCCCATGGCTCCTTGGAAAGGACGGTCCCTTCAGCACCAAAGTCTCAACTCGGCCTTCACCATAGCATAGTCCATAGGCACGAAGCCATAGCATCGCATGGTCCATCGGTGTGAAGCGCCTAGCCTGCACTTCACCACACCACTCATCCACTACCCATCATGCCTCATCCTCAAATAATACTCTCTGGTTAGCTAAAGCATATAATCATATGCACACTATCACAACCCTACTTGGGGGAGGGGGCTGCAGCTGTTGCTGAGGGTGCAGGGAGCGGCGGCGGCTAGGGCAGGGCAGGAGTGAGCGCAAGGAGAGAGGTGCGGCACGATGGTAGCGGGAGAGGGAGGGAGAGAGAACTGAGGTTGAGAAGGGAGAAGGGTAGGGGAAAAGCAAAGCTCTATTTCTTCTTAAGATTGAAACGGTTACATTGCCCTATATTTATAGTTCCTAGCGGACTTGGATCCCAAGCAAACTAGAGGAGGAGTCCTTATAGATTTGAACTTCTCCTTTCCTAAAAAAACCGATCTATTTCGTAAGCAAACAGAATCTTATTTTGTAAACAAAACTCTATGTTATTTTCCTTAAAATTATCCAAGACTTTCATCTATTCCGGATTCTTCAAGGAGGGAGGGGATCGAGGGGCGGCGGCGGCAGCCGTGCCCCCTGGCTCGCACGCCTCCCTGCCTGAGCAGGAAGAGGCCAAGGCCGACCTGGGCCCAGCGCTGGGCCTCACTCGGCCTGACTTGGGGGCCATATTTAGGTGTGTGACACACACATGCAACATGTGATGCACCACTGGAAGCTCTAAACCTCTCAAACACATGTGTCAATCATTCATCACACTAGGGCAATCCAAGGCATATCCCAATTGTTTTCTCAGTTTGCATCACCCTCTCTTAAGTACGAGATTCTGGAGCAATGTCTTTTCCTGGCCTTCTGAATGACCGCCCAGCCCATTGAGACCCTTTTTTTTCTGTAACCGTTTATTTTGGTTCCCATTTTACACTATCTCAGACGTAACATTGCGTTGGATGATTAATTGCTGACACTCGGATGCAGATCTTGCCCACTCCCACGAAAACCGGACCATGGGGTGGAAGTGCAGGTATAGCCCGTGACATCAACGAAAAGCCCTGGCGTCTGGAGAGCCTAACGATTAGCTACTTGGGCCTGATCGACGCATTCTCATTTTCACACACTGACCAAGCTGGGAAGAAACACAGCATTGGTCCCTGGGGCGAAGGATACCATCACGACAAAATTGAAACGGTGTGTTAATTCTCATGCTGTCTGTCATTCATACACGTGCATAATCTAGTTTTGATAGTTGCTCCTTGCGCTGCTATAGTTAATTATATATGGCGCCAGTTTCATCCCTCCAGCCTTTATTTGGAATGTCTGCAGATCCGCTTTGACATTTCTGAGTTCGTGGAAGAAGTATCGGGAGCATATGGGAGTCATTCTGGGAATGTTCTTGTGACGAGTCTTACTTTTGTCACCAATATCAGAACCTATGGTCCTTTTGGAAATGCACATCATCAAAATTTGCCAGCAACACCTTTCAGGTTCAAAGCTGATAAGGATAGCAGGATCGTGGGGTTCCACGGTAGATCTGGCAAACATCTCTACTCGATTGGTGTTTATACTGTCTAAACTACAGCAATGCCAGGCATGCGCAGCTTGTTTCTATTTATCTCATCAATGCATTAGTTTAATTTGCTTTTTAGTTCCGGTGCCGCAGCAATAAGACGATGGACACATCGCACATGATGCTGCTGCCTTTGGTGTTCCTATCGGTCACCTAGATCATCAAGAACTGTATCTCCCTTCACGAGTCTTAAGCATGTACCATGGATCATTGTGTTCAATATTTTCAATCATTTTTCGTGTGTTTTGTTATGCAGTGTCATGCTTTATTGTACTGCTTTAGCTTAATGTTTTTCTCCCGTTGCAATGCACTGGTATAAACCTAATGTATGCATGATTCATGACATTATTGATAATTGAAGTGATAATAATCCTCTGGAGTTATTCCATAAGACCATGACAATGCAGCAAGCAAAGGGAAGGACCGAAGAGGTCACAGTGCAAATGAGAGAATATATGATATGATATGTATGCAAAGGTCGATCAGTCATATATCATAATCAGTCATGCATGCCACTGATTATGGTACAACTATATATATTACTCATCATCATCAGCACCCTCTATTTTAATTTGGCATGACTCCACGAATTTGAGCTGGAACCACAGCTGTGCCGAGATCCCTTCGTCTTGGATGCTACCTCTCATGGCCTCCCAGCAGGTGTTGGTCTGTGCCAGTAGCTTTGAAAGATCTGTGACAGCTTCTGAAACTCTGCTCACCGTGTTGCTGTGCCGGGCGCGTGAGGTCACTCTGTTTGCTTCACGCTCCTCTTCCTTGGAGAGATCGGACTGCGCCAGGCGCAGCGCTCTCTCCAGCTCCTTGACCTTTGAGAGACGCTGCCTCTTCCTCTCCGCTTCTCCGACGAGTTTCTCCCAGTCCAAGGCCGCATCATAATCCTTGATAGAGGCAAGGCCACGCGTCACAGAGCGAAGGGAATTATTTTCCGTGGTCCGATGGCCCTGCATTATTTGTTCTTCTTCGCTTTGCTTCGTCGCTTTTGCGTCATCATCAGAGAGGTTTTTCTTCAGATCCTCTAGCTCGCGCATCAAACTGGATACCTCCTTTGAGACGGCATGACCATGCAACAGCATTTTCCAGCTCTCTAGGCTCTTTGCTATCTTGGCGACCAGAGCAACCTTGTCCAGCACAGGCGCACCTATCAGCTCCTTGATCTTGTCCAAATCCTGCCGCACGTATCCCATTGCCATGCTTATCCATGATTCGTATGATTTAGGAACCACGATTTTTTTGTTTGATTCGGGGTGGCGAAGAAGCTTGTTGATGTAACCCCATACTTGCATGGTGCGCTCTAAGCTGGATCTTATTTCAGTGGAGAGAAGCGAAACCGATTTTATGTTCACCATTACATCTGAAGAAAGAAAGAGAACAGGTAGTACGAACAGCATGGTCAATCATCACAAAAAAAAGTTGTTGATGCATGACTAGCGATCGAGTTTGAAGTAAGTGTGTGTGTATATATACATATATATATATATATATATATATATATATATATATATATATATATATATATATATATATATATATATATATATATATATGTTGACGAAATATGGTCGGCAGTCTACCTAGGGGTATGCTTAAGGTAGTAGATTGTCGGTAGACAGATGCGCAAGCCACAAACAAGATGGTGACGCAAGACAGACACAAGGTTTTATCCAGGTTCGGCCGCCAAGAAGGCGTAATACCTACGTCCTGCGTCTGATTGTATTACTGTATGTCAATGAGAGATGTTTTTTAGAGGGATCCCCTGCCCGCCTTATATAGTCCGGGGGACAGGGTTACAGATCTGGAAACTAATCATAACCAGTTACAATTGCCATAGGTGGCCGGATAAGAATTCCTATTCTAACCGACCAGGATCTTGCTTGATCGCCAAATCTGTCTTGACTCCATGCGCGGGACTCCGAACAGGTCGGCTGGGCCGCGCGTCATCTTTTAGCAGACCGAACCCTCTGATCCGGGCCGGCCCAAGCCTAGTCGTAAGGGTATAGGGGTTAATACCCCCACAGCTAGTCCCCGAGCACCATGTATTATGCTGCGACACGCCGTTTGATCTCCTTCGACTAATGCAATCCGTCTTCATGTCATTTTCAACTGATTGAAACATTGACCAATCAAATGCGCCAACATTCTAATCAGTACAGAAAGCAGTAGACCACGATTATAGCCGAAGATTTCGGTTGTCCGAAGAATGCATGGTGCTCTTAAAGAAAAAAGAAAAAGATTTCTTTCCTGATCAAGTGTGCCCACTTGTATTTCTAAAAAGAAATGTAAGTGACCCTTGTACAGTAGTTGTTATGGCCAACAGTCAGAGCGTAAGGGTCGATAAAATAAACACATTCACCACAAGGTGAAGTGTGCCCACTTAGTCCCCGAGCCTGGTAGTAGGTGACGTAGGCACGTGGTGCCAGTGTCTAAAAAGAATTCCCATTCAAATCCAATCATAATACAAGCGATACGAGATGCACCGGCAGGTGCATCGTACCGATGTAGTCCCCGAGCTTGCTGGAAGGCAAAGTATAAGCCTCGTAGCAAGGTCTAAATAAATGTCTCTCAACTGTATGTGAGTACAAATCACATGTAGCCGAGGAGAGCGGTCTCTCGAAAGTGGTGGGGACAGTTTCGAGCCCGATAGTAATCCTGACAATCAGTCAAAGCGTAGGGGTCGATTAAATAAACACATTCACCGCAAGGTGAAGTGTGCCCACTTAGTCCCCGAGCCTAGTAGTAGGTGACGCAGGCACGTGGTGCCAGGGTCTAAAAAGAATTTCTACTGAAGTTAAGAATCCAGTCGTCGTACAATCAATACGGGATGCACCGGTAGGTGCATCGTACCAATGTATCCCCCGAGCTTGCTGGAAGGCAAAGTAGAAGCCTTGCAGCAAGGTCTAAATAAATGTCTCTCAACTGTATATGAGTGCAAATCACATGTAGCCGAGGAGAACAATCGCCGAGCATTCTTCGGAACCGTCCCCGAGCACGGTAGTGGTCTGGACCATCCCTGAGCACGAGTAGTGGTCTGGACCATCCCTGAGCACGAGTATTGCAGCGAAGAAACAAATGTCGCTTGTACTATTACTTGGTGTATTTATATATCTTCTTACTCTGTCAAGTCAAATCTGACACGTCTGGTAAAAAAACAGACGGGTATAGCACGTCATACTGCCCTCTTGTCCTTTCAAGCAAACAGTCGCTTGGCACCTGTAAGGAGGTGCGTCAGTGTGGGCCCTCTCACACTAGCAACGAAGAGGCGCGTACACTAGTAACGAAGGGGCGCGTATATTGGCATAAATCTCGAGGTTGTGAAAACAACCGTCTGCGGTGCGTGCACACGTCTCCCAAGAATCATGGGCAGTCAAACCGGCAGAACTCTTGGTTATTTATAATATAGAACTAGTAAGTTACTTTTTACCGATCCCCATTACCATTCACCGTCGCAGCCTTCTTCTTCTTGCCAACCCTAATACCTCCGAAATCATCACCAATAACCCCTCCACCACATCCACCTCCATCAGCAAGGGCAGATTCATGGCGAAGAGTGACGCCCAGAAGAAAACCGGAGTCATGGCGAAGGAGTGGTGGAAGTCAAGAAGCAACGAGCAGACCATCGAAGACCTCGTCATCATGGGAGTACTCCACGACAAGGCACTCGCAGGATGGCGCACGCCGAAAGGAGAAGGGTACCCCGATCCACAACCAGGTGAGATTGTGGTTTTCGAAGATTTCTTCAAGCGGGGTTTTGGGGTTCCAGTGCACCCTTTCCTTCAGGGGCTCTGTTTGTATTACAAGATTGGGATTTAAAATCTGCATCCCAACTCGATTCTTCTTGTCTCCACCTTCATTCATCTTTGCAAAGCATATGGTGGCTTCCAGCCCCATTTCGACTTCTTTCGCCATCTTTTCTGTCTGCGGAAGAAAGGAAGCGGCGGCTCGAAGATAGCCGGAGGTGTGTACCTTAATCTGCGTGACGGGATGAAGGCCCAGTACTTGCACTGCCCTTGGAACACATCGCAAGGTATTTGGCTGTACGTACACAAGAATCGAGCCGCTTTTCTTCTGCACTATTCACTTCTAGCTCCCGTACTTCATTAACCTTGCCTTCGTCAAAGTTCTCTACCCATGCTGATCTAAAAGCTATATCTGCTGGGAGGACTGCCTCAGTGCCGTAAACCATAAAGTATAGTGAGACGCCGGTGTTACGACTGGGCTGAGTTCTGAGGCCCCAGACCAAGGCTAGTAACTCTTTGAGCCATTTTCCGGGAGCTTTATCATTTTCTATGTACATCCTCTTCTTCAATGCGTCCAAAATCATACCGTTTGCCCGCTCGACCTGTCCATTAGCTCTAGGGTGTCACCGAGACGTATTTTACTACTATGCTCCTTTCATCGCAGAAGTCCCAAAAAGCGTTCCCCGGTGAACTGAGTACCCAGATCAGTGATGATGCTGTTGGGTATGCCGAAGCGATGGATGACCTGGTCGAGGAACATGACAGCCTTTTCTGAGGATGCCCGTACCAGAGGCATGTACTCTATCCACTTAGAAAATTTGTCAATCAGCGCGAAGACACATGTAAATTTCCCAGGAGCCAGTTTGAAGGGTCCTATCATATCCAGTCCCCAGCATGCGAAGAGCCAAGAGGCTGGTATTGTCTGGATCTCATATGCTGGTACGTGGATTCTCTTGGCGAAGATCTGACAACCCTCACAGTGGCAGACTAGCTTCTCTGCATCGGCTACCGCTGACGGCCAATAGAACCCTGCTCGGAAAGCCTTGCCGACCAGCGTTCTCGAGGCCGCGTGGTTGCCGCAGGAGCCAGAGTGGATTTGGTCCAGGAGGTGTGCGCCATCGTCCTGGGTTATACACTTCATCAAGATTTCCTCCTTTGCGTTCTTGCGCCATAACTTGCCATCGACGAGCAGATACTGCTTACTACGATGCATCAGGCGTTCGTTTTCTGCCCGATCAGTGTAACCGCTGCCATCTGTCAGGTACTTGATGAAAGGTACTCTCCAGTCGGGCTTATGAGTGGTCGGAGGTGGCTCGGTGGTGCTCGACGCCGGAACTATAGCCACCAATTGCTGGTTTAGAGGCTTGTCGACCGTGGGGTCTTCCTCTTCGATGGAAGGCGTGAGCAGGCCTTGGATGAATACGCCATGTGGGACTTTGGCTCGGGATGATCCTAACTGGTACAGCGCATCTGCTGCTTGATTTTTGTCCCAGACCACATGTGTGCACTCGATGCCATAGAACTTGCCTTCCAGCTTTTTGATCGATTTACAGTATGCATCCATCTTTTCGCTGGTTGTGTCCCAGTCCTTGTTGAGTTGGTTGATGACCAGAGCCGAGTCTCCGTAGACATAGAGACGTTTAACACCAAGCTCGACCGCAATGCGCAAACCATGTAGGCATGCTTCATACTCGGCGGCGTTATTAGATGCTGGGAAATAAATCCTGAGGACATACCGGAGCTGCTCCTTGGATGGTGACACAAAAAGGACTCCTGCTCATACGCCGTCAATGTTGAGAGAGCCATCGAAGTACATCTTCCAATACTCGTCGGGCCCCTAAGAGGCAGGCGTGCTTAAGTCTGTCCACTCGATGATGAAATCGATGAGTGCCTGAGACTTGATTGTGGTACGGCTTGCAATTTCCAAGGAGAAGAGGCATAGCTCCATTGCCCATTTGACGATGCGCCCGTTCGCATCCTTGTTGCTAATGATGTCTCGCAGAGGGTACTCAGTCATGACCAGCACACGATATCCGTCGAAGTAATGTTTCAACTTTTGGGATGTTATCAGTATGGCGTAGATCAATTTCTAAATCTGTGGGTACCTGGTCTTAGATTCATTGAGTACCTCACTGATGAAATAAATTGGTCGTTGTACCTTGTAGACGTGGCCGGGCTCGTCGCGCTCGACCACCATGGCAGTGGAGACCACTCGATTAGTCGCCGCAATGTAAAGCAGGAGTGTTTTGTCTTCTCTGGGAGCAGTGAGGACCGGAGGTGACGTAAGGTATTGTTTAAGCTGTGTGAAGGCAGCGTCTGCTT
Source organism: Miscanthus lutarioriparius (assembly GCA_904845875.1). Classification (NCBI taxonomy): domain Eukaryota; kingdom Viridiplantae; phylum Streptophyta; class Magnoliopsida; order Poales; family Poaceae; genus Miscanthus; species Miscanthus lutarioriparius. Next base: position 65,553,745 of record CAJGYO010000016.1, read on the forward strand.
CCTCCGACCACTCAAACTTCTCGGATGCTTTGATCAGTTTAAAGAATGGTAATCCTTTTTCGCCTAATCTTGATATGAAACAGCTGAGAGCGGCCATGCATCCGGTAAGCTTCTGAACATCCTTCACCTTTTTGGGCGGCTTCATGTCCAAGACAGCTTTGACTTTCTCCGGGTTAGGGCGTATGCCGTCGTGACTGACGACGTTGCCAAGTAGTATGCCAGAAGGAACACCAAAGATGCACTTCTTTGGATTTAATTTCCATTGGAATGTGTTAAGGGCTGCAAAGGTGCGTTCCAGGTTGTCAACAAGGGTATGTGATTCCTTGGTTTTGACAACTACATCATCAACATAAGCCTCGACGAGGTCGTCTTTTATCTCGTCTTTGAGGCAGGCCTGTATAGCGCGTTGGTAGGTAGCCCCGGCGTTCTTGAGCCCAAATGACATAGTCATGTAGCAGTAGGCGCCGAAAGGCTTGATAAAAGATGTCTTGATCTGGTCATCCTTTTTGAGAGCAATCTGGTGATAACAGAGTAGCAATCGAGAAATGAAAGCAGCTCGCAACCGGCGGTTGAATCTATGACCTCGTCTATGCGAGGTAAGCCGTAGGGGTCCTTAGGGCAGTGTTTGTTGAGATCAGTGTAATCAACGCACATTCTCCATTCATTATTCTTTTTGCATACAAGAACCGGGTTGGCTAACCACTCTGGATGATACACTTCTTTAATAAATCCGGCTGCCAAAAGCCATGTAACTTCTACCCTAATCGCCTCCTTCTTGTCGCGAGCGAACCGTCGTAGCTTCTGCTTGATAGGTTTGGCCTTGCAGTTGACATTCAAGGAGTGCTCGATCAAGTTTCGAGGTACACCGGGCATGTCAGCAGGTTTCCATGCGAACACATCCACTTTGCTCCTCAAGAACCTGACGAGCGTGTCTTCCTATTTGGAATCCAGGTTGGCCCCGATAAGGGCCGTTTTGCTAGGATCGCCGTCGACCAGCTGGATCACCTTGTGCTCCTTAGACTTGGTGTTCTTGCGTGGAGCCTCGAGCTGTGGGATCTCTAGGTGGTCGGCCGAGGTCTTCTTGGCGTCGAGCATGGTCTCGGCCATTAGAATAGAGAGGTCGTGAGCCTCTGCTATTTTGAAGCTGTCATCCTCGCAGGTATAAGCTGCATATACGTTGCCTCTGAGGGTTAGAACTCCTTTCTCGGTAGGCATCTTCAGCACCAGATACCTGTAATGAGGTATGGCCATGAACTTGGTGAGCGATGGTCGACCCAGGATAGCATGGTAGGTGCCGTCGAAGTCAGCGACCACGAAGTTGACGTAGTCGGTGCGGAAGTGGTCCGGGGTCCCAAATTGCACAGGTAGCGTGATCTGCCCGAGAGGTGTAGAGCTCTGTCCGGGGAGAACACCCTAGAAATGTGCCTCGTATGGCTTGAGATCCGCCTGGGTTATCTTCAGTGCTGGCAGACTATTCTTGAATAGTATATCAATGGAACTGCCGCCATCAATCAGCACCCAATCGAACTAAACCTTGTTGATACAAGGATCAAGGACCAGAGGAAAACGTCTTGGCTCAGGTATTGCGGCCCATTGGTCCTTTCTGCTGAAGGAGATCTCACGGTGAGACCAAGGAGGGAGCCGCGGATCGGCGATGAGGTTGTCGGTGTAGGCCACGTTTAAGCAGGCGTGGGCGAGCAGCTTGCGTTCTCGTTTGGTCTCGATGGACACTTTGCCTCCAATGATGGTGTGCACGTGATCAGTTGGTTTGACATACTTGTGGCGGGGATCTGCATCTTCATTGTCGTTGTCCTCGTTGCGCTGTTCCCCTGCGTCGTTAGGCTTGTCGGACGTATCCGGAGCCTGTTGACGCGCGTAGATAGACTTGAGAACGCGGCAGTTCTCCATGGTATGGTTTGACTTGGGATGGACCTGGCAGGGCCCTTTCAATGCCTTGGCGTAGTCTTCTTCATAGTTACGACGTTCGCCACCTTTTTTGACGGTGTTGACTTCACCGTCGTCTTCCCGAGCACGCTTGCCCCTGTAATCGTCACGGCGGTTACGCCGCTAATTACATTGGTCGCGGTGGTCGCGGGAGTCGTTGCGCTGGTTGTGGCGGTCAAAATTGTCGTTCCGACCACGGTTGCCTCGGTAATCGTCGAGGTGTGGGGGGTGGTCGGAGCGCGGGACCCTTGCTGCTTCTTCGATAATTATCTTTTTAGCGTCGTCGGTGTCCGCATATTTCTTAGCGGTGGCCAGGAGCGCTGTGACCGATTCAGGTCTCTTGCGGAGGATCTTGTCCCTTAGAGCGTCGTGGAAGCGGAGGCCAGTGATGAAAGCCTCGATTGCCTCGCTGTTGGAGATTGACGGAACCTTGATGCGCATCTCCGAGAAACGCCGGACGTACTCGCGCAGTGGCTCATCTTTCCGATCTCGAATCCGCTGCAGATCATATTTGTTGCCGGGTTGCTCGCAAGTGGCAATGAAGTTGTCGATGAAAGCTTGCTTGAGTTCTTGCTAGGAATCGAAGTAGTTTGCCGGCAAGCTGACCAGCCATTGGTGACCTGCATGACCAACAACGACTGGGAAGTAGTTAGACATGACATGCTCGTCAGCTATGGCTAATCTACACGCGGTTTCGTAGAGCATGACCCATAATTCGGGGTTCTCCTTGCCGTCATACTTCTGAAGTTTTTCGAGCTTGAAGTTCTTGGGCCATATGACTTGGCGAAGGTGCGGAGTAAACTGCTTCAAACCCGGTGGGCCGTGGACAGTATCATATTCCATACGGCGATAGCTTTCATGGGACGCACGATCGTTGGCTCTCTGGTTGATGCGATCGCGCAGATCACATCCTCCGAGGTAATGGCGGAGATCGTTATTGCCATCACGGCGATCTTGGTTGCCATCCAGATTAGCCCTGCGACCATGGTTTTCACGGCGATTATTGCGGTTGTCTCGGCAGTTGTGGTCCCGAACGTCGCGGCGGTCGTCCTCCCGATGGCGGTTGTTGTCCCGACCACCGTCATGGCCACCGTTTCCGCCTTGACGGTTGTCTGATGGGTCATTGTTGCGCGAGCCACGTTGGTTGGGTGGCTGTGAGCGACTTGAGTACTGGCGGCTGTGGCTTGACTCGACTGAGACGGATGGAGCCCAGGCTTGATTTACGATCTCTGCGGTCTAGGCCATAGCAGCCATCAGGTAAGCTTGTATATCGTCGCGAATTGCCTAGGTTTCTAGGGTATTGGATAGCCATTGCATTCTCGCTATAGCAATGGCCACGTTGGCGCTTGGAGTCCTGAAGACTTGTTTATCCCCCACCCTGTTGAAGGCATTGTTGAGGTCGCGTGGCTAGACCCTTATGCATCGTGCTTCTTCCGCCTCGGCTTCGATTTGTCGACGATTAAACCGATCAATATTGCGTGCTTCACGTGCCAGCCTTTCTTGCTTTGTCTCGCCGACTGCCGGTGGTTCGTCATTACTGACAACGTTGATCAAGCCTCCCTGCCTTGGTGGGAAGGACGGGAATCGCGGGTATCTCGGGGCATGGTCTGGGATATCCAGATCATATTCGATGCCTTCATCGTCGTGATTCTAGAGCTCGGTGCGAACAGAGGCATTAGATGCAGTGCCAGACGAGGAGCTTGAGCCACCCTCTTGCACTGTGTGGACCGATCCTTCTTGACAGTCCTCAATCCGGACCATGTTGACGAAGTTGTGTGGCTTTGGCCGAGGTCGGAGTACAGAACGCAGACCCGAGCAGCGTTGTATATTGTAAGCATAGTTGGAGGCAGCGTTCCGTAGGCCGTAGGGCTAGGCCTGGTAGTTCTCCATCGAGGTTTCGTATTTGGAGAGCCGGAGACCCGTCGCAGGGGCTGGCCAGCGACGAACGGAGCGCCCTTCAGGAGTAGATGTGACCACAAGATCTATACCGAGTCGTGCAGGACGACTGGGCCGAGCTGGTCGGGTAGATCTGTTGTGGGTAGCGGTTAGCTGCTCATTAGGTTGACTTTGAATTGAACTTACCAGAGCTAAGGTTTCGGCAAGTTTGGTGCCGACCCGATCGACGGAGTCAAGCAGGTCGGTGTTGTCGATCTGCTTCCCTTTGTAGCGAGGAAGCGGACGATGGGTTGTCGGTGTGGCTGAAGGCGATGCGGGCGTGGTCGAAGCCAGATCCACCGTGGTCGGAGCTAGATCCACCATGGTCGGAGCCAGATCCACCGTGGTCGGAGCCGTAGCCGATGCAGGTGAAGCAGCGGTCGACGCAGATTGAATCCGCGCCTCCTCCGTGATCATGGCGATGAAGTCGTCGGAGCCGGTGGTCCAGGTGATCTGACCGACGGTGAACGTGAGGCCGTTCGGTGTAGCCATGGAGCCGGAGATGATTACCATCTTGTTCGCTTGGAGAGCAGTACGCACACCCCCTACCTGACGCGCCACTGTCGACGAAATATAGTCGGCAGTCTACCTAGGGGTATGCTCAAGGTAGTAGATTATCGGCAGACAGATGCGCAAGCCACAAACAAGATGGTGACGCAAGACAGACACGAGGTTTTATCCAGATTCGGCCGCCAAGAAGGCGTAATACCAACGTTCTGCGTCTGATTGTATTGTTGTATGTCAATGAGAGATGTTTTTTAGAGGGATCCTCTGTCCGCCTTATATAGTCCGGGGGACAGGGTTACAGATCTGGAAACTAATCCTAGCTAGTTACAATTTCCATAGGTGGCCGGATAAGGATTCCTATTCTAACCGACCAGGATCTTGCTTGATCGCCAAATCTGTCTTGACTTCTTGCGCAGGACTCTGAACAGGTCGGCTGGGCCACGCTTCGTCTTTTAGCAGATCGGACCCTCTGATCCGGGTCGGCCCAAGCCTAGCCCTAAGGGTATAGGGGTTAATACCCCCCACAATATATATATATCACTGTGAGTTGTAGTAACACGAGTATCGTAAATGCATATTCATGTTATCGTAAATTGGTACAAACATTATAGTAAATCAAGGTGGCTATATATATATATATATATATATATATATATATAATCAAAGTGGTACAAACATTATCGTAAATCAAAGTGGTTATAGAATAAGTTATTTTATGGCCAGCTACAGAATAGCCTTACCATATATATATATGGTAAGGCTATTCTGTAGCTGGCCATAAAATAACTTATTCTATAACCACTTTGATTTACGATAATGTTTGTACCAATTTACGATAACATGAATATGCATTTACGATACTCGTGTTACTATAACTCATAGTGATATTTACCATAATATTATAGTAAATCACTAAGTAAGGAATTATTGTAGTCTAGTAAATTAGTATGGTAATTATCGTAAATCAAGGTGGCCACAGAATAAGTTATTCTATGGCCTACTGCAACAGTATATATATATATATATATATATGGTAAGGCTATTCTGCAGCTAGCCATAGTAAATCAAGGTGGCCATAGAATAAGTTATTCTATGGCCAGCTGCAACAGTAATTATATATATATATATATATATATATATGGCCACCTTGATTTACTATAATGTTTGTATCAATTTACGATAACATGAATATGCATTTACGATACTCGTGTTACTACAACTCACAGTGATATTTACCATAATGTTATAGTAAATCACTTAGTAAGAGTTACTGTAGTCTCGTAAATTAGCATAGTAACTATCGTAACTCAAAGTGACCATAGAATAAGTTATTCTATGGCTAACTGCAGAACAGTAGTTCTATATATATATATATATATATATATATATATATATATATATATATATATATATACACCTGCTGGATTTAACCATGGTTTCTTGGCTAGTTGACTAGCAACTTTCTCCTCAGCCTCGAACTCGGAGCACCATTCGTCGGTGCTAGAGTTACCTTGGATCTGGAATGGATCAGGGGTTGTTCCAAGAACAGCATGCTGGGAAATTTGTCAAGCTCGTGCGCGGGAAAGGAGAAAATCACAAGTGACGATGCTTACCTGATCCAGTGATTCTGTCGTTTCTGCTCCCATGACTCCATGGCGCCGCTTCTTGCTGACATGCTCATCGTGTTCTTGGACCTGCTCCAAAGACCGCTCCTTGCCTCTGGACTCCATCCGATCCGAGCGCAGGTTCCGCCGCAGCACGCGCTGCTGTGCCGCTTGCTCTGCCGCCGCCGCCGACGAGCGGCCTTCTCGCATACGCATGCGCTACGCGCACACAGAAATTAAATAAGAGGAGGCGGGCAGAGGGAGCCCAAGCGTCAGGAATTATTGCTGCCCCCTTATGTACATATCCCTATGGGGAATCGTGCTTTAATTTTTCATTACATTAAATATTTTGAATAAAAAAAGATGGAATCTCATTCCGGTATAAATATTAGCTACATGCTCTTCCACTAGGAGAGGGTTTGACTGTGATTGTTCTAGAGCCGTCAATGATTGGTGAACCGGCGGATCCGTTCGCAACTCATGGAAAACCCAATGTGCCGGTTGATCGATTTCGGCCCAACACACCCAAAGCCCAGCTGCCCTTACTCCTCGGTGAATGTGCCACCGTCACCGTCAACTCCTGCTACTAAATGTGACGTGGTGACTGATTGGGCCCACGGCGCACCATCACCCTACGACGTGCTATTAGGCCGGTCTCAGTGTGGAGTTTCATGGCGTTGCTTCCAATACTGCCATGTCATACCAAATGAAATGAAACTCGTATGAAACAGCTACTCTCAATGGAGAGTTTCATTCTATGGTTTCATAGACATTTAATTTCATGACTCATTGAGAGTTGGTAATCGTGCCATAAGAGTTTCATTCTTCTCTTTCTTCTTAAATACATTGTCATGTCATCAAAAATTCCTATGTGGCAACCTATTTGATGCAAATGAAACTCACATGAAACTCCCACTGAGACTAGACTCATTAACTTGCTCAGTTTTACCCAGATCTATCTTATGTACATAACATGCATGCCTCTAGAGCCAAGAGCCTATGTTATGTAGTCTTTGATCTTAAGGGGTCACTTGGGAGAGCTCCCAGGGGCTTCGGCTCCTCCAAAACGTGCACTGTTCATGCTACTGTTTATCAGAGCCATTTTTCTCTCTCTTATCCAAATAAACTGGAAGCCGGAAGGAGCCACTATTTTTGGTTCCTCCGGCTCCGGCTCCTCGACACTGTAGCATGGAGCCGGAGCCAGAAGGAGCCCGGCCAAACAGGCCCTAAGGACGGGATGGGACAAGACAGGTTATCCCACTTTGACTATCCTTAGAAATTTCACAAACTCACTCGTCCTAGCTAGGATGAGGGTTCCTCTTAGCCTAGCATGCTGACTCACGAAGAAGAGGAGGAATGGGTCAGCTTGGCACGCCCAAAAGCAGTTTGTTGCGCCTCTGGAGGTGACCATGAATCGGTCCCTTACACCATCAGAGATAGTGCCTTCGCACCGCTCCTACGCTCCCCCAAGCGGGTCATGCACAGACGTTGCCGATTTCTGGCTCAGGATGCGGGTGACGTGTGGGCTCCTATGACCGTCGGCAAGGAGGCCTCATTGTGGCTATCGAGTGCATGAGGTGTAGGTAGCATGGGAGCGGAGGTCCAAGGGCGGTGGCACCGGATGCGACAATGTAGGGGGCAGTGGTCGAGGGCATGCAACGCGGGGGAAGAGGGCCCAGGGCGTGCGAGACAACACCGGAGTCAAGATTGAGGTGTGCATGGCAGAGCAAGTGGCGGAGAGGCAAGGGTGGCAGCGCATGGGGCAATGGAGAAGAAAAGAGAAGAAGAGAAATATAAAAAATACTGACAGGTAGGCCTCATATGTTATAGTCTCATCCAACTTTCCAATGTCTTGTAACCAAACACAAGACGTGGATCGTCCCTTCACTCTCAACCAAACACGTGATGGAACCATCATATCCCTGAAAAGTCAAAACTGAGACATGTTTGTCTCATTTCACAATGTCTCCAAACCAAACAAACCAAGGATTGGGAACGCGGAGGAGGACATGCGAAATGTGGTCTTGTGCCCCTCCCCTTTCCCCTTGCCAATTGAAGAATGCATTAATCATCCACTAAATTGATAGTTAAGAGTAATATAAATATATGCATAACAAGCAACATTTTAGTACTGATCCCAAATGCATAATCTTCCTTACTTGAAGCACTCAACCCAAATGCCTCTAAGGCTAAAACAATCCATAATTTTGTCGGTGCATCTAGTGGTCCCGATATTTTCGTGACTTCGCTTTGCCCCAACACAAGTTTTTGTTGGTGCCATGCATCCTCTGACTCATCATAAAGTTGCCACCATTAGTTTTAATGGGACCAAACTAGCAAACCTCTCATAGCACACTAAAAGCCACAAAAACTTCTCAGAACATGCTTTTTAGCTTTTAGTTCATTTCTTTAGAAGCCAATTTTCCAGCTTTTTAAAAGCCCTCAACAGCTAGGTTATTTGTTTCATTTCTTCGGAAGCCAGCTTTTCAAAATTAAAGCCAGTTCAACTGTTGAGTTGTTTGTTTCAGCTTGGCTGCTAGAAGCCAGCTAAGAGCTGAACCAAAAAACGTAGTAGGCTGGTAGCTAGTGCTTGGATGTGGTGTGGTAACAAGGGAATCCCATAATAGTTAGTAGATCCTAGTTATTATAAGTTGATGTTGCTATTTACAATTCATGGATGATTTGATACATATTAGTGTTGGCAGGTGGATCAGAAAAATATAGCAATGGATCATGAAGTTAGCAACAATCCGATATACTTCCTCCATCCCTAAATAATTGTCGTTCTCGCTTTCCGAGAAATAACTTTGACTAATTTTATACAAAAATATTAATATTTATGGTACATAATTAATAGATCGTTGAATCTATTTTTATAATAAATTTATTTAGAGATACAAATGTTGCACGTATTTTCTACAAATCTAGTTAAACTTACAGCATGGAAACAAAAAACGACAGTTATTTAGGGACGGAGAGAGTATCATTTTTAATTTAGAGGCACTAGCACCCGGCACTAACAGCGCGTCCGAACGTAGTTCAGCCAACCGAACCGTGGGTTGACGTCGCAGCCCACCAACACGACAGTCCCATCTCGGCATCCCGTGTAACAGAAAAAATAAAGGGACCGAAGCGCTACCTGCCGCATAATAGAAGGAGAGAGGATGTGTTCGCGTCCGCGCTGCCATCCCGTGGCGCACCCCCACCAAGCGGGCCCAGTGGGTAGTCTAGGTAGGCCCAGGACTACCCACAAATTTAGCCCAAAATTCTATTACTACTCTTCAAAAATCCAGAAAAATTGCCCCAAACGCTCTCCTTCCAGCTTCCCCTAGTCACTCTTGTCTCAGCCCAGGCGGAAGACACCGCGAGTCCGCGTTCCTCGCCTCCCGACCCCGACGCGACGTCGGTACGAGCGACCGCTCTAGCCGCGCGCCACCCCTCCCGGCCGCCCGCCACCGGCGCGAATGCCTGCCCCACCTCGCCAGCCGGCCCACCCGTGCTCGCCCCACACCCACGGCCCCACCAGCTCCGCCAGTCCACCGGCAGCCGGCGCCGGACGTGTCTAGCCGCCGCCCGCTAGTGCCCCACGGCGACCGCTGCCATCCACTGCACCACCCTAGCCGGCTGGCTACCTGGCCCCAGCCAACGGGCCCCTGCCCTACCCCCGGTGGCTGACTGAGTAACTAGTCACTGGTAGGTGCTTCTGTAGTTCTGTTTCCAATTCCCATATCCACTTAGGTCCTGTTTGGTAGTATTTTTCAGGTATAAACCATTTTCACACATAATTTGTTGTGCACAAGGATACTACTGTATTTTTTTACACCTGAAAAATGTTGTTTGGGCAAAAGCTTCTGCCTGCATGATTGCATATGATGCGTGGTGCTTATATCTGTATTGTGCTGATCCTTCAATTATGAATGACACATCTGCAATTGTAGTTTCTTTTTTTTGTAAGACCTTATCTTATGTATGATTTATTTGAGTAAGTTTTGGACATATTTATGTAAGTTTTGAACCTTTTAAATGTATTATCGTAATTTGGTTAATTTATAGCTATGTTTGTCGAACTTTTTGTTTGGATTTTATAGTATTACACATGAAATTTTTTTACTAGGACTACCCTGGTCTTAGATCCTGGGTCCGCCACTACCCACCACAGGCCCCCGCCACACCCCCTCCACAGCATGAGAAGGCAGCAAAAAGCGAGGAGGGAGATGCAACACCCGATCTACTTTTGAAACATCCAGATACAGCACTTGCAACATACGTTTAAAGATAGATGAAACGCTTAGAACATGTGTCTAAAACATTTGCAAGAAACATATGAAACACTTGAAAACGCAACACATACGCAACATCCAGATAAAACACTTGCAACATATGTGCGAAACATATACAATATCCAGACAAACACACTTGCAACATATGTCTGAAAAAACAGATGAAACATTAGAAACAAACGCTTGCAACATACGTGTACAAGCATTGCAACATATGCAACATCTAGATCTACTTTGCAACAGCCATACAAAACACTTGCAACATACATCTAAAACATCTGAAATACTTGAAACATACGCTTGCAACATGTGTTTTCAGCGTAATGTCATCTTGCTGCTTGGACGAATAGAGCTTGTCGTTGTGGAGCTTGACACCGGTGCGGAGGTTGGCAGCGGCGCAAGGAGCTCACCGGTGTGCCAGCGGAGTGGCTGGCACTGCGTGACCTGGGCGAGCACCACCTGCGTGAGGCCGCGAGCACCCGTGGCAAGCAGGATGGCCGGGGCGAGCACTTGCGGCTAGTGCAGCGTGGATTGGGAGGAAGGCCGCATGATTGGGAGGAAGGCATCGTGGCGGGGAATGGAGCGCGGCATGCGAGATGGGGGCGCCGCGCGTCTCGCGGCGCAAGGCGGAGAGGATGACACAGTGAAGCCGCGCACCAAGCGAATGGGGGAATTTCAGTCTTTTTTCGTGGAAAATGTCATCGGATATTGATGGAGGGGAGCAGACTCGACCCGGTGCCTTGTCGGGCCCGATCACTGCGCCAAGCCTGAGAACGGGGCGTCCGCACGAACAAGTCTGGACGGACGCTTTTTAATTTGTGATTTTGTTGAATATTTAACCGAGTGCCATGTAGTGGTTTCAATTTCTTTAAAACAACTCCACCAGATCACATGTTCTATTTCCCTTAAATTTTGCTATGGGGTTTTGAAAAGAAAGCTTAACTCCTCATTCCTAAAAATAGTTGCTGCAGCAGATTGAATGAAAAAAAAAAACATCTCCTTTATCTCTCTTCAATTTTCTCTTCTCACTCTTGCCCACGGCTTGCTCTTCTCTCTCCATTGACCAGCTCTCTTTTCTCCCTCGCCTTCAACCCGCTTGGCTCGCCGGTGCGGCAGCCCACGCCCTGCGGCCTGCGCGGCTGCTGCTCGCCCAGTTGGATGCCTGCCCGCGCACCTCGGTGGCATGTGCGGCTGTGGTGCCGCCTGGCCGGCTTGCCAGCCCGGTGGGCCTGAGCGCCTGCCCGCCTTTGGTGCGGTGGCGTCCGTGTAGGCTCGGCACGGCTGTGCCATAGAGCGTAAAATGAAGCCGATTTTTTTTTTGTTTTTTAGCCTTTTTTTTAAGATTTTCACAAATACGTCCTTCATAGTATCCTTTCAAAAAATAGACCCTAACCTCGGCGCCGTGACAATTGACACCGAGCTTACACGTCTCGGCGTCAATTTCTTCGGCACCGAGGTCCAAGGTCATTTTCTGCGTGTCGTTGACGTGGCCGTCTACATAGCAGCGGACGTGGCATGAGCTTGGCGCGCCGAGATCTCGGCGCCAATTGCTCTGGCGCCGAGTTATGAAAATTGACAAATTTTAATTTTTACCATGACTTGGATATTGAGAAATATGGCTAACACTAGAGTTTTTCACCGACTTGTTTGTTTGATCACTTAAAACACTCTAAAAATACTTAAGATAAAAAATTTGTCCGACCAAGTGGAATTACAAGACGCCTGGGGCGACAAAGATCTGAGCTCGTCTCCCACAAAGACAAGCAAGGCGATCGTGGGGCTCGGCTCTATGTGTCTATTGCATTGCTAATCGAGCCGTGATCGGTGCATACAACGAACCGTCACGTGCATGTGTAGGCATGCAAGCACGGACGCAACACACCTCACCTGTAAGCACGTCATGACCTGTAAGCACGTGGAAATATAACTAAGTCTAGAATTTATGACCGTGGCTAAGTCTGATTTTTTATCGTGGCTAAGTCCAAACTTGACGAGACTTGTTTTGTTGTCATCTCCTCAGAGAGTATTCAAACTCGTAGTACGGTATCAAATTGAGTTGCTATACAAATTTGGAAGATAAAATATCGTAAACATATCAATTCACTACCGCGATATATGGGAATTAGAAAGATTTAGATGAGCCAAAACAGGCGTCACAATTCGACCATGTTAAAGACCTGATTTAGGTTTAGGTCAAAAGCAAAAGTTTGTTGTACTCAACTCAAACTACAACTTCTATTAAAAGTCAAACTTCATATCTAGAAAAGAAATTATAGTTGTACCCTGGTCAAAACAGCATCATAAAAAAAGAGTTAACTATTGATCCAACACTTACAAGCATTTTTAGGCTAGTTCATGAATATAAACCCTAGATCATTTTTTATCTTAAGTATTTCTAGACTGTTTTAAATGATCAAACAACAAATCACTGTAAAAAATCTAGAGTTAGCCATATTTCTCAATATCCAAGTCATGTTAAAAATTAAAATTTATCAGTTTCCATAGCTCGGCGCCAAGATCCACGGCGCCGAGCTCATGCCACGTCCGCGCCACGCAAGCAACCACGTCAATGACACGCAGAAAATGACCCTTAACCTCGGCGCCAAAGCAATTGGCGTCGAGACGTGTAAGCTCGGCGCCAATTGTCACAGCGCCGAGGTCAGGGTCTATTTTTTTGAAAGAATACTGGCAGGGGCGTATTTGTGAAAATCTTTCAAAAAAAGGTTGAAAAACAAAAAATTCAGAAAAATAAAGAAATGGGATTGAAAAAAAGAAAATGTCTAGACAACCCCCTGAAGTATTATACCTGGCATACTTAATCCCCTCCTACAAAACCGGTTGTTTTACACCGCGCTTGAGCTTTTTATTTGCGCGGTGTCAGATTGTATAGCACTGGGGGATTAAGTATGCAAGGTATAATACTTTAGGGGTTATCTAGACTTTTTCTATAAAAAAATTAAATCTTGTTGCTCCCCTTTATCTAAGACAAATAGCGGAGATTTTGACGGATTGAGAAAAAAAAAAGAGAAGGAAGATTGAAAAGGAGGTTTGCTGAAGCCCATTTTTTTGTCATTAACCCCTCTATTGCTGGTTATTACTTATATAGAGTAACAAGCATTTCCTCGGTCTAGAAAGACTAGAGATGCTCTTATAGACTGGCACTAGCTAAATTATTATGTCTTTCTGTCACCAGCCATATCTTGGTAGTACGTCAATACTCAATAGGATTAGGTAATGACGCGTCTCAATTTGACAAGTTACCGTACCCACTAGTAATATAATACTTAGATAAGAAATAGTTTTTTTTTCTCGAAAAGATAATGAATCCCTTGAAGTCTTCCATAGATAACACAGGCACACAGCGTCAAAATAGGTGTTTGATGAAATGCCTGTAAGGTCCGAATGTAACGACAAAACGGCAGTCATGTCGACCATGGCATCTGTACCTGTTCGTTTCGCTGAAATTTGGCTTACGCGGATACTTATGCTGATTTGTTGTAAGAGGAAAACACTGTTCGTTTGCTGAAAATTACTGCTGAAGTAGTGCTGTAGAACAGGGCAAAATTTGAACTTCCGTTGCCCTGCCAATTTGAACTTCAGTACAACCACTTTTTTTCCCAAATCCTAATTGAAATGAGAAGAGTGATCATGGATATTTGTTCGACCAATGGTAAGTGGCGATTTTCTTATTTGCTAATGTGAAGAATATTTGTTCGATCACACTTTCATTGTTTCACATTATTATTGCTAAATAACTGCATATGGTATTATGGTGTCACTTTCACAGTAGGTGAAGTGACAGCATATGGTGCTTCCCGTACTCTTCCCTACAGCTTCTGGGTAACTTCCTCATGTCCTTAGCAAATGTACACTACACAGCTAGTAGTATTCCGTATAGCATTCTGTTGCAAATGAATGGATCTTTTCTATGAGCAGGCATTGGTTCATTCAGAAAGTCAACACCCTCACATCCATATCCTCTGTAGCGCTCTCTGCTCCAAAAAGATTTCCCTTCTGCTCTCTCACCACAGTGTTCTCTACAAGAGATCCTACATGTTGTGAGAGTGAGAGCAACTATGGCTGAGCTGATGATAAGGTGTCAAGCTACCTTCTGGACCGGTACAAGGTGATGCAAGGGATAGAGAAGCAGCGTGAGATCCTGGAGCGCAGGCTGCCAGCTATCCTGGACGTCATTGAGGATGCTGAGAAGGGGGCTAGCCGAGCAGGAGCAAGTGCTTGGCTCCAAGCACTCAAGAAGGTGTCCTATGAAGCGATCGACGTCTTCGATGAGTTCAAGTATGAAGCGCTCCGGCGTGACGCCAAGAAAAAGGGACACTACAGCAAGCTCAGCATGGATGTTGTAAGCCTCTTTCCTGCTCGTAACCCCATTGTATTTCGTTACAGGATGAGCAAGAAGCTGCACAAGATTGTGCACGCCATCGAGGTCCTTGTCAAAGAGATGAATGACTTCGGATTCACTCAGAGGCAGAATGTTCCACCACCAATGCAGTGGTGGCAGACCGATAGCATTATGGTTGACTTTGAGAAGGACATCGTTAGCAGATCCAGAAATGAGGAGAAGCAGGAGATCATAAAGATATTGCTTCAACATGATGGGGGTCTCATGGTTCTTCCTATCACTGGAATGGGTGGGTCTGGGTAAGGCTACCTTTGTGCAGCTCATTTACAATGACCCTGAAGTCCAGAAGCATTTCAGTCTCCAGAGGTGGTGTTGTGTGTCAGAAGATTTTGATATTGTTAGCATTGCACGAAGCATTTGCCAGACACATGAGCAAAATCGTGAGAAATCATTGCAGGATCTCCGCAAAGAAGTAAGTGGAAACAGGTACCTAATTGTGTTGGATGATGTATGGAATCGGGATGCAGAAAAATGGGGAAAACTGATGACATGCCTTAAGCAAGGTGACAGGGGCAGTGCAATACTGACAACAACTCGTGATGCAGAAGTAGCTCGAATTATGACCACGGGTGAAACTGGACCCTATAACATTCAAAAATTGGGTAACAAGTATATCAAAGAAATTATCCAGAGCAGAGCATTCAGTGTCCAAACACCAATAAGTGATGAGCTAGATGTAACTGTGGATAAGATTGTGGACAGATGTGTTGGTTCTCCTTTGGCAGCCAAAGCATTTGGCTCTATGTTGAGTACCAAGACTAGCATACAAGAATGGAAGAACATATTACACACAAGTCACATTTGCAATGAGAAGACAGAGATTTTTCCTATACTCAAGCTCAGCTACGGTGACCTACCGTCAAACATGAAGCAGTGTTTTGCATTTTGTGCTATGTTTCCCGAAGATTATGAGATTGATGTCGAGAGTTTGATCCAATTATGGATGGCTAATGACTTTATACCCGTGCACAAACAAGATAATCCTGACATGGTAGGCAAGGAAATTTTAACCAGCTAGCTTGGAGATCATTCTTTCAAGATGTGAAGCAAACCCCAGCACCAATTGATATTTATGGAAGAAAAAACAGCTCCGTTGTAGAAAAATATGCAAGATACATGACCTTATGCATGATGTGGCTCTGTATATTATGGGAAATGAATGTGCAACCATAGTTAATAGATCCAGTGAGAATTCATTGTCAAATCCTACTACTCGCTACATGTTTATGTCATACAAATCATCTCACGGTCTTTGAATGATTTTCTGAAGAAGCAATCTCCAACTCTCCAAACATTGTAAGATTCGCAACCGGACAAACATTACACAACCATATATTTATCAAAGTGTAAGTCTCTACGGGCAATGCAAGTACGTCTAACAGAAAAGTTTCTAATTGTCGCACCCGATTTTAAGGATAAAATAGGATGGAAAATTTTTATGTGCCCGAGATTAATCACACACATAAGCCGACAAATTATAAATAGTACCATAACAAGTGTTTATTACATCACGAATAATAAGACATAGACTTCACATAAATGTAGCGGAAGTATAAAGAAAAACCTCTCACGGAAGCTCCATATCACAGGGACGTCAACTGGTTGACCACAAGTCTAGTAATCCCCACGAAAGTCGTCATTACCATAGCCATCTATTACCCATCCGGGATTTTTTTCTAAATAATAAAAATAAACAAGCGTAAGTACGTGTCGTACTCAACAAGTGTAACATAGGGTTCATGAGGCTCAAAAGGCTTGACACAAGTTTAACAACATTTAGCTTTTAGTTGTCACAATTTTAACATAAGAGTAGCAACAAGTTGTTTCAATCACAAAGTAAAACACATGATCAATGTAAATATGAATAATGAATAGCATGAACCAATAATTCTTAGTGATCATCTATTCCATAAGGGTTCAAGGTCGCTCGTGACCGTGAGCACGGCTGATATACCAGTTTTACACTCTGCAGAGATTGTACACTTTCACTGTGAGTCGTGATACCCATATGCCCGGGTTAATTACAGGGTGAATAGAGTAAGCGGACTCATTTGCGTCCTGAAGAATCGCATCTCGTATAGCCGTATCCTCAGGTACACATAATCTTTTTCCAAACCATAGAGTTCCATTATCATCCATACGAAAACCTGGTGCCTTGCCAATCACTATGTTCTCCACTATCTCTTTCAACTTCTCATCCTGTAACTGGCCCTTACGTATTTCTTGCTCCAGTGTGGGTTCTATCACCAACTCCACTGCATTAGTGACAAAGCCCAAGTTCAGTTGCTCAAATTCCGCACACAACTCACTTGACATAGCCGCCACTTGCACCTCCTTGGCAGAACTCTTCCTGCTAAGAGCATCAGCAACAACGTTCGCCTTTCTAGGATGATAGTGTACTTTCAGATCATAATCTTTAATCAACTCCAACCATCGACGTTGTCTCATATTCAGATCCGTCTGAGTGAAGATGTACTTCAGACTCTTGTGATTAGTATAGATGTCACTCTAATATCCGATAAGATAGTGCCTCTATATTTTCAGAGCATGAACCACTGCTGCTAATTCTAAATCATGAGTAGGATAGTTTAGCTCATGCTTTCTGAACTGTCGGGATGTATAGGTCACTACTCTTCCTTCTTCCATAAGAACACATCCGAGACCTTGACGAGAGGCATCACAATAGATAGAAAAGCTCATGCTCAGATCTGGCAAAATCAATACTGGGGTTGTAGTCAATCTTTTCTTCAATTCCTCAAAGTTAGCCTGGCACTTCTCAGACCACACAAACTTAGCATTTTTCTCCAACAAAGCTGTCATAGGCTTGGCAAGTTTAGAGAAACCTTCTATGAACCTCCTGTAGTATCCACAAACATGAAGCAGTGTTTTGCAATAAGAAGACAGAGATTTTTCCTATACTCAAGCTCAGCTACAATGACCTACCGTCAAACATGAAGCAGTGTTTTGCATTTTGTGCTATGTTTCCCAAAGATTATGAGATTGATGTCGAGAGTTTAATCCAATTATGGATGGCTAATTACTTTATACCCGTGCAAAAAGAAGATAATCCTGACATGGTAGGCAAGGAAATTTTTAACCAGCTAGCTTGGAGATCATTCTTTCAAGATGTGAAGCAAACCCCAGCACCAATTGATATTTATGGAAGAAGAAAACAGCTCCGTTGTAGAAAAATATGCAAGATACATGACCTTATGCATGATGTGGCTCTGTGTATTATGGGAAATTAATGTGCAACCATAGTTAATAGATCCAGTGAGAATTCATTGTCAAATCCTACTACTCGCTACATGTTTATGTCATACAAATCATCTCACAGTCTTTGAATGATTTTCTTAAGAAGCAATCACTACTACAACGTAGCGATATAGTAACACCAACTTGTGTTACTATAGGATGGAAAAAGTATTACTAGCAATCTTAGTAACGCATCTTTTTTTTGTGTTCCAATTGGACATGTTACTACAAACTGGTTTATTGTAACACATTTACTTGTCTATAGGAACATTTGTCTAGTGTTACAGCGATTTTCTGTTGTAACACATTTTTTGCTCTAGTAACACTTCATGTTATAGTAGAATGCATAGTTTGTAACACAATTACTAATTTATTGGAACATTTGCTTAGTGTTACAGTGATTGTCTACTCTACTAGAATTCACCCCTGATACAACAACCGAAATGTGTTGCAATAGGTGGAACACTCTATTGCCACATTTGTTGTTTAGTTGTTATAGGTGGAACCCTTTATTGCCAGTTGCCACACTAAATGTTTGGTTGCTATAGATATGGAATATATATTGCCAGCACCAAATGATGATACCGATAGTTTACATTGCAACACTTTATTTACTAGCATCAAACAATATTGGAACATCATTAATTTTCCAAAACAACATATGGTTAAAAAAGCATTTTGACAAAGCAATTAAACCAAAAATATGATTTGTTTACACATCTGGAATGAAACCATCCCATATCAAACTCAGCTTAGCTACACACATTGTTCAAACTTCAAACCCAAAAGGTATTTGACACACACTTGTTTGTACTTGTCCACATCAAAATCTAATGAGCTATGTCTACAACTGCAGCAAGGGTTGGCTTGAATTGACCATTCCATCACTCGAGTGCTCCACTCAAACTCTATCTTCCTGCTTAAAAAATCATTCAAGTTTGGAGAGACAGAGTGAGAAGACCATCACACTGTTCTGATGAGTCAATTCTACCACTTCGATCACGATCAAACCTCTCAAATATTGCCTGAAAAATACAAGAAACATCACTACATTAATCTATTGGGTAATTTTGTTTACATATAAGTAATGTGGTAAAGGGATCATTAAGTTGTAGGTCATCTTACTCTCTAGTTCTGAATATGGTAAAACACAAAAGTAAATTTCTTGGGTTCTAAAAGAATAGAAGCAAAAATTAGCATAATTTTATTAAGAAAAGTAGACTCTAAAGGAGACAGAAGGAAAATGTTGAATCCAATATAGGTGTACTTCACACTAATAAAAAAAAGGTAGAGAAAAGAAACATAAATTAGCACTGATCTTTAAGTTTAGATGGGAATGAACAAACACACATCTCATGGCTTGAATAAAATGGTATATGGAAATCTTGCATAAGTTATTAACTATGAGGATCATGTTAAGACTTTCAAGTTACACAGGATCTGTACCAAACTGGATCCAAACTCCAGCAAACAGGACTGCCGAAAAGGCAATTAGGAATCTCTAAGCAGTGCGGAAGCAAAGCAATAGGTGCAGATTAATCAATTCACAAATAAGCCTACTAATAAGAGGTCTAGTTAAACATGTGAAAATAATTATCAAGCTCACTAGTCCAAAGCTAATGATTGCATGAAAAGTTCAAAGACTATTGCAACACTATATATAGCTCACAAAGACATTTCACAGGAATTATGGGTGAGATGATGTACAGGCTTGAGGATTTAATACTGTGCACTTCCTAAGATTCTCCATTAATCAGTTACTGCAGTTGTGATAGATGAGAAAGCAAGCACTCTGAATTGCAGCAGCTGTTGTTGATGACCAAGCCAGGGGAGAGAATAAACACTTGATGATGCTATTGCTGAAAAAATCACTGTTAAAGATCTGAAAACCAGAGAAGAAAACTTCTAGCCAATCAAAGAAAAATAATCGAGCTGGACAGCCTGCACCAAGCTGCAGAAATAAACCGACGAGCTGAAGAAGTGAACTGCAGAGCAAAATTAGCTAAGCTGCTTTTATAGAACTGAAACCCTGAAGAAATAAAATAGTTGATTTTCTGCTATTACCGAGATGACTTGTTTTGCTCACCGAAGCCAATAGAAGACAGGAAAGTGAAAATTACAGCACCAAATGGAAATTTGATTCAATGAAAAACGGCATGGTGTCCAAGGTTTATTTGCAAGCCGTTGAAGTTAAACTGAATCTCTGAAAATTGATACAGTCGAGCCGCTGCTTCTTGTCAGTTATACAGATGAATAGAATACCACAAGGTATTGTAGCCGCTGGAAGCACAATGGAGAAGTGTGATATGGAGCAAGCTGCTGAAGCTTGAAATGAACAGAAGGACTGCAAAAACAAATTGTAGCAAGGTTAACCAAACTTTCTTAAAGCCATATCAAATCAAGAACGCTAGACTTGAGATTTAAACCACAGGTTTGCTGCATCATGGTTTCCTATAAATCATGCTTAAACAACATAAAACGACGTTTAACAATCAATCTATTTTTAAAAGCATAAAAAATAGTAGAGTAAACATGCACAAGATCACACGTGTGTTACATAAACAGAAAATCAGTAGTCAGTATGAATTTTAGGAGGATCCCACTAAGTCAACTAGGTTTACAGGAAAATGATCAATTCAAACGATCAGATTTCATATAGCACCATGAACCCCTTCCCTTGTAAGAGCATTGAGATAAGCTAAAATAGAGTTTCGGTATAGCAAATGATTTCAAATATATTGTTCTTGTCATTTTTTCGACGCCATGCTAAATTTGAATTTTAAAATATGAAAACTTCAAATAGAATTTTCAGAGAGTAAATGATTTCAAATAGATTTTTCTTGTCAATTTTTTCCACGCCATGCTAAATTTGAATTTTGAAATATAAAACTTCAAATATAATTTTGTGAAAGTAATGATTTTTAAATGGAGAGGTAGTCAACTACAAGTTTTTAGAACTAATTCAAATCTACAACTTTTGTTTTGGTCATTTTTCCATCAGACTTTGTTTGAATAATGGAAAAGTCATCAACAACAAAGTTATAGAACTCATCGCGATCTACAACCTTTGTTTTGGTCATTTTTTCCATTCGAATTTGTTTGAACAATTCAAAATTTATATCTTGATAGCTCTTAAGTCATGATTTCTGTAACAAATAAAATGAAAATACTAGATCTTTCACAAACATATAAGTGGTTCAGTGGTAGCGAGGGTGTTGTTATCCTCATGGGGTTGGTGGTGAGGTCATAGGTTCAAAATCTTGGTGGTCACCCAATTTTTATTTTTCTTGTAATTTTTTCAGGTCATGCTAAAGATTAGTAACACTTGGACTACAACATTATTTTGTGTTACTATAGGTCATACATTTGTTACACATTTTATATGTTCCATTTATGTGTTACAATATAGTACACTTTTGTGATATTTTGCTTGTAACACTAATTTTGTGTTACTATAATTATTGTCAGTAACACATTTTTATAAAACACATGTTTTGTGTTACAACCCAAGTCTGTAACACATTGCTTTATGTTACTATAAAATTTCATAGGAACACATCGATGAATGTGTTACAAGAAAGTGTAACAATATCCTTGTTTTGTAGTAGTGAATCTCCAACTCTCCAAACATTGTTAGAATCGAAACCGGACAAACATTACACAACCATATATTTATCAAAGTGTAAGTCTCTACGGGCAATGCAAGTACGTCTAACAGAAAAGTTTCTAATCAAGCCAAGTCACTTGCAACACCTAAGGTATCTTAACTTCTCAGGCAATTGGCTGATCAAAGAACTTCCTCAAGAAATATCCTTACTATATAATCTGCTGACAATGGACCTTTCTAATTGCCGGTCTCTTTGCCGGCTTCCAAATGATATGAAGTATATGAGAAGCCTCCAACATCACTACACTCATGGATGCATATCATTGGAATGGATGCCTCCTGACCTTGGACAACTCACTTCTCTACAGACTCTGACATATTTTGTGGTGGGTTCTAGCTATGGTTGCAGCAATATTGGTGAACTCCAAAATCTAAACCTTGGTGGTGAATTAGATTTAAATGGCCTAGACAATGCAAATGAAGAGCAGGTGAAAGCTGTCAATCTTGGAAATAAAGAGAACCCACTTATCTTTGAAATGGAATACTGAGGATCATGAAGAGCTAATACAAGATTGTCATCAGAGGGTACTAGATGCTCTTAAACCTCCTAGGAAGTAATATGTCTTAATTAACATCTAGATCGACGGTCCACAGTTATTAGGGGGTACCGTAGCAAAGCCCATTCCGGATGGCTTCATAGTAGGCGGGCGAAGGATGTT
Source organism: Miscanthus lutarioriparius (assembly GCA_904845875.1). Classification (NCBI taxonomy): domain Eukaryota; kingdom Viridiplantae; phylum Streptophyta; class Magnoliopsida; order Poales; family Poaceae; genus Miscanthus; species Miscanthus lutarioriparius. The sequence goes on from CAJGYO010000016.1 coordinate 65,576,016, forward strand.
GCGCTGCTGATTTATACTGCCTCCAAGCAAAAACAAAGGTCGGTGAGAGAGGCCGTGACCAACAACAACTGGCTGAGAAACTTCAATTTTCAGGCGAGCTTCACGGCCAACATACACGAGTTTGTCCAACTCTGGACAGCGATTGAGGCGCTACACTTGGAACCTAATATCCCTAATGACATAAGGTGGAAATTTACTGGTGATGGAAACTACTTTGCAGCCTCGGCATACAAAGCGTTGTTGGCCCACAGGATCACCGGCTTAGGTGAGTGAACCACTCACCAGTCTTGCCGAGCACCCGCTAGTGTTGCCGAGCACCCACTAGCCGTGCCGACCACGAACAGGCGTTGTCCGTCCCCACACACTATGGCTAGAGCTAGAAGAAGAAGAGAGAACAGAGCATGCATACACAGTACAAGACATCAGCGTTGCCCGAAGCCCTGTCTGAGAGATGGCAAATCTGAACTCTCTTTACTGAGTTGCCGTGGTAGTCTATTTATACAACTCTATCCATCTAGTCCCAGTACAGCTGCTCTGCTGCAACAGTGACTAGATAACATACATGGCTGATTTTGCGCCGGCCACTGCATGTGCCAACAGTGCTGTAGGTGAGCAGTTCAGCGCCTGCACCTGCAGTGACTACAGTATCACAGCAGGGGGCCTTTTCGGCGCCGCCTTCCCCTTGCTGTGTTCACACAAGGTAGCAATAGATTATCTAACAATCTTCCCCTAATCCTACTGCTAACCCTTGTACCCCCTCCATGCCAATCATCTTCTTCAGCTCCGTGAGTCGAAGACGTCCGAGCGGCTTGGTGAGGACGCCCTCGAGTTGCCGACCAGTTTTGATGAACTCGATGACGATCTGCCCTCCATCGATACAGTCCCTGAGGAAGTGGAACTTCACGTCGATGTGTTTACTCCGGTCGTGCAGAACCAGATTCTTGGTTGTCCACCATCAGTGCTGGTGGGTGAGCTTCCACGCCGGTCAGCTCGCCCAGCAGCCGGCATAGCCACACAACTTGGCATGCCGCTGTGGCCGCCGCTATGTACTCTGCCTCGCACGTAGATAGCGCCACCACCTTCTACTTCAGCGACAACCATGAAATTGGGGGCGACCTGAGGAAGATGAGCACGCCAGAGGTGCTCCGTCGCCCGTCGATGTCCCCCTCCATGTCTGCATCGCTGAATACAGTGAGCTGCAGCCTATTCTCGCCGGTCTTTGGGAAGATGATCCCATGATCTACCGTCCCCTTGACGTAGCGCAGTAGCCGCTTCACCGTAGCCTAGAGATCCTCTCTGGGATCCTCCATGAAGCGACTGACGTAGCCCACGGCGAACATAATGTTTGGCCTCGTGTGGACTATGTAGCGCAGACCGTCGACAATGCTCCGATAGAGTGTCACATCCACCTTCGCCACGGTGCTAGCCTTCGTCAGCTTTAGCCGCTCCTCCATTGGAGTCACGCATGACTTGCACTCAACCATGCCGCTCCTCTCCAACAGCTTGGAGGCATACGCGCTCTGACCAAGCGTGAGTTCCTCCTTCCCCTGTCTCACCTCGATGCCGAGGTAGTAGGAGAGTGTGCCGAGATCGCTCATTCGAAAACAAGCCGCCATCTCACGCTTGAAGCTGTTGATGTCCTCTGTGCGCGCGCCGGTGATGATTAAGTCATCCACATACATGCCGACGATGAGCTCCTCCTTCCCCCGTCGCCGCGTGTAGAGCGCGTGCTCGGTTGCGCACCGTTGAAACCCAAGCTCGCCCAGCGTGGCATCAAGCTTGGCGTTCCATGCTCGTGGGGCCTGCCGCGGCCCATTGAGCGCCTTGCGCAGTTGGAGCACCCTGTGCTCCTCTCCCTTGATGGCGAAACTTGGAGGTTGCTTGACGAAGACCGTCTCCACTAGCTCACCGTTGAGGAAGGCCGATTTAACGTCCAAGTGATGGACGCGCCAGTCCTTTGCTGCTGCCAAAGCTAGTAGCAAACGGACTGACTCCATGCACACTACTGGCGCAAAGACCTCCTCAAAGTCTATGCCCTCACGCTAAACAAAGCCTCGGGCGACGAGGCACGCCTTGTGCTTGATAATGGCACCGAGCTCGTCCCGCTTGACCTTGTATACCCACTTTAGGCTGATCGGACGGCATCCTGGAGGTGGATCGACAAGCTACCAAGTCTTGTTTTCCTTGATCGCCTTCATCTCCTCCAGCATTGCCCATCGCCAGTTTCCATCGCGCTCGGCTAGCGCGAACATGGGTGGTTCCTCAGCACTGACGAGTAGCAGCTCTGCATCATTAAGTAGCCTACCCACCAAGCCTGAGGGACCTGTGCCACCGACGATGTCGTCCATCCTACGAAACCGCACCTCCTCACCTTCGTGGAAGGCATCCACGAACTCAGTGATGTCACTTGGAGGTGAGGCGAACTCGATCGGCATCGATGGAGTTCCCTGTTCTGCCGAAGTGCTCGGCACAGCACCTGGAGTGCTCGGCACCCCAGGTTCAGTGCTTGGCACTACTTCTAGACTTCTCCTCATAACTCCTGCAGTGTTCGGCCACACTATAGGAGTGCCCTGCCTCAGTCTTGGAGTGGTCGACACCATTGTAAGACGTCTTGGCTTCGCCACAGGAGTGCTCGGCACCCATCCTAGAGTGGTCGCCACCACTACAGAACCTCCCGGCACCACTCCTAGCATGCTCGGCATCCCTCCCGAAGTGCTCGGCACTGCCCTAGGAGTGCTCGGCACCTCTTCCCCAGCGTCTCCACCACCGTGGATGACCAGGTGGTCAACGACGAAGGTGTTGGTGAAGCTGCCAGCTTCCCCCGTGCTCGGACTGCTCCAGTCCCAAGTCGCCTCCTCGTTGAACACAATATCGCGTGAGACAAGCACCTTGTCTCTACGTGGGTCATAGAGCCGGTACGCCTTGGTACCCTCCACGTAGCCTAGGAACACCATGGGTGTGCTCCTGTCCTCTAGCTTGGTGAGGTTCGGCTTTGTCTTCCTGACGTGGCCGATGCAGCCGAATATTCGGAGGAAGGACAAGCTCGGCTTGCGCCCATACCAAGCTTCGAACGGCGTCTTGCCCGTCAGGGCTTTGGTTGGAGATCGGTTGAGGATTATCGACACAGAATTTTGGTCCCATACCGAGGACACACGCATCAAGCCGGAAGAGTCTGCTCGATGGAGTTGTAGATCCACCTAGCTTCAGTGCAGGGATGGTCGATCCTACGCACTCCTCCCGAGACGTGCCAGTCAATTTGACCCTGTAATTGACAAGGAGAGAAAGTTCATCAGTAATTAAGGGCAGAACTTGCCGGTGTTGCCAAACAGTCCTGAATGTGTGGCTCTGAAAGCCGATGTGAAAGGAGATCGACTAAATAGTCGATTCCAGCATATCCATGAGAATAAATCGGATAAAGCTCATTGGGTTGTATAAGAAGAATCGGTTATCATTCAGGATAAATGTTGTTACTTGAACAAATATTAATCAATGGCAATAAGATGACAACACCGATCGGTTTATGCTGAGCCAATAATTACAAGTAACCGAACCCCTTTTTATATAAAGAAACAATTCAACACTATTTAACCGTTTGATAAAGATAAATCTAATGAACATATTAAATCTCATCTATTGCTATGACCAGTGGGGCATGAGGCAGAATCATGCAGGCCGTAGAAATAACAATAGACTCGACGACTCTCACTCATTACTAATATCAGTGGGGCATGAGGCAGAATCATGTAGGCCGTAATACAATCATAAGATCATGGGGCTAACATATCTTTCCACCTATCTTTACTACAACGGTCTCGTGATGCGAACTGTTCGTGAAAGTACTCGATATCGGCTAAAACAGCCGATTCAGGCATAACGCACAGCTAAAGTCATGCCTTATCAGGAATAGATCTATCAAATAACGATCTCCACTCCACGGTGCTAACAGTGGGGTGAGGCAGAATCACACAGGCCGTGATAACGGGCCATAGAACGGTTCTCGCTAGCCAATAAACCTACTCAAGACGCAACATGCTATAACCGCATGCTATGCACGATCAAGATTGATGTAAAACAATCGATAAAACATAATTCATCGTTTAATGTATAGATTAGATCGGTTTCAGATTAACAAACGATGGGCTAAACAAGATATAAGGCCGATCTAGATCAATCTCAATCGGGCAGAGTTATATTGCTGTAATTTAAATAAATAATGAAAGCAATAAGCAATATCGATAACTTAATAAATCTACCAAAGACTGTCATCCTAAGGTAGAGCCGATAACTTGACCTTGATCTAGTTCATGAAATGGGGGTCGACCGGATCGATGCAGCCATACTTGAACTAGGCAAGAGTCGATAACTAACTTATACCAGAGTCGCAATGGAGGTCGACCAGATCGATGCAGCCGTACGAACAGAGGTATAAGCCATGACAGTACTTACAACAAGCAGTGGAGGTCGACCGGATCGATGCAGTCATACTTGCTGAAGAACTCGCCGAGATCTACTCTACTCCTACTCCTAAGGGTGGCCAGAGCCGAAAAACTAAATGACTTGTATATTGGATTGATTTATATTTTACAATAGCCGGGGCCTGATATTTATACCTGGGACCTGCACATGACTCCTGTCTAAGCATGACTCATCATAATTTTTGACCCTAAAGAAAACATTCCTAATTTAAGGTAACTTGGACTCTAATCTTTCCCTTTTTATGGAGTCCAACATGTTTCGTCTTGGGGCCGAACGTAGCCTTTGCCGTTATCCGCTGGCGCTATCTGAAGAAAGTCGATTCTAGTTTTTGCATCCGAATCAGCTGATTCTAATCTGCACGCAATTGATTCCTTGATGACATGATCTCGGGAGCTTTCGAGTCCCTACGACTCTTCTTCCAAATTTTATGCCCCCCAATTTTGGGATAAAAGTAATTTTATTCCAAAATTATCATGTCTATATCCCTGATTGGTCCACAGTCACGGGTAGGGAACATTGATCTAGGGTCCACCGTTTGTCGCCGCTTGCGTCCACTCATGAGCCTATGCCTCAAAACTTTTTACAAAACCGTCACTGCTTCACGGGCACTTGGATTCATCTTTCCAGGCCAGCTATAAAATGCCTATCCGACCCTGGCGAGAGCAACTCAACAATTCAGCCATGTTTCTCCTCTACCTGCCTCCTCGAGTGCTCTCGACTCCGCTGGACCCTTCATGGTCTATCCTTTTGCTATGAAGATCTGAGCGGCTGGAAAAATTCTTGTGCATAGGGCGATTGTGTCTCCCATCTTAGCACCTTGTCGAGCAAGAGAATCAGCTACTGCGGTTAGAAGAATCCTTGTGATATCGCCTGGGTCTTCTCTCCATGCTCGCAAAGATGTTCTAGTGTTTGCAAAGGCTAAAATGAGTGGACACTTTTCCCTTGTTTGCTTAATCAAATGCCCACCGGGAAAGCCACAAGCTTCTTTCTAGCGGCTTTGAGAAATCAGTTCGGCATTTGTTAGACAAGCGGCCTTTTCCTTCCCTGTCGCAATTTTATTAACGGGCCGATGTGACTTGGTTTATGATGACTTTTGGCCCTGTGGGGATTCAAACTTCCTTCAATCCAAAGAGGCCTTGGTAGGTTGATTGCTGGTCAATGTAAATCTTTTGCATCTATCCCATGGCATTCTATAATTTGGGAGAGCAATAAGTTCGAATCTGTTATTTCTTTGTTATTTGTTCCCTGAATTCTTGGAATGCCGATCCTTTTCCGTATCTGATTCCAATTTCACACCACTGGCGAGATCTATCTCTCTACCCTCCCGGGCAATATATATAGGCCACGGCTAGGGATCAAAAAATAACTCGCTTCACCTCAAACCTTTCGCGTCCTTAGTATAGTTCCTGCTTCTTCATAGGCTTGAGATCATGGAGAATAGCAATAAATTCACCGAGGAGGCCCTCAATGGACCTGCATCATCGCATCTGCGCCTCCATCATCAGGAGGGTACAACTCATGGTGTCCCCACTGCCTTGAGGAATAGGACTGACTCCGTTCGGCCTTCAGGGTCCTCTTCATTAACAGCTCGTCGCCAACTCCCTTGTTATCAAAGGAGGCGGATTGACAACGATGATCTGCTTGCCTCCATTGATGGGCATGGCCAGAGTCTCGATGAATGTCTCTCCCTCGCAGAATCGGCTCTGGCCATGGTTCGATGTCGATCACCTCCCGAGGCTGATTCTGTGGAGGGTAGGCTGGCTAAGGCCGAGGCTAGAATTACGGGTGAGACTTCTGTTATATCTTCTGCTTCCTTCTAGTTTCATCTTCAAGACTCTGATCATCTTTCCTTTGAATCTTTTAGATTTGTTTGCTCAACTGGAGAGCCTCCGATTGGCCGCGGAGCATGCGGTAGGATTTGTCAACGCTAGAGGCGCCGTCCTGGTGGTTTGCCTGTACGACGTCCCGAACCGTGTCAGAGAGGTCGCTTTGCATGGTGTTCGCCATGGTGCTGTCATGGCATTGGCTTCTGCGCAAGTCCATTTTGACCATGAGCTTCGATTCCTTCCCCATGGCTTCCCAGCTGCGGTGCACCCTGGGGATCATGAACGCCTGATTAAGGATTTCTTCAGTGCTGCTAACTCTGTAGCCTTTATTTGCCATGCCGATGATATAATAGCCAAAGTGTTTTCCAGCCCTTAGTTTGTACTAGGTGATATCAGCAAACAATTCTTCTGTCATACTATATGCATCACTCTGTCCATGTTTGCTTCGCTCCTGCGGGCGATACACATTGTACCGGCTTTTACCCTTCTGGGTTTATTTTCGCACCAAAAGCGATACCCTTCTGGTATCGGCTATTAGAGCTGTCAACCGAGCAAATTGGTTGTCAAGTATTAATCCAAACATTAGGGTAATATTCCTTTAAATATTCCCCATTCGATTGCTTCACCGAATCCTTCTTTTCCTTTCGGTGTTTCCAAAATGCAAATATTACCCGGCGCACATCGCTTGATCTGATGAGGTTCTTCCCAGTTAGGTGACCATTTGCCGGATTTACTGCCTTTTGACCTGATCGGCAATCTTACTTTCCAGACCAAGTCTCCTTCAGAGAATTTCCTAATCGCAACCTTTTATATTTTATAAACCTCGATTTATTGGCTTCAATGTTTTTCAAGGGCATGCAGCCGAAGTCAACTCAAGTCTTTTAAGTTATTCATCATAATATTCTTGTAGACTTCGGCTGATAAACCACTCTGCAACATAACACGCCTTGATCCAGTTTGAACTTCCCAAGGAAAGACTGCATCGTGTCTATGCACAAGTTCATAAGGCGATTAGCTCCTTTACTCTTGGTCATCAAGGGCAATCCATTCCCAGCCTTCTCCATAGTTTTGTCTCCCTTTTCATTTTTGAAGATCAGGTCCTTTGTTCTGGCTGAAGAACCGATTTTGAAAATAGCCAATTCTAGACTCTTGGTTTTAATTCTATCTAGGTCTAAAAACACGGCCTTTATTAAGAGAGCCATTCGATCTTCCATCCTTAGTCATCTGGCGTCGCATTCTCTTCGACATTGGTGAAGTGGCGTTTCGCCTTCTATTAATCGCGATTGCCTTTGGCACGTCCCAAGGCATCCGCCTCTTCGCTTCATGTCTTCAAATACCAGCTGAGGGCTTTGGCCTCAAACGCATCTCTATTCACAATTGTTCCTTCGCTCTCTTCTGCCTACCAAAAACCCTACAGCGGTTTTCTTCCTTTCTTCTGTAGATCCAATCATTCCTCATGGCCGGCGAAGATAATCGAGGTAAGCGCACGGCAAAGGAGATCCCAGCAGAAGACATGCCGATGAACCAGCGTCTCCGACACATGAGATGAGATTGGCAACCTCTGTTCATGATGATGACCTATTCTGACTCGCCTATAGGTTCGTTGTGAATGACAGCCTTCATCCTTTCCCCAGGACCGGTGAACCCACTGATGCTGCATCTTCCGCGCTGGCTTCATCGTCGGGTTCTTCCAACTCATATGACGGTGATGATGCCCGGTGCTTCTTCCAAGAATGGAGGGCGGCCGAGGACCGCTATTCTGAGGCGATTCGGAACAACGGCCAGCTGGAGATTCGTCTAGGAGTCTTCCAAGCGGCCCTAAATGCGGCTGAGGAGGAGGCCAGCACCGTTCGAGCATGGTTGGCTGAGTCTGACGCCGCGGTAGCAGATAAGATGAGCTCCATGAACGTTTCTATTCTGGTTTCCATTGCCTTTGTCTTAATATTCTTCTGCAATCGCCAGCTCAAACGGTGCAACTGAAATCTCTCCAATTGGCGGCAAACACGGCCGTAGACGCCGTCAATGCGAGAGGTTCTCTCATTGACGCTCGTCTCCCTGGCCCGCATCTAGGAGATTACTCTTCATGGTGTTCGTCATGGCGCATTGGTGGTGCTAACTATGGCACAAGTCCAAACCGGGCATGATCTCCATGCCATGGAGGTTGGCTTCCCGATTGGCGATGGCCTCGAAGGACATGAAGATTTGATAGAAGATTTCCCCACAGCGGTGGAGGCCATTGTGGACATCACATCCGCTCAGGATGTGGTGAACAAAGTCTTCGACTAGATTGTACTTAGGGGAACCAATGAACAAAGACTTCTCTTTCATGAATGCGCCTCAGTGCAATGCTTTTGTGTATAATTGTTTTTGCTTTTTGTTTTTGCTCTATAGGCGATACGTATCATATCATCTTTTATTGCCTTTGAAGATTTTCACTTTTTGAACTAGAGGCGATACCTTTTTGGTACGGTTATTAGAGCCGAGAACGAATCGGCTATCAAGTGTTGATCAAATGTTAGGATAACGCCTTCGCAGAACTTTTCATATCAAATGTCAAATGATTAATCAACTCAGGTCAAGTATCCAATTAAGCGAAACAGAACTTTTCTAAGAAATCCATTAACTCTGAGTCGCACTTACACTTTGACTCAGCATTCACATACGTCGGCCTAAACCCATCTCCAAGACTCAACGCTTATTTTTCCTTTAATCCAACGGCCGACGTGAAGTCATGATTTTTCTATTAAAACAAACTTTTAGAGCCGATCGCTTGCATCGGCTATTGGCTTTCATTGCTGATCTTAATGAAGCCTCCTTCCCATGACTTGCTAGAAAAACATTCGAAGTCTCCTAGTTCCCAAAAGATTGGATCGGCTGTTGCAATGCTCACGGACTCATCAGCGCGAACCAGTTCGACGTCACCTCCATGCCATTGAATCAAACACTGATGCATGGTTGATGGTATGCATCAATTCGCATGAATCCAATCACGACCAAGGAGCAAACTGTAAGACCCTTTCCCATCGATGACGAAGAATGTAGTGAGCAGAGTCTTGCTTCCTATTGTTAGCTCGATGTTTATTGCCCCCCGAGTCTTAAACGTATTGCCCCCGAAGTCCTTAAGCATCATGTCAGTCTCCATCAGATCTTCTGGTCCTTTGCCAAGTTTACGAAAAGTAGTGTAAGACATAAGATTGACAGAAGCACCTCCGTCTACCAACATCTTGTTCATCAGCTTCCCATCGACAAGACCTTTCATATATAAAGCTTTTAAGTGCCGATGTTTGACTGGTTTGTCAAATATTACTTGTTGTACAACCATTAACTTGGCAACTATCTCCTCATACTCTGATTCATCGAAATCCGAATAAACTTCTTGATCTGTCGGAGCTCTAAATTCCGATGGCAACAGAAAAATCATTTAAATATTAGCCAATGGTTGCTTCCTATCGGCTATTTGCTTGGTACGCCACACTTGAGTTTTACCAGATGCCTGAGCCTGTTCCATCTCTTTATTCCTTAGGCATTGCACCCTTCTCTTCTGGCTTCTTGTTAAACCTCCTAGGCACCACTGGCCTTCCTGCCACATATATCTTCTTTCAGTGCCTTTCTCGTCATGATCAGCCCAGTCCTGATCAACGACTCTTTTTCCAAGCTGATCATGAACACTTTTATTTTTTAAGCGTCGATCCATGTTATTATGATGATACGCATCTTGAGCATGGATAGACCGGCGGTTGGTTTGAGACTGCCTATACTCCCGATATTGATTGTTGCATTCTGGACAGTCATGTCTGGTAGGCAACTTCAAACCTTCATTCCAGTAATGTCTGAAGAAAGGACAATTCCAATGTAATTCGGCTTATTTCCTTTCATACCTCTCTTCTTTCAGTTGATGCCGGTATGCTTGATCTTTCAACCAACACTGATAATCTTTTTCCTTCTACTGCTGCCATTTATTCAACAGAATCCGAGATGTGACCCATGGCTTCGTCGTCTCTACTTTTGACATCTTCCCCTGCTCGTATCGGCTCTTTTGCTCGGCACAACGTCTTCTAATCTCTCTGTACTCGTCAGCCGATATTTGCATCTTGGGATCGACTGTTCTAACTTCTTTTGATTTGGTTGATGTTAGGACCTTAGTTTTTCCTTTGAATAGCCTAGCATTAACCATGTTTTGATCTCTTGGAAAAGGATTACCATCAACTTTTATTTTCTGAGGTGTATCAAATTTGAGCATCCCCTGCTGAATAACTCTCTGTATATGCTGCCTGAAGATTCTGCATTCATTAGTGGAATGAGAAGTAGCATTATGGAACTTGCATAACTTTTTATTCTTCAATTGATCAGGGGGCAACATGACATGACCATCAGGCAACTTGATCTGCCCTTTCTCAAGCAAGAAATCAAAGAGCTTATCTGATTTGGAGACATCAAAGTCATAGCTCTCCTCGACTCCTCTTCCCCAAGGATTTTGCACCATCACTGTCTTCTTGCCCCAATTCCATTCAGCCGTAGTAACCTCTTCTTCTTCACTTCCATAGTCATCATCGACTGAGTATGGATCATAAGCTTTGGCTACTGTGGTACACTTTTGGAACCAGGTTTCTCTGCGCATACTCTGGATTGGCTATTAAGCGCTACTACCCATTGAGCCAATTGTCCCAAGTTGTCAAATTCTTGTCCCAGCAGCTTTTCTTTCCACATCGGCAGCATTCCTTGAACAACTAAAGCAGTTAGTTGATCATCGGCCAAGTTTAAGGAGAAGCACAAGTTCCTGGTTTCTCGGAACCTCTGAAGAAACTCAGTGCCCGATTCATTAGTCTTTTGTCTTATAGTTGTCAGATCGGTAATCTTCTTTTCTCCAGGGCGGAACTTGCCGGTGTTACCAGACAGTCCCGAATGTGCGGCTCTGAAAGCCGATATGAAAGGAGATCAACTAAATAGTCGATTCCAGCATATTCATGAGAATAAATCGGTTACACCTCATTGTATTGTATAAGAAGAATCGGTTATCATTCAGGATAAATGTCGTTACTTGAACAAATCTTAATCAATGGCAATAAAATATCAACAATGATTGGTTTATGATGAGCCAATAATTACAAGTAACCGAACCCCTTTTTATATAAAGAAACAATTCAACACCATTTAACCGTTTGATAAAGATAAATCTAATAAACAAGTTAGATCTCATCTATTGTTATGACCAGTGGGGCATGAGGCAGAATCATGCAGGCCGTAGAAATAATAATAGACTCGACGACCCTAACTCATTACTAATATCAGTGGGGCATGAGACAAAATCATGCAGACCGTAATACAATAATAAGATCATGGGGCTAACACATCTTTCAACCTATCTTTACTTCAACGGTCTCGTGATGCGAACTGATCGTGAAAGCACTCGATATCGGCTAAAACAGCCGATTTAGGCATAACGCACAGCTAAAGTCATGCCTTATCAGGAATAGATCTATCAAATAACAATCCCCACTTCACGGTGCTAACAGTGGGGTGTGAGGCAGAATCACACAGGCCATGATAACGGGCCATGGAACGGTTCTCGCTAGCCAATAAACCTACTGAAGACGCAACATGCTGTAACCGCACGCTATGCACGATCAAGATTGATGTAAAACAGCCGATAAAACGTAACTCATCGTTTAATGTATAGATTAGATCAGTTTTGGATTAACAAACGATGGGCTAAACAAGATATATGGCCGATCTAGATCAATCTCAATCGGGCAGTGTGATATTGCTGTAATTTAGATAAATAATGAAAGCAATAAGCAATATCGGTAACTTAATGAATCTACCAAAGACTGTCATCCTAAGGTACAGCTGATAACTTGACCTTGATCTAGTTCATGCAGTGAGGGTCGACCGGATCGATGCAGCCATACTTAAACTAGGCAAAAGTCGATAACTAACTTATACCAGAGTCGCAGTGGAGGTCGACCGGATCGATGCAGCCGTACGAACAGAGGTATAAGCCATGACGGTACTTACAACAAGCAGTGGAGGTCGACCGGATCGATGCAGCCGTACTTGCTGAAGAACTCACCGAGATCTACTCTACTCCTACTCCTAAGGGTGGTCGGAGCCGAAAAATTAAATGACTCGTATATTAGATTGATTGATGTTTTACAATAGCCGGGGCCTGATATTTATACCTAGGACCTGCACATGACTCCTGTCTAAGCATGACTCATCATAATTTTTGACCCTAAAGAAAACATTTCTAATTTAAGATAACTTTGACTCTAATTATTCCCTTTTTGTGGAGTCCAACATGTTTCGTCCTGGCGCCGAACGTAGCCTTGGCCGTTATCCACTGGCGCTATCTGAAGAAAGCCGATTTTAGTTTTTGCATCCGAATCAGCTGGTTCTGATCTGCACGCAATTGATTCCTTGATGACATAATCTTGGGAGCTTTCGAGTCCCTGCGACTCTTCTTCCAATTTTTGGTGTAAACAAGGATGAACACCGACGTGGTCACTGCCTTACCCCAGAACCTTGCCGGCATGCCTTTGGCCTTCATCATTGATCAGGCCATGCCGACCACCGTCTGGTTCCGCCTCTCCACCACGCCATTCTGTTGTGGCGAGTACGTCGCGGTGTTGTGTTGCCCCACACCCTGATCCGCGCAGTACGCAGCGAACTCCACCGAAGTGAATTCGCCGCCGCGACCAGTCCTCAGCATGCGAAGCTTCTTGCCGCTCTTGACCTCCGCGCGCATCTTGAACTTCTTGATCACCGATGCTGCTTTGTCCTTGCTCGTCAGGAGTTGCAGCCACATGTAGCGACTGCAATCATCCACGAGCAGGAGAAAGTATCATCGACCACCATTTGTAGTAGGCGTGATCAGCCCACAGAGGTCGCTGTGGACGAGCTCGAGAGCGTCCTTCGCGCAATACTTGGCCGCCTTTGGGAAAGGTAGCCTCCTCTGCTTCCCGGCTAGGCAGCTGTCACACAGCTCACCTCCGTGCTTGATGTGGGGTAGCCCTCGGACCATCTTCTCCAACCGACCAAGCGCGTCGAAGTTGAGATGTCCGAACCGGGCATGCCACATCCATGGTTCCTCGGAGTGTCTTGCTGCTAGGCACACCGATTGCTCTACCTTCAGGTCGAGTAGGTACAACCGGTTCAGGGACCTCTTTACCTTGGCAAGAAGTCACTGCTCCCGGTCCCTGATCCTAAGGACTCCGTCCTTGATCAGTACCTCGCTACCGTGCTCATCCAGCTGACCAATGCTGGAACACAGCTGCGGGATGTAATATACATCCATTAGCGCGGTGCTCCCCGTTCTGGCACCTGAAGATGATGGTGCCGCGCCCTTGGATAGTCACCCTTGAGCTATCACCAAACTTCACCGTCCCGATAACATCGTCGTCGAGCTTGGAGAAGGATTCCTTGAAGCCCGTCATGTGATTACTGGCACCAGAGTCCAGATACCACCGCTGCTACTGGTCGGCGCCCACACGTCCGAGGTGGACTTGGGCGCATGGTTCGTCGAGGTTGACGGTCTTCAGGGCCTTCCCAGGTTCTTCCACCGTCGTCGCCTCTTCTCTCTCCTCGGCCTCGACGTCGTGTAGTGCACAGAATGTCGCCATCAGGATAGTGGCCTCATCATCGACTTGCGCCAAGTGAGTCTGAGCCTTCTTTTCCTGCTTGCGGTTTGGGCACTCCCGTGCCCAATGGCCCATCTTCTCGCAACGCCGATAGGCGTTGGGGTCGACCTGCTTCTTCTCCGAAGAAGCCTTGCCGTGGCGTTTGCCATCGCCACCGCAGCTGGAGGAGGCTGCCTTCCCGGAGTTCCTCCAAGCAGCCCACTCCACTTCCGTCAGCAGGAGTTTCCCGCTATCCTTCGTTGCTGTCGCCTGCTCCAGGCGCTCGTCCACCGCCCTCAGACGCCCTGTCACATCCTCAATGGTGAGGGTGGACAAGTCCAGCATCATCTCTATGGAGAGAGCGATCTGGATGTACTTTGCTGGCACGAAGTGGAGGTACTTGGAGACCGCCTCCTCTTCGTCGATGGTGACGCCGTGGCTCTTTAGCTTGTTGATGATCGTCTGCAGGTGGAGGGAGAAGTCCTCCACCGTTTTACCTTCCTTGAACTTGAGGTTGACGTATTTCTGCTTTAGAAGCTGGGCCGTTGCCTTCTTTGCGCGGTCGGAACCGACGTGCATCGTCGCAATAGCCTCCCACGCCTCCTTAGCCGAGCTCTTCGCCCCCAACGGCTCCCTATACTCCGCCGGTACAGCAGCGAGGAAAGGCTCCAATGCTTACATGTTATCTTCTTCATTTTCGGTGCCCTTATCAACAGCATTCCAGAGCCGTCGGGCTCTGAGCTTGACCTTCATGGTCACCGACCACTCTCCATAGTTGGTGCGAGTCAGCGTCGGCCAACTGGTGCCCCTGACCTCCCGTACCATGCGAACAACGACCTCCGGTTGTGGCTGGGCAGCCACAACAGTACCACTGCTATCGCCCATCTCCGAACCGCCAGTCATCGCTAGCGGTTAGTCTGGCGACGGCGCTTGTACGACTCTGATAGCACTTGTTGGCCCACAGGATCACCGGCTCAGGTGAGTGAACCACTCACCAGTCTTACCGAGCACCCGCTAGTGTTGCCGAGCACTCACTAGCCGTGCCGACCACGAACAGGCGTTGTCCGTTCCCACACACTATGGCTAGAGCTAGAAAAAGAATGGAGAACAGATCATGCACACACAGTACAAGACACCAGCGTTGGCCGAAGCCCTGTCTGAGAGATGGTAAATCTGAACTCTCTTTACTGAGTTGTCGTGGTAGTCTATTTATACAACTCTATCTATCTAGTCCCAGTACAGCTGCCCTGGTGCAACAATGACTAGATAACATACAGGACTGACTCTGTGCCGGCCACTGTATGTGCCTACAGTATTGCAGGTGAGCAGTTCGGTGCCTGCACCTGCAGCGACTACAGTATCACAGCAGGGGGTCTTTTCGACGCCGGCTTCCCCTTGCTGTGTTCACACAAAATAACAGTAGATTATCTAACAAGCGCAACTACTAGGTACCACCGACACAAACTACAACACCATCACCTGGAAGCCATGGGCACCTCCGAAGTGCAAGTTCTTCTCTTGGCTTCTAATTCAGAACCGACTCTGAAGTTTAGAGGGTGTTTGGATCCAGTGACTAAAATTTAGGAGATATATCGGGAGAATGTTGTATGGGATATTTGGATACTAATAAAAAAATAAATTACATAATCCGTCATTCCGTCATTATCAGAGTCGTACATGATCCACGAGACAAAATTTTTAAACCTAATCATTCCGTCATTATCACATGTTTACTGTAGCAAAACATTATCAAATCATGGACTAATTAGGCTTAAAAGATTTGTCTCGTAAATTAGTCGCAAACTATGCAATTAATTTCGTAATTAGTATATATTTAATACTCTATATATGTGTCTAAATATTTAATGGAACAATGACTAAAATTTAGTAGGGACAACTAAACACCTCCTCAGATAGGCTGACTGCGAGAGGTAGGCCTAGTAATGGAGTCTGCCCGCTTTGTCCACACACACCAGAGACAGCCCAACATCTTCTCTTTACCGAATGCCGCTACATAAAGCGGGTCTGGGATTGAGCTGCTTCTTGGATCCGACAACCTGACATACATTCACGGCACTGGCTGCAGGGTGATTCAGTCCACCAATGGTGGTCTCAGCTTGTGAGCTTGGTGGGAACGCCCAAAAAGGGGCTGCGCACTTTCATCATTCTTTTATGTTGGGAAGTCTGCAAAGAACGAAATGGATGTGTTTTTGAGGAAAAAAAGGGAGCTGCCACCACTAACCCTTCCAAAATCAAAGTAGAGGCCTGGACTTGCTTGGTCACTAGCTGGAGCGAGGTTACTAACACCTCTAATTTAGGGAGAGTAGGCTTTGGATTTTCAGGTGGCGGTTGTCACCCTTTTAGCTCGTGTTTTTACTAAATTTGTACTCTTTGGCCTTCTGGCTTCTTCTTATTAATATAACATGCAACTCTCGTGCCAGTTCATTTTTTTTAAAAAAAAGGCACGTTGGTTAGTACAAAGGCTAGGGATAGTGCTATCCCATGGCCATCAAGATCTCGTGTTGGCGGGGTCAAGGAACGGGATGGAGTTTGCAAAGCCTTAAGATGAGGCGGGGGCGGAACGAAAATGTTCCAGCGTTACTGGAATGGGAATAACATTCCTAGGACGAAGAACTTATTAACATCGTTACACATTCCTAGTGACATTGGTGAAAATTCATAGAACCATGCCACCACGATGGGCATCTCAAACAAAACTGTTAGAGAATAGGTACACTACACCAGCGCAAAATCAAATTTCTATCACAGACATCCAAAGAACTTAGGTAGCGTTTGGTTGGAGGGACAAGGTGGCATGGGATGGGACGGACCTGGGACGAGTAACGTTTGGTTGAGGGGCGAGCAGGAGTGAGGATGTCCCTCATGCGAATATACCGTGAGATGCGGGATGACCCCCATCCCCAAAATTTTCACTTGACGGGGCGCACCTGTGGGATGAGCGGCTCACTACGAAGAAGAAAGAAGAGGAGGAGCGTCGGTCACACGGTCACGGACGGGTCGCGGGCGAGTGCTCCGTTGTTGTCATGGACGAGGAAGGATAGCACCTACACTGTGGGCCGAGATCGATCCGCCGCATGAGCTCGCTTCGACCCAGCTCCTCTCTCCGCTTCAAGACGCGCGGGTCGAGCTCCGCTCTAGCCCACCGTCAGTCTGAGCTTCGCCCTGCCGCCATCAAGACGCTGGCCAAGGCTGCCCCGCTTCTGCTCCGATCTACCGCCACACGAGCTCGCCCGGCGGAGGAAGCGCTCGATGGCTTGGCTGCCGAGCCTGGGCGAGAGGAGGCCCATGGCGGTGGGCGCCCGAGCTCGGGGCGGAGGACGGAAGAGGCACGGGGTGGGCGTCGGGAGGAAGAGATAAGGAGAGAGAGAGAGAGAGGAAGAGATAAGGAGAAGAGAAGGAAAAAGATAAAAAAAAAGAAAAAAACTTACAAATGGGTCCCACTTGTGGGTAGCTCATCCCACTTTTTATGTCTCTGAATCAAACACAAAATGGGTCAATCCCGTCCCTCGTCAACCAAACAGAAAATGGAGCCATCCCATCCCCGTCCTGTCGAGACAGGACCGTCCCACTCCACTTTGACTCCCAACCAAACACTACCTTATATAAGCGGATAGTAATGGATCGTTACCACTAGGTGCGTAGTGCAATAGAAAAAAGTTAGTAGCTCGGTCCAACGTACTCGTGCGTCGGTGCAGAGGAAACAGTCAATCAGTGGTACCGTCTTCTACTTGTCCAACCGATT